>JAWWEE010000041.1:3516754-3622948 GCA_035221455.1 Xenops minutus
GGCAGAGCAGGGGCAGGCAGTGATCTCTGCTCTGTGGGACCAGGGACAGCCCCCAGGGAATGGCTGGGGTTGTGTCAAGGCAGGCTTAGGTGGGATCTCAGGAGAAGGTGCTTCCCCCAGAGGGCAGTGGGCACAGCCCCAAGGCTGCCAGAGCTCCAGAAGTGTTTAAATGATGCACAGGGGGTGACTGCTGGGTGTGGTCCTGTGCAGGGCCAGGAGCTGGACTGCATGATCCCTGTGGGTCCCTTCCAGCTGAGCACATCCTGGGGCTCTCAGAGGTTCCCCTGGGGAGCACAGCACAGCAGCTTTGCTCTGCCCGAGGTGTCCCGCTCGGCACGGCAGGGCTCCACAGAGCTCTGCCAGGGAGAGCCCCGAGATGGAGCTCCCAGCAGGGGCGTCCTGTGGCCCACACCCACTCAGGGTGCCATTCCCCATTCCCCCAGGCCAGCATCCGAGTACTCCAGCCCGGGCAGGCCCCTGAGCTGCTTCGTGGACGAGAACACTCCGATCACGGGCACCAACGGCGCGACCTGCGGGCAGGCGTCGGACCCGCGGCTGGCAGAGAGGAGGGTCCGCTCCCAGAGGCACAGGAACTACATGAGCAGGACACACTTGCACACTCCCCCTGACCTTCCTGAAGGATATGGTATGAAAATCCAGATTCTATAACTGGAGGGGTCTCCAGAAACTGGGAAAATGGGTTGTGTCTTCTCCTCATATGTAAGAGCCTTTTGGTTTCTGAGTTCAGGGAATCGGTGTTTGTATGTTTTCATATTGCATTTTTGTTCTTACATTTATTAATTTGTCTTGATTTCACAGAGCAAAGGACAACTCAGCAAGGTCAGGTCTATTTTCTGCATACTCAGACTGGTGTTAGCACATGGCATGATCCAAGAGTACCCAGGTAAGAAATGAGGGAAGTACCCTGAAGGTTTCAAATCAAAATCATGTAAGCACTGCTCTGCTCAGAGTTTTCTCTGTCCAATATGGTATTAATGATTCTTGGCCCCTAATATATAATTTTAACAAGTCATTCATCAAAATTCATTAGTGTGTCTTCCTTGGTTCTTCAAGTTGTTATTTTAATGCAGAGATGGAAAATCAAGAAATAAATTACAGTGTTTTGAGAACAGGTATAATTCACTGATTCTGGATTTTGCATGTGAATTAGGGCCAGGTCCAGATTTTAATACTCTGCAAAGTAATGAAACAAAAAGCAGAATCTGAACACTTCCAAAAGAAGTTTGTTGAGATACTTCAGTGAAAGTTGGGTTGGATTGAAACACTCAAACTGCTGTTCCGTTCCTGTTGCAGCCATCTCGACACTTGGGAGAAGAGAAATGTGAAGTCTTTTTCATTTCATGTCCTTATTTACACAAAACACATGTACATGTTGTTTGTGATTGTACATGTGGTTGTTTCTGATGTGTTTGAAGGGGTGAAAATGGAAATTATTGGTAGTTTCTGACTGTTCTTTAAATAACCAGGAAATCCTCTTGAAAAGCCTTGTCTCATGACTTGTGCACTGTACAAAACCAGGCTCTGAGAAGAGTGATTTGAAGATGTCATCCTTAGGTTTGGGGTATTGGAGTTTTGTGTGCAATCTGAGTTAGCTCTGCCCTGAGGTGTGGCAGCACAAACTGACACCAAAGTTTGGCTGTTTGCATGAGGGTGGGATTTATGTCATTCCTAAGGAATATTGTATTTTTATGCTGATAGCCACAGCCATGAGGTCAGCAGCAGTGTGTTTATGGGGAACAGCAGCAGGAGTTCAGTCCCAGAGCCTCCTGGTTCCATTAGTGGCTCCTCAGCCCTTGGAATCCCTGCAGATGCTCCTTTTTAGCCAGTCTGCCCATGGCTCTTTCCTCCCTCAACTCCCAGGACACTGGGAGTGCTGCTCACCTTGGGAAGGGCTGCCCTGGGCACTGTGAGGGCTCTGGGCTGTGAATTCTGTCCAGGAATAACTGGTGAGTTTTTGGAGACCAGTGTTTGTTTTCAGTGAAGCTCTGGACTGAATCTTCCTCATTTCAGCAGAATTTTTCTTGAGACCTGTTGAGCCAGCCCTGCTCTGCTCAGGGCAGAGCTGAGTCACTGTTCATAGAACACTGGATTTGGAATATTTGGTTACAGAGCTGTTTGCATTTGGGGTTTGGGGCAAAGCTGCCTGTACCAAAGACACACATCCTGTGTGTAATTCTTCAGGGAAAGTATAACCTTTCAGAAATATAGTTTTGTTTTGTAGGAGTTTATAAAGTGTGAATCACAGTTCCTTATGTGACTAATGTTGTTCTAGAAATGTTTTCTGTCAGAACTGGTGCAGAACTGCAATTCCATTCTGACAAATATGGCACTGGTCTTTATTTTTATTTGAAGCCTCTATTAATTGAACAGCTGAAGTTGGTTTGTGAAAGGGAGGTTGTTTGATAAGGGTTTTCCCCCATGTGTTCTGGGGTGTGTGTTTTTGCTGTGGTGGGCTTGCACCTTGGGAGCAGATTCCAGCTGAACAGCTCAAGTTTCTGAAACAATACATTTTCTCAGACTTCATGGAATTGTTCTGTTACATTTATGCTTGTTTGGCTCGGAGGCCGATTGCTGAGGTATTTTTCATTTTATATTTGTTTTCACAGGGATCTTAGCAACATCAATTGTGAAGAGCTTGGTCCCCTGCCTCCTGGATGGGAGATCCGAAATACAGCAACAGGCAGGGTTTATTTTGTTGACCATAACAACAGGACGACGCAGTTCACGGACCCGCGGCTCTCTGCGAACCTGCACTTGGTCCTAAAGTGAGTCTCGAGCCTTAAACCGAGTCTAAAGTGTGGCACATGAGGAGGATGGCTCTGAGGGGCGCTGGATTGCTGTCAGGATACTGTGCCATGCAGGAGTGGAAGCTTCTTTAGCACTCTACCACCTTCCTTCCAAACACCCGTTTGGTTGCTCTGGGGAAAACCCTCTGCAGGGGCATTTAGGCAGGAATGTGGCTGTTGTGATGCACAGGGGAGGGAAGCAAGTGCTCTCCGGTGGGAAATGTTGGCCCACGGATGTTTTTTCTTTTCCTAATAGCAAGAGGGATACCTTGTTTTCTTTATACTTCGTTCTACTTCCAGTTGAGGAGAACTTGTTTTAAAATATGAATCCAGAGGTGTGAAATACTGATGAGTTAGTGCCCAACTGCCCAGCTATCCTGCAGGAATGAAGGAGGAACAATTCAGCTCCTCCCTTCAGTTTTAGAGTAGGACTAGTTGAAATATTCTCAAACTAAGACCCCAGCAATTTAAATCAGCTTTTAAACGAAAAGAATAAAACAGAATGGGCACTGCGGGTTTTTTTCTGCCTTAGTGTTTTGATACCACATTTCCATATCACAGTTTTCAAAAGAGAAGGGGAAATTCAAAAGAATTCTGGCTCTTGTTTTATTCCCTCGGCACTCATTACACAGTGGGGATTTTCTACTAAAAATGGACAGCAAAAAGAAACAAACACTTCTTTTTTTTTGCCCAGACGTGGCTATCGGCTTGTCCAAGCTATTTGTGAGTTTGATTCTATTGTTTCTCCTGCCGACACCTTTTAATACTCTGGGGAAACACCTGGAAAGTGTTGAGTAGGTGTTAAGTGGAAGAAACAATGAAGAGTTGGGTACTGGGAAAGCCACTCAGCCCTGGGCAAGGAGTGAGTAGGAGGGATCGTCCTTTAAGGAAGTGAATCATTGGCTAGAAAAGCTGAAGGAAAGACTAATGGGAACAGGCACTGAAAAGACAAAACCGAGGAATGGAAACGAATATCCATCCAGGACTCGACATGTCTTTTATGCATTACACAAAACTGTCTAGACTTGGCCCAATATACACTTGAACTTCACACCCCAAGAGGGAGAAGAGAGTAAATATTGACAAACAATGTGTTTTGTTTGGAGAAATCACCGGCTATAGATGTGTGTGTTACACACTTCAGTAAGCTCCCATCATCCAGACACTTGGGGTACTTTTTAAATTTGAAACAAAGAAATTACTAATTTAAGCGTAGCCCAGATTGGTGGGGAAATGAAAAAAACTCACCAGTGGAGGAGCATGTGCAAGTTTGCAACAGAGAAAGGTTCCTTAAATAATTCAGATTTAGGTATTTTGCTTGAATACATCTTCAGACCCTTTTAGCTGCAGCAGAGCAGTTCTTACACTGTAGAAAACTCAGTCAGCTGGGCTGCGTTTGGCAAACTCCACAGGTCGGTTCATTTTGAAGTGGCAGAAGAGTGGCAGGGGCCAGTTCTACCTGGATTGTGGAGGACAGATACAGATCTGCCTTTGTCAGCTGGAAAATCCAATTTGACTTTTAATTCCCACAATCACAGAGCCGTTTTGCATTTATTTAAACTATAAGTACTCCTGTGGTGTGCTGAAGCTTTTCATTTGTCCATCTGCCTTTCATTAGGGGAGGATTTCAGAACTCACCCAACAGTGTCATCGGCAGAGTCTGCTGCCTGATAAATCATCTCTGGTGTTTATTCTTTTATTGCACCAAACAGGATATGTGAAAGCTTCCCCTGCCTTAAGCCCACCTCCTCGTTGGTTCTTTAGAAAACATCAGCGACAAAAAGGGAGTTTGCCTTAGGCCTGTCGTTCTGTAAATTATCTAAGAAATGAGTTCAGTGTTTGGGTGGGATGGGGTTTTAGGTTCTAAGGCATGAGAAAAAGTTTACTCTCAGTGATCCTGACTTTTCTGTTGAGCTGAGTAAAGCCCTTTGTTCTTCCACTGGTGACATTATAAGTTATGAAAATAATCAAACTTGTTACCCAGTTCTGTTTTAAAATATTGACCAAGAGTTTGTGACTGTGATAGTTATGGCACCTGAAAAGTGCTTAGTTATATCCTTAAAGCACTGTATGGAATCAAGCAGAGTCACTCAGCTGTGAAAACAAACTGAGAAATGAGCTTTAATGACTTTGAGCACTGCAGATTGTTTAGCTGATACTGCACTGATTATTTTTAGTCTAAGATGGAGGATGGCATTTTATTTTTCTCCTCCTAGTACTTCCTTCTTTTGGGAAGTACTGGGAGGAGAAAAATAATGGTTTAATTTGATGCACAAATCCTAAATTTGTATTCACTTCAGAGATTACATTTCCTTTAAGGCTGACTGGCTTTGTGCTTGGGGGACTGTGTCTTCTTACTCTTCAGTATATAAATATGACCACCTCTGGTAGGCATATCCCAGGAATATTTTCACATATTCCTCCCTATGGAATTAGAATGTTCAGAAGATAGAATAAAGGTTTTGCTCCCATTTGTCTCTGAAGTAAATACAGTTTAAATGAGATTCATATTTAAAGCTAATTCCCAGTGCAAATTACTATCAAAGATGACGTGGAGCCACACTCTGGAACCACAGTGAGTGTGTGTCTCTAAATTATTGTAAGGATTTGGGTTTTCAGGGAGTGAAACTTAAAATAACTGTAGTTTATCCTAAAACCCATGTGATCAGCTTGTGAATAAAGTTCAGGTAGCCTTATGAAAAAAACAACAGCAGAAGGAAACAGAACACTGAAAATAACAACACTGAGCTGACTTCTGAAGTTCTGCATCCCACACATGGTGGCAAAGCAGGATTTCTGTGGATTATTCCCTCCTCAGAGCCCAGGAGGAAAGGGGTGTTATTGCTGAGCTGGAGGTGAATTTTGGTTGGCCAGGAGAGTTTTCTACCAGGCCTTGTTTCAAAACAGACAATAGGCTGAAATTCTAAAATGCATTAAAACTGTTTGGTTCTCTCTAATATGTTTTGGTCTTTGCTGAAAAAGAAAATGAACATTCCACTGGAGAACACTCTGAGATATAATATTTCCTATTTATCCAGTAAATGTCCTCCACACAGAGATATTTTTGTCATGGTTTAGGGAAAATACAGGTTCTGTCCTGTGTTATTTGGGAACGGCACATGAAAAAGCTGTAAAATATCCACTCTCTGTGGACAAGACACAGAGGACACATCTCTGCAACATGATCCATTTACTTTTCCTAGTAAGAAGTCAGATTTACAAAATCTCTTAGAATTGCTGGTAAAAATACTTGTTTATCTGTGCCAATTAGTTCCATGTGAACTCCCACATTCCTGTGGTCCAGACTAGGCCAGGTACAAGGGACAAGGTCCTTGCCAAGCTGCCAGTACAAACATCTTTCTGTAAGCTTAGTCTTTTCCAGACAAGCCATTGAAAACAGACTATGGTATTGACTGTAGATTAGAGGCAGAGGGTTTGGCAGGTCCCTGAATTTTAAAATGGAGGAAGGGAAAACACGCAAAGGAAATATGGAAATGGTATCTGAGAAATTCACTGTCAGCAGCTTAGTAGTCAAATGGCATGGATAATACCTTATTGTGCTGTAACCTTTTCCATGCTTTGCAGAGTAGCACTAACAGAAATAGCAGGCCTAAAAGCAGCTGAGGGTTGCCAGGACACACAGCCCCACATGTCTTCAGTCAGGAGGAAATCTCTCTGAGCTGAGCCTTCCCCGCTCGGGCACGTTTTGAGCGTAACACCCATAGCAGAGGGGAAGCAGTGGAGACACAGAGCTCAGCCCTTGGGAGGACAGCTCTGAGTGGGTGTTGTTTGCAGCCGCCAGAACCAGCTGAAGGACCAGCAGCACCAGCAGCAGCAGCAGGTGGTGTCCCTGTGCCAGCTCCCTGACGAGGCCGAGTGCCTGACGGTGCCGCGCTACAAGCGCGACCTGGTGCAGAAGCTGAAGATCCTAAGGCAGGAGCTGTCCCAGCAGCAGCCCCAGGCTGGCCACTGTCGCATCGAGGTCTCCAGGGAGGAGATTTTTGAGGTAACTGGGGGTTTGGGCCCCTTTCTGAACACTGGGGAAGGGGAGGAGGGTTGTTGCTCCCATGGGATTTTGAAGGCTGAAGGTAAATGTTGCTGATGGGGAAGGGAAGAGGAAGCGTTTCAAGGGGGTGTCAAGACAGCCGTGTAATTGAAGTAAATTTAAGGTTAAACAAGTAACCTGGAGAAAAATCAGCTGTCAGGTGCTGTGTGGTTACTGAGCCAGGAGAAAGGACTCTGATTTCAGCCCTAAAATCAGCATGTTCAGAGGTAACTTCGTTCACACTTGTGTTGAAGATTTAAAAAAATCAGACTCTATTGAAAAGATTCTCAGTGCAGGAATGCATTTGTGTACAAAGTCTGTATTTACCCTGTGGAGGAGGAGGAAATCAAGGAGAGCTTTCTCTGAGGCTGGAGATGCAGAGCCTGCAGGGACTGAGGAAGGAGTCCAGGCACTTCATGTGTCTGAGCATCCTGTCTCACTTCTCCCTGGAATATGTGTCTGTTCCAGAGGGGATGTTACAAACTGAACCCTGAACAATTATTACTGCTCTTTGATGTATTGTAACTGAAGTAAAATGACTATTGGGTAGGATTCCTCTTCAGAGCTTGGATTGCTTTGTGTCTCAATTCTGGTTGTGGGGGTTTTTTCCTTTAATTTTTTTTCTCCAGAACTAGACCAATTTTATGAGCTGTCTGGGCAGCTGAATGGCCAGAGATGCCCACAGTGGGATATCTGCATTCTCTTTTGGGGCATTATGAGCAGAACCATTCTGTTGACTTGGTTAAACACAGTTATCATTCACTGGCCTTTCCTGGAGAACAGTTTGTCCTTTTGAGAACTTTCACCCATCCCACCCATCCCTGTTGCATTTTTGCCCCACCCACAGACTTGGTCACTCCACTGTTGTCACAGTTTTTCCCAACCAGGAAGGATTTGTCTTGGTCTTCCCTTTGGAGACAGTTCAGAAGCAACTGGGAAAGAAAGGGAGGGAGTGGGACAGCACTGGGAATGTTGTGTTCTCGTTCAGTCCAGTGTGGTGGGCCCAGCACACCCACCTGCCTCTTCTGTCCTGCAGAGCCAGAGGTTGGGGCTGGTACTGGACATAAATAAGAACTAGACTTCTTTTTTTGTTTGTTTAATTCCTTTTTAAAAATTAGCATTTGTTCTGCCTTCCAGCTTTATATTTGTGTTTTCTTGGTGAATTCTTCCTGACAGGAATAATTCTGGAGGTTTACTGGGCTGGTTCTTGAAGGTTGGCACATGTGTTATGCTCTGAGCAGAAGCTGCTCTGCTCCTTTTCAGACTGCAAAAGTCCTAAGCCTTTATGCAAACAAAAAAAAAAAGGAGTTTACTGAGACAGATTTTAATTTTTTTCATAAGTTAGATGAGAATGAGGTCTGAGCACTGTTCAACTCTGAATATTAAACAGGAAGTGGTTCTTCTCACCTGTCTGTTTAGCTGGAAACTATAGTGTTAAATATTGTCACATTTGTGAGAAATGAAGTAACAACCTGTGATTTGAGGAGCTGGTTGGTATCTGGGAAAACAGTGTCCCCTTTGGTAGCATCCCACTTAGACTCTGGTCCTGAAACTCCTTTTGCTTCCAGTCTATGAGGAGCAGTTTAATCAAAGGAAGGGTTGTGTGTTTGCAGGAATCCTACAGGCAAGTCATGAAGATGAGGCCAAAAGACCTGTGGAAACGATTAATGATCAAATTTCGTGGGGAGGAAGGCCTTGATTATGGAGGAGTTGCCAGGTAAACAGTCCCTCCTCTGTCCCTTCCCTGCTTTGAACCCTAAACCAGCCTGGTGGCAGCCCTGGCTCTTCTACATTATTTTTATTCATATTTATTTCTGTAACAGATTGTGTGCCAGAAGGATATGTAGCTTTAGATAGTCTTCTAAAAGAAAAACTGCATCAAAAAAGCACTAGTTTATTAGAAATAAATCAAAATGAGGGTTACAGATCACATCAGACATCTGTGAGACAGGTTTTGATATCTGTTGAAATTACTGTCTTTGGTTAGTAAAGCTTGAGTGTCTGAGAGTTCATACCAGTAAATACTCAGGTTTGTGGAACAACTTTAACCAAAAAATGTGTTTTATTGCAAATTGTCACTGCAGTTTGAAGCAGAATGTTAAAAACCAGCAGTTTGTAGGCAGTCTGTCACCAGTCTGAGATTACTTTTTGCTTATAAAAAATTATGTTACCAGTTCTCAGACCAGTACAAATAATTCTGTTTTCAACCTTAAATCAGTATGCTCAGAGATAACTTCTTTCACATTTATGTCTAATAGTAGGATTAAAAGAACCAGACTGTACTGAAAAGCTTCTCAGTGTAGGAATGCATTTGCCTACAAGGTACCCATCCATGATTTTATTTTTTCCAGGGAGTGGCTCTACCTGCTGTCCCATGAAATGCTGAATCCCTATTATGGGCTGTTCCAGTATTCCCGAGATGATATTTATACCCTGCAGATCAACCCCGACTCTGCTGTCAACCCGGTACGGGGGGCTCGTGGGTGCCCATCAAATAAATCCCTCTGCACAGGGCAAGCCCTGCCCCTGGCACTGCAGTTGTGCCATTACAGCATTATTTCTTCTTCCTACTGATCCAAGAAATGTGTTCTTAAATCAAAAATTGTGTTTCCCTGGGGACAAAATGAGTTTGTTTTGGTTCTTACTGGTAGGACTCCTGGACTGGGAGCAGTATGTGTGCGGAAACAAACCCAGTTGCTCTGGATTGGTTTTGGGGTTTTTTTATCTTTTCTTTGTGTTGAAATCTTCTCTCCTACTCAGCAGCCATAACCTGGAGGTCTTGCCTTGTCTCCCCTTCCTGTGGCAGGAGCACCTGTCCTATTTCCACTTCGTGGGCCGGATCATGGGCATGGCTGTGTTCCACGGGCACTACATCGACGGCGGCTTCACGTTGCCCTTCTACAAGCAGCTGCTTGGGAAGCCCATTACTTTGGATGACATGGAGCTGGTTGACCCTGATCTTCACAACAGCTTAGTCTGGATACTGTATGTCCTCTGGGGTGCACCTCAGGGTGCTGGAATGCTTCTCAGTTACATGATAGTGGTCTGAAATCTGGTGGCAATGAAGTGTGTTTTGATCTCCTGCTCAGGCAGACTTAAGAAATACCTTCCTTGCACAGTTCAGCTTCTTTAAGGCTGAAAATGCTCAAGGTATTCACATTTGGGGGGGCAGGAGGGGAGTTAATAAATTTTAATTTATTAATTTTGCCTATTATATTGATTTTGCCATTATTATATATTAAATGTTGTATTTTAATAACAGTAACGTGTTGTTAAAACATCACATGGAGTAACATGTTAGCAAAATACAACATTGAGTGACATGTTATTAAAATGTAACATTGAAACTCCAATAATGGTTTTAAAGTACAATGTAATAAAACTGTACATTCTCCTTTTCCTTCAGTGTAGTGCTTTGACATGCCATTAAAAACTGGAACTGTGCTCCTGGCAGGTGGATTCTGGCTGGGGTGTATTTGCAGAAGTGTTTTCCCTCAGACTCTTGCTCCTTCCTTCCCGCAGTGAGAACGACATCACCGGGGTGCTGGACCACACGTTCTGCGTGGAGCACAACGCCTACGGGGAGATCATCCAGCACGAGCTCAAACCCAACGGCAAGAGCATCCCCGTGACAGAGGAGAACAAGAAGGAGTATGTCAGGTACTTCAGGAGCCCCCTCCCCAGTGGTGCTGTGTTTCCTGTGCCGGGAGGGGCTCGGGTTTGGTGAAGGTGGTGGTGGTGCTCCCCGAGGGGCTGGGCAGTGCTGTGGGTGTCCCTGTGAGCCTGGCCGGTGGTTGGGGCTGGGTGAGCTGCAGGGTTATTGTGTTTGAAGCCTCCTTCCCAAGCCCAATTTGCACTTGCTCGCAGACTTTATGTGAACTGGCGGTTTTTACGAGGAATTGAAGCTCAGTTCCTGGCGCTCCAGAAGGGATTTAATGAAGTCATCCCACAACATCTGCTGAAGACATTTGATGAGAAGGAGTTAGAGGTCAGTGCACCGTTGTTGTGTCGTGTTGTCAGGTGTAACACTGAGAGCCTGAGGAACACACTGCTGAGTTCCTGGGGCTCCAGGTGTGCTCCCACATGGAACAGGGGCAGTGTGAGGGCTGCCCAGCTCAGGCAGCCACTGAGCTGGGAGTGCTGTGGGCTGTTTCTGGAGGTGCAAACCCCTTCAGTGGCCTCGGGTTGTGCAGACACTGCTGCTCCAGCACAGCTCATGCTGCAGAGTTTTCACAGTGCAGTTTGGGGATGTTTCATTCAGTGCTGCCAGGAAAACAGTCTGGCAGTGCCTCCCACCTCCCAGTATTCACTCCCTGCCCTTCCTGCACTGCCCTGACTGGTGTCAGGCACCTGGGGGGGTTGGCAGAGCTGAGTTTTTCTAGACCCCATTGGACCTGTAAATCCAGCAGATTTGTCACAGACAAATGTGCTTCAGGATTGGCATCCAAACAGTATCCTCCATAGATCCAGAGCTGGACCAGCTAGGCTGCACCCTGAGCTACACTCCAGAAAGAAAAGCTGAGTTCAGATAGGAGTTATTTCTGCACTTTCATACAGGAGTGGAATCTGAGCTTCCGTTCTTTAACTGACAGGTCAAGACACTTTTGTTTAAGCTTGAAATGGTTCTTTGATTTGTGTTGGTTGTTTTTAAATTTTAATTGAGACCAGTTGAAAAATGGTTTGTGTACAAAGGTAAAACTAGGAAACCAAAAAAGTTATATTTTTGTATTGCTTAGGATGAGTGAGAGGTTTGCCTTTGGTCTAAAATCTGTTGATTTTCCCCAGTCAGTTCTTCCTCATTTGTCTGGCTCCAAACCCATTTTTATACTGATCAGTGATGTGAAATACTCTAATAATACTCTCTTAAATTTACAGCTCATCATTTGCGGACTGGGAAAAATTGATGTTAATGACTGGAAGGCAAATACCAGGTTAAAACACTGTACCCCAGACAGCAACATCGTGAAATGGTTCTGGAAGGCTGTGGAGTTCTTCGATGAGGAGCGGAGGGCGCGGCTGCTGCAGTTCGTGACCGGCTCCTCCCGAGTGCCCCTGCAGGGCTTCAAGGCACTGCAAGGTAACAGGGACAGCTCAGGGGCTGCAGTGGGACTTTCCCAGAGCCCTTTTAATGCTCTGGTCACAGTCACAAATAGTCCTTTTTTGTGGGTTTATTACTCAGGTGCAAACGGCTTTCTCTCTCAATTCTGCACTTCCTTCTCTGCCAGGAGTTCTGATCAGCTGAGATCTTACAGGGCTTCTCCTTCTGTTTGTTCCACAAGCCTGGTTTTTAATTCCTGACTTTTACAAGCCCTCATATCATCACCTGCACAGCTCTGGGACCAGAGAACACCACATGCTTCTAGACAGACCAGATAATACCACCAGCCTTCTGAAATGCAGTAACGCAGCACAAGCTCAGTCTTATTTAACAGCAGAGTCCCCATGAGAAACACAGACCCTGTGAACTGTATTTTTAATGTCTGTCTGCTCAGGCCAGGATTCTTGCTTTGCTCAGGGTGGGGATTTGTAACCTGTGGAATTGGCCATTATTGAAGACCTGTTATAAAACAGGGACAGGTACAGCTGTGGAAGTTTTGCTGTCTGGGAAGGGTGAGAGAAGTTAAGTTAAAAACTTAGAGCTGTGGTGCATGGTGTGAAACACTGGATTTATTCTTTCTTATCAGTGCTCTGTTCCTTATCCCTCCATGGTTTAAGCAACTGCAGGGCTGTCTGTGTGGTCAGAGAGGAGAGTGTCCCACACCACTGGGAGCTTGTTTGGAGTTTCCCTGCCTGTTTATGATTTCACCCCTCCTTGTGCAGAGCTTCTCTGTGTTCTAGTTCCTCTCCTGCTGCTGCAGTGCCACAAAGACACTTCATGTTGTGCCACACAGTGGTGAGGTCTCCTCTCCTGCCTTTCAGGTGCTGCAGGCCCAAGGCTCTTCACAATACACCAGATCGATGCCAGCACTAATAATTTGCCCAAAGCTCATACCTGGTAAGATTTCTCAGGTCTCTGTTGTGATCTGTAGGTTAAGACCAATCTGCCATCTGTTTGTTCTGAGCAGTCTTACTCCCTTTCCCTTTGCCATCCCCTCCTTCTGTGCCCTAAAGCCGTCCCTTACACAGCAGGGACAAGCAGCACTGCTCGTGTTTGGCTGGCGGTGTTCAGCCTGCTGCTGTGTGCAGCTCAGGGGCTGCAGAGCTCTGGGGGTGCTGTGGGGGGCTCAGGCAGCTCAGTTCCCTCTGTTCCCCCCCCAGCTTCAACCGGATCGACATTCCCCCGTACGAGAGCTACGAGAAGCTCTACGAGAAGCTGCTCACGGCCATCGAGGAGACCTGTGGCTTTGCTGTGGAATGACCCTTCCCAGCCTTTCCCAGACTCTATTTATACTCCTGTCAGCCAGAAAGCCCTTCCTTCCCTCAGCCAAGACTCAAGAAATGCTTGAAATACAGGAAACTTTCCCTTTTCTACACTAGGACACTGGGAGGGAAAGGACAACTTTGGATTATTATTTTTTTTTATTTTTTTTTTAATTTTTTATTTCAAGAAAATGGGTTCTGTGGTTCCTGCCACGGGATCATTCAGCTGCTATTAAAAACTAATATCTTGAACATACAGAATGCTGACTTTTCCTACATTTCAACAGTTAAGCAGTATTCTATACTTAAAGACTACTACTATTTTTGTAAGAGGTAATCTATTATATTTGCCTACCTGATTTCTATTCTCAGATACCAAGACACAACTTCAGCAGTCGGTACAAGTCACGTTTCAGCCTGTTTTAAATGTATGATACTGAACAGCATCTATACCTGCTATTTTTGGAAAAAAAATATTTTGGATTATTCTAACTTTGCATAAAATTGGCTGAAAGAATCATTAACCTTTTTAATTAAAGCCACTTACATGTTAACTGCATTTTCTTATAGTAAAACATTATATTCTGCAATGTAAATTCAAGGTAAATGTTGCCACAAGGGGCTTTTTTTATATTTTTCAAGCATGAATTCCGAACATTTTGGGGTCCTATTTATATCACTTGTCAGATTCCTCCAGCAGAGTTTCTGGTGTGAGTGACACAGACTGTGTTTGTACAGTCCTTGTGTTAACATGTGGAATAACCTTTTTTAATGAACAGTAGATGTTGTGATTTTTTTTTAAACAGCATTTTTTTCTAACAAGTCTGTCAAGAGTATTTTGTGTTGCTTTTGACTTTAAATTGAAACACTGCATTTTTCAGCTTTTGAAGAGCTGGTGGGCTTTGCCAGCAGAAGCCTCTCAGCAGTTCCTTTCAGAACCCACTCTGTCCAGTCAACCAAAGTTTGTTTGAATGCAGCCAAATCCTGTTCTGTATTTGTTGATGCTAAAGATTTATCAGGTAAAACATGTTGTAATCTTTGTCCAGCTGCTCATGACACGTGGGTTTAAGTTACAACTAAGGAAAAATGGTGTATTGACTGAAATATGTGTAATGTGCTTTGGAAATGAGGTTGTAAGAGCACATAATTTATTGATTGTAGGGATGGAAGTAAGTATATATATGAATTATAACATGGGTTGATCTCTTCAAAGGGGAATAAAATGCACTACCAGTAGAGGGAACTGAATTTGGATGTTAGTTTGGAAATTCTCAGTTCAGATCTGCCTGATGTGCTCATGGTGTGTGGATAGAGGAGGCTGCTCAAGAGATGGTGCCATTCTCCTCCCAGCCACGAGCGCATTTGGAGTCAGTAGCAGGTTTTTCCCAATCAGTGTTGTGGTTTTGTAACTCGGGTTACAATTAATCATCAAATCTGCACTATTTTTACAGTGAGAAGAAAGTCAGAGGTATTGAAAATACTGAAGGGATGGGATGGAAGCAGCTGTTCCATGTTTGCAGTGGGAGTCACAGTGAAGCAGCTCATTCTGTTTTGTGGAGCTTGAGCTCAGTTTTGTCCTGCCAAGTCTGACTGCCACAGAGAGGGAACTACTGCTGGATGTTGGGTTTAGAACAGTGGGCAAGGGACTGCTGTTGCAGAATTGTGGTGAGAATCTGGGCAGCCAAATCCACATGTTCCTTGGGTTATTTCTTTGTACAGCTGTTGCTGGCAGGGTTGTGCTGAGGGACTGGCTTCCCATGCTGGGCTGGCTGCAGGGTGAGGCTACTGAGGGTGTAAACAGAAAGCCAAGAGACTCGCTGGGACAGCCAGGGTTGAGATACATCAGAGCCTTCCTTTTCAGTTCAGGGGACTCCTGTGCTCATGTTGAAATACTGGGCTCCCTAATTCACGACTGTCAGGTCGTTCTGGTACCAGAGGAGCTGCTGCTGTGTCTGTGCAGGGGGCTGGGAGAGCAGAGCAGGGGGTGGTTGCCCAATGTGTTCCTCTCTCTGAACTCTGCCGTGGTTGGGAAGAAGCTCCAGAGCCTCCCAGAGCCTCTGCTCCCCCCTGCATGTGCTGGGGGTGATGGGAGTTGTTATTGATGAGATATTGCAGAGGCAGCTCCTCCTGACTGCTGCTCCCAGCACACTCCAGTGTTGGGAAGTGATTTTTATTTTATTTCCTTTTCCCCTGCTCTTGCTGCTCCCTGCTCATGAGACATGGCAAATGTAACCCCTGGTTTGCTGCAGCTCTGGGGAGAGGTCAGGGCTGTGTGAGGTGGTGCAGGGGGTTTGTGGCAGACAGCTCAGCCCGGCAGTGTCTCCTGCCCACACCATCCTGGTGGGTTTGTGGAACAGAGTTCTGGCCACCTTGGTGTCCTGAAAGCATTTCTGAGGAGGGAGGAGATGAGCTCTGCAGGGAACAGACCCACGACCAGCTGATGGTTACATTCATTTTCACAGCAGCCTTAGCAGTACACCTGTTTCTCTACCAAACATTTTGGTATGGCACAGAGAATTTTTTTAACTGCCGCAGATAAATATTGTAAATTTAATATATTATAGGCAAAGCTAGACAAATCTTCATTAGACTTTCCATAGCTGACGGATGAGGATGAATATACCAAGTATTTTGAGTGCCTTTCTACCTTCATAAAGTCTGAGAGCTTTAACTGAAGCACCTCATCACCCAGTCAGATGTTTATCTGAAAATGCTAAAGGGTTGATGCCTTTGCAAAATTCTGGTTCAAGACCATGTCAGCTACTTTCCCCTCAAAAAGGTGCTAAGCCTAATATTGCATTTTAACCTTGGACTTTCACCCCATGATTAATGTGAATATTTATTTCAATGTGTCCCTCTTACTGGGTTTTACTTTATCCAGTCTTTAGTTGTTTTAGAGAGATGTCACATCCTGGTTTTATGCTGTTGCTTTTCATGATGAATGTTTAATTATGGACAGTGACTTTTGTAGATTTCAAATATACACAGTTGAGTTTCAGAGGATTTAATTTCTCGGTGTAAAGAGTTTTGTAATGGTGCTTTGTACAGTATGTATTCTAATTTTTTTTTTTTGCACATAGTTTCAGTTTCCCTAAAATGATTTATTTGTACCAAAATTTTTTGTGTTGTACTAAAGTCCAGAGCACACATTTTTTAAATTCCTCTTCTCCAACACTACATCTGTATTGAACTTCTGGTGCATTTGAACTGGCTGCATTGATGGAAGTCAAAGCTTTGCTTCTCTGTCATCCTCCAGCTGGATGTAGCATGTTCTGATGGCTTTGGGTTTGAAACAGCACCACAGAGTTACCAGGTTGTACTTTACACTATGTAGTAGGTTCCTGGCTCTGCCACATCCTCAGAGCTTTGTCCGTAGTTGTAATTAGTTTATCCAAGTGTAATTACTCCTCCACAAACTGACAGTTCTTAGTTTATCATTTCCATTGTATTTATTACAGAGTGTTTTAGGTATCATTGTATTTTCACCCAGCTGTTACATGAGCTTTAACAAAAAAAAAAAATCTGTATAAAATGGTTTTTAAGTACTTAATGTATGTACCCATGCAGAAGTTGAGCAATAAATTGTATGCTGTTTGCACTGTCACAGCATCAATGGTTTTAAAAGTTTGAAGTTTTTATTAATTAAATCATTTAAATGTAATATATAATTTTTAACTAACTTGACTTTGTTTCAGGAGAAAATATTTTAAACTTGGTGTCTTTCTCTGTGCTGGTACCTACAGAAAGGACTGTGCTGCATGTTCTGCTCAAACACAACAGGTCTTCCTTCTGGCTCTCCTGTCCTGCCAAGGACTTATCTTTGTGAACAGATGTCTCCTCTCAAAACCCAACACAGCTAAACCATCTTCTTTGAGGGGAAAAAAAAAGGTAAATTTGGTAAATACTTGCTAAATGTCACCTGGTAAGTATTGTCCCTTAGAGAGCCAGGCTTACAGCAACTTACTGAAAGGGTTGTAAAAGTCAGGGTTTGTGTTTCTGGGTTTGGGTCTGTATTTTTGGAGTGAGGTATCTTGTGCTCTGCTGGGTGGTTGGTTTAACCTGTAAAAGAAGCTTCTCCTGCTGCTGGGGCCTTTTTTTTCTTTTTAGTTCTTTTTTATTTCAGTGTTCTCAGTTCCATCAGACACCACCTCCTGGCAACCTTCATACTTTGTGTGTAGAATGCAATTAATTCCAGGATTTCTGTATCACTTCCCACACAGCATCTTTAAGGAAGAACTCTTCTACTAGAGCCTATTTACACTTTAGTTCATCCTCCTTACAAAGGTAAACTATTTAAATGTTGCAGTTTTGTCAGGCAAAGGAGACTGTATATGGGCTTCACTAACTATGAGCTTGGCTCTGTGTAATTGCTCTGTTTCAGTTCACCTCAGGGCCCACAGAGTTTGGCTGCTGAAACCTGGGTTTCTGCTGAACACTGTATTGTTTGTAGCACAGGCTGGTTCTGCTGGGACAGGTGTAGTGCCTGTCTCAGCTCCTTCTCACTGTTTTTTATTTCAAACTACTTCTCCCAATGCATTTGTAGTGGAAGAGGAGTATTTTATATGCCTTTATATTGTATCAAAAGCCAGCAACACCAACATTGCAAACACAGTATTGAATGGAAGAATGGAATAAGGAGGCCTCCCTTGCTTAGTGTATTTAAATTGCTCATTTTTTATGTCAGGTTTATTGCAGCCATTCTCTAACTTGGCCTTTCACAGGAAACTTGAACCTCTGATGTTCTTTTAAAGATCTTGTTCTTTGTGAGCTTTCCAATCCAGTAATTTCTGGCTAGTGGTGTTAGTGTGGCTTAGCAACAACAGGCTCAGCACCCAACTGTTCCACCACCAGGATAACTTCACTAAAGCTCTTAAGGTACAAAGTACTTGGAAAACTTTATTGGTGATCATAAAATGGTGTGGACACCCCAGATCCCAACAACTCCACCTCTGGCAGGTCAAAATGACAGACCAGGTATTTTAGAGAAAAACACCAGCCACACCCCCTTTGCCATTACAGCAGCTCTCAAAGATTGTCAGCATCTTAGCCGTGACATTTACCTAAGTCTTAAAAGAAATGGCCTTGGCTGTACTGGAAGGAAGCCATCTGAAGTCTAGACCTCAGCCTGTCTGCTTCTAGTTCTTGAAAAAAGGTGTCATCATCACTTTGCATGATTGCTGCTTGCAGTTGCTGTATTTCCTTTTCCATCTTTGATCTCAGTTCCCTTTTTGATTTCTGTAGTATCTAAAGAAAATCCTGACATTAGCCACAGCATGTGAAAAGGAAACACAATTAAACAAAATTAAGAATACTTACTTGTGCTTGTGCTTTCTCTCTGGTTTGGATTTCTTGAAATTCTTGAGCTAAAGCTTCTGCTAGCATGGAAAACTAAGCATAACACAAGTGTGAGCTGAACTAATTAACCAAAGGAACAACTTCTAGTGTAACCATGTACCCTGTCTGCTGCAGCTTTACCTGGTCCTTGTAGTAGTTCTCCATGGACTCCAGCTCGTTCTGGTGCTGTCGGCGTTGCTCGTCGCGCTTCTCCTGAGCGTAGGCTCTCAGCTCCTTCAGTCTTTGCTTCTGAATCTCTAAGCCTTCTTCAAATAACTTTTGAAATATCTGTCAGCAATTAAGAAAAGCAAACCTGTTACATTTTCCAGCTGCTTTATCTCCTGCTGGAATGGTGATCACGGGAGGACAGGCCCTTGCCCATGGAAAGTGCAGTTGTGCATCTAGAAATGGTGGTGCAGATACAGCTGAGCTGGATTTGTTTTACTCATTTAGCTGAAATTTTGAGAGATAAAATAATTTTTTCATGTCAGTTTAGTCATGACCCAACAGTGCAAGCCAGGGCCTTTGAACATGCACTGTGATTTACAGCCTCCCCTGCATTCTGAGTGTAATTTCGGGGCCTTCATCCAGATTTCCAGCAGCAGGAAATCCAGCCTGGACTCAGGCTTTCCATTTCTACACAAGAACACTTACCAGCTGTAGCTCACAGCTTGAGGCAAACAGTTCTCAAATCACTAACAGTGGGTTATGCACGAAACTTCTAATCTTTGATTTTAAAAGGTGACAATTGTGTATCTGCTCTTGCAAAGTGTAATAACACCCCTTGCTTTCCTTCTCTCTGATGTCCAGCCCTAATTAGAGATCCTGTCTGTCCCAAAGTCCACTTTGTTTAACAAACACAACTGATTAACAAAGTTGTGTGTTTGATCAGTTCCCTTAACTGAAGATTTAGATTGTTTTCTTTGGACAGTAACTGTAGGAACTTCTTAATCCCACTGTTTCTGAAAACTCATTTCCTTAATTTCTCACATTACAAGACCTGTTTTTCCATCCTGATACTTCACCCTTTCTCTCCTCCTCCTCCCCCCATGAAGCCCCTCGTTCCACAGTGGTTTGCCCTACCTGTATCCATGTGTCCAGACAAGGAGGTGTTTCATCACTGACCAACCAGGCATTTCATGCTGGCTCTGCTCTGCTCCCTTCCCTTGCATCTGAACCACCAGACCATGTGTGCCACCAGACAGGCAGGAGCCTTGTGCTTACCCTCTCCTCCCTGGTCCTGGCCCTCAGCATCCTGGCCCTCAGCTGCACCCTGTAGTCCTCGTAGTACCTCCTGGCACGGGCCACCTGCTGCCGTCTCTCTGTCACCTTGTTCTGAGCCCACTTCTGCCGGCACACGCGCTGCTTGAATTCTTGCTAAACAGAGAACGAGAGCTGTAAGACCAAACTGCCAACTGCAGGCAAAGCTTTGTTAATGAAGCACTGCTGATGAATTAAGGTTCTTTACTCAGGACCTTCTCCATAGCCCACTTTGACACGCAGTTGTGGTTTAAGCTTCAGTCAACACTGGTTTAGCACAGCTGAGGAGTCAGTGCTGCCATGCAACACCCACAGCCTGCAGTTTCTCCTCCTTGCACATTTTTAGAATTTGACCTTTTAAAGCAACAATGCAGTGCAATAATAATAATATTCCGTTCCCATGACCCCAGCAGCCACACAACAAACAGATCACACGGCACTTGAGACCACAGCTCCTCAAAAGGCATAGAACTCCTCAGATAAAAAGCCACTTCCATGCCCAGGGAATACATATTCTAGGTGGCTCAACATGATATAACAAATACCCTTCAAAGAACATACCAGTCTCTTGCTGTGGTCTTGATCTTTTTTAATAATTGCAGCAAGAAGCTCATGCTTCCTCAGGGCTTGTTGAACCTGGAGATTTAAAAAAAGCTGATTACTTCCCTCATTCTGCAGGACCAGCAATGGTATGTAGGAGGTTTAAACATTGCCTCTGCTGTGGTTTGGTTTTTATGTTGAGAGTTACCACGTAGAAGTTAATCAACTTTTGTATCTCATAACTAACCTTTAAACTGAAAAACTGCTCAGAACTAGCACTCAAAACTACAAAGTGCTTTTAAAAAAGCAATAGCCATGCCAGGCAGTAAGAGAGAAACCAGTGTAAAAAAGGACCATTATATTCCAGTGGCTGGTCAGAAGCTGAATCCCTGTGTCTAGGTGTGTACAGCCCTGTTTAACCAAGCTCAGACACACATCCTTTGGGCTATGCTGCATGTGGCTGCTGCCATCCTGGCAGGGTTTCTTTGCTGTAAGAAACCTTACCTTCTTTGCAGGTAAGAATGAGAGCACTCACTTCATTCAGGAGTTTTAGTCTAGTTCTGCCAGGAGCTGCCTGGAGGTGCTCAGTGTGTGCAAGCTGCTGCTGCCACATTTTATTCAGAGCACGGTGGGAGATGTGCAGGTAGGGAAACTCTTCCAGGAGCTTCACTAGGAGGTCATTGTCTCTTATTGTCACTGTAAGATAAAGACAGGTGTAAGCAATAAATTTTTGGAGAATACATTTAGTGGTAAATTTGTCCAGACAGTATCAGTCCAAGGTATGAAATAATTTACACTGAGCCCCATATAAAATGCCATGCCGCTGTTACAGTGTCAGGATAGACCCAGCAGGACACAACATCACCCTGCCAGTACAGCACCAGCAGAGACCAGTCCCAGTTTGTTGTTTTTTCCTGAAGAATTGCTTTTAGAGCTCAGGGTTATTTCCCTCCCATCACCACATCCAGCTAAGAGAGATATCCCCTTCCTCCTTCACCTGGTTCTGACCATCACTAACCAGCGATTTCTTTAGCTGTCCCTCTCTCTCTGGTTGCAGCAACTTAAAATGATGCCAACACCTCAGGAACAATGATAGATCCAGGTCAAGTAAACAAGTGCAAAATAAACTGGTTTGCAACCAGCTGATTCCCATCTTTGATCTTTCTGGCAGGAGAAGATGATGGGGAGATGAAACAAAAGGGTATTTACCAAGTACATGCCCTTTAAAAACTGGAAAAAAATAAGGCAGTGTAGCTGAGCAACACCCAGGTATGCAGGGGATCCATAAGCATGCACAGTACTGGTTACCAAAACTGAGCCCAGGATCTGCATCTTGGCTGTCCTTGGAGCATCACTTGCTCAGCAAAACCAGTGTAGCATCAACACCACAGTGCCAGGGCCCTCACAGATCCTGCTCTGTTACCTGCACGTGGCTCAGCTCAAGCCAAAGGCCCAATTTTAAATCTGATACATGCTCAGAAAAATAATAGGAGAGCTCAGACTGCAGTGGAACAAGCACAGAAGCAGCAGTAATGGAAACAAGCCCTGAAAATAATCCAAGGGATTTTAAGGAAGTAGCAAATGGGTCACAGTTTGATTGTGCATTGATGGCTTACATTTACTTAGAGCATTATCTCCCCTAACAAAAATCCAGACATACAGAGGTCAGAAGAAGGGGAAAATGCTGCAGCTGACTGGTATATGTTGGATTGGTGCCTTTATTCTTGGAGTTCAACACATGCTTTCAAAAGATGCCAGTTTTCCACCAAGTATAGTTTTGCAGTTCTTACTTGGAGCTGCTTTCTTTGGCTTCACAGTCCCTCGTTTTGGAATCCACTGGCTGTATTTGGGATTCCGAGGTGTGGTTTTTCTAGAACAAACTTTCACTAGCTGAGACATTTTTGGAGGTTCTTTAAAGATGTTTTCTTTGTATTCTTGTTCCTTAGGAGCAGATGTAAAACAGATGGAGAACAGGTATGAGAAGAGAAAGACTGATAGAACACAGTTTGGCGATCAGAACTTCAATTTTGTCTCTGAAACTTTAGAATGAGAACTTGGGACATATTGCATTGGATTCTCCACAAGGCCAGAACTCACCAAATGCAGGTCAGGGTTCACAGAAAGGTTAAATCTCGTTATTGCACAACCTCAGCTCTCCTGCAGCACTTAACACTAGTGAGTTACTACTTCAGTAGTACACAGCGCTGTAACTGTGACAGGTTACAAGGAGTTTTTGTACCCAAAAGTGTCTGGGCAGATCATCCAGACAAATTTAAAAAGAAAAAAAACAGCCAAACAAAGCACAACCAACAATCCCCAGAATGCATCACCTACCATATCCTTGATGGCTTCTCTGAGCCTGGAAAGCCTGAGCCTCTCTCTGGCTTCATAAATTCTTAGTTCATCTGCATAAGCTTTAGTGACCGTCTAGAAAATAAAAAGAAAAGGACTTGTCAGAGGAACTAATCAGGCCATATAACCACCTCATTAGTTTGCTGCACAGGTCAAAGGAGCTTCTTCCACTTTAAACCCTTCTTTTGCAAAGTTTGGGGTTTGTCTCTTCCTCAGCAGGCTACAACAGCACCTGATTACTAGAGGAGGCCAGCTGTCCCCATTAAGCCAGAGCATTGTTTTCATGGGTTTAGCATAACTGGGGGTAGGAATTACCACAAGGTCTAACCCAGAAGTTACCTTTGCTTTTCTTGTTCTCTCATCCTTTTCCTTTTGCAGCTGGCTGCGGATTGTCTTTATTTGGCCATTACCACAAAGTTTGTCCTCCTGATACTGAGATGAGGGTGAGGGTGGGGAAAGGGATCGTGGCCTGCTCAGGTACCTTGGGTGTGATGAGCCTGTAAGGAAAGGTAAGTCACTGAGCAGCTCATGTGAGACAAAAACCAATGAAGTGCATTGTGAGCAGGCCCCCATTTCAGAGCCACAGGCCTGTGGGCTTCTATTCTGTCCCTCCCCCACTTCCTGTACATTTTTTCTGCAGCTGTGTTTGCCTTGTATTTCTTTGTACAGCTTCACTGTGGCTATTTAAGTATTAAATAGGAATTTACTTGTGATTCTGTTACTGTTACTCAGGTTTGGATCAAAGACAAAATATAAGTGAACCCACAATACAAAGCTTAGTAACTAACTATGAGTAATTCAGTGTATCAGCTTTACATGGAAAGGGTTTTTTATATTCTTTTCCATTCCAATACTTAATAATTTTTAATAATAGTGGCATCAGAATGGTTACCTCGCTCAGCTGCCCTGTGGCCATAGTCCATGACACTGTCACTGTGCTGAGACAGGCTGTCTTCATCTGTCAGCTCCTCTCTGCTGGGCTCACCCAAAGCTCTCTTTAACATCTAAGGGATAGATTTTTGGGGGAGATCAAGTTCAATAGACAGTTCTAAATCTTCAATAAACTAAAGCCAGTGTTAGTTGTGGATTTGCATTTCATCAATACAGAATTGATACTCTTGTTCTCTCCACTGTCATTACTAAAGCCAGACTGCTCAGCTCAACAAAGGTTTCACTTACTAAATCCAGTTCGTTCAGCCTGCGAGACAGTTTCTCTGAGGTTTCATGGAGCTCCTGCTCAGGCAGCTGCTTCTTTATTGCTCCTTGGGAAAGTGAATCTTCAAGTGAATCTGTGGTAGAATTTTCATATCTGCTAAAGCAGAAAACACAGATTTCATTCCTGTACTAAAAACTTGAAGATAAGCATTATCTCCCACCATTCCAGTGCACTTTTTGCATGAGCACATTTTTATAGGATTAAGTAAAAGCTGAACATGTAAATGCCTGTAAGTATATTTAAGAAAATGAATATATGTCAGGAGAAACAGGAAATCTTTCTATGAACCTTAATCTTTCACTGTCACACAGCCAAGGAAGAAAAGATCTTATTTAAAAAGAGGGGGGGTGTGGTGGATGGCCATGGAAATGGAAGTATTAGTGTGGTTCAGTACCAAAACACTGAACTCGCCTTGTTGTTCTAGGCAGGTACCTGGATTCAGGCCTTGGAGTTAATTGCTCAACACTTAGTGAGAGTTTTGCATCTGAAGAGGAGGTAGATGTAGAAGGCTCATGTACCAGAGGAACCTAGGAACGTGAGTAAGTTGAGATGTTATTAAGATCTTACAGATCACAGAGTAGAGAGATGCTGTAACAGCTTTAATAGAACCACCCCAAAACCACATAAAACCAGCTATATTTCCAGGTCCCTGACTGAAGATAGTGTGCTTTAGAGAATTAATGTTTAAAGAAACAGATTATCAAAAATATAGAATACTAGTTCAAGAACCATCCACAGCTAAAGCCCTGACCCAGAACAAGGCCTGGGTTAAGCAGTGAGTATCCTCATTAGCCTGGGACTGATGCCAGGTCATGGAAAGAAGCTGAACTTCACTGAGCACAGACTGAGCTGCAACTCAGAGAGCACCAAAAGAGAACAGTTTACATCCTTGTGCCACTTAGTTCCACTGCTTTGGGACTGCCTGGTGGCTTCTCTGTTCAAACAGCAGTCATTTGGGGTTGCCATGAATGCACTTGCAAATGCACCAATGGAACATGAGTTCCAAACAGAGACAATGTTTTAAACAGACAATGCAGATGTAAAAGCTGTTGAAACTATTGGAACAAGTGAAGTCTGTGAGTACCTCTTGTGGTTGCAGAAGGCAAAAAGAGTGTTTCCAGAGCAAGAAATTTCCTATACAGACACATTTCTATGAGCACAGAATGGCATCTGCTCATCAATTAGTGGGTTTTGCATTATTCAGTTTTTGAAAAGTAAAGGGCAATGCAAGAAAATAAAATGAAACAACATAACCAGGCAGTTCAGTGATCTTCAGAACCAAAACCCCCAAATTCTTACTAATTTAGAATGCTGGTACATGTCAGAGAAAGGACGTGACTATACTCTTGTGTTGTGTACATTTTTGATTAAAAAGCAAGATAACGAGGGACTGGTTGGTTGTGATAAATTAGAACCCTCTGGATGCTGGCTCATGCACTTTATTGGAGCAAACAGCCCCACAAAGAGCTGTGAATGATGTGACTTACAAACTGTACATAGGCACAGTCTAACAACATTGCATCACTGATTCTATATTGAGGAAAGCAAGACAAAAGCAGGTCTGAAATAAGCCCAGAAGTGCCACAAGATATCAGGAGAGTTAAGCAGAAATCCAAAAAGATTGAAAGAACTCCCATAAATAAAGATGCAACGTGTACCTTTGTCACACTGTGCTCGGCGTCCTCCTCTCCCACCTGGGCTCCCCCTGCAGAAGCAGAAGACAGGTAAGGGTGAGGGGCTGGCACTCTGTGCCTGCTGGGGTGGGCAACAAGTTAAACACAGGGCTGAGCCATGGCCTCTGGAGCCCACAATGACACAGCAACTGTGGTTACACACTTGTGACATTCATTTTGGTAATTTCTCAACTCTTCAGTGCTCAGTGTCAAGGGAGTGCTATGGAAACTGGAAAGGTAAGCAGGGTTTCCAAGGCAACAGAGAAAATGAGGACTGAAAAAAAATAGCTTCTAAACCTTTTCTACAATGGTAGTTCATGGGTTTTTTTTTTTTGCTTAGAGTTGAAACTGGCTTGTTTGGTCCATATTTCCCTGCTCAGAATAAGCCCAGCCATGGGAGTTATCTGCTGGAAGAGATTTCTGCAGTGCAGCCCATCTTAACTGGATTAAGTAAGACAGGAGTTGAACTGAGGACATGGATTACTTTTTTCCAGCACAGGGAACAGATTAAAAGTAACCTATTTTTGTTTCTCTATAAAACAGATAGAAATATGAACTTGTGGCTGAAATGCACTTGTAGTTTCAAAGCCGTATTTCTTGTGGTGCCAGTAAAAATAAATGCAAGATTTTATATTTAAGAGTTCCCCTATAGGAAGCAAAATTTTTTCTCACCAAGGATCTTTCTTGAAAGAGAACGACTATCAGAAACATCATCAGATTTTTCAGTAAGTGACTTTTCAAGCTGAAATAAAAAGCAACATGTGTTCTGTTAATTCACAGGAGAGTGCTGACAGGAAGGTCAGACATTAGGCTTGGCTGCAAATGGAAACCAATGCTGATTTTGTAGATAGACAAAATCACTGTAATTATTTTGTTTGCTCTATTGTCAACCGTGCAGTTACATTGATTATGAGCATGTGTATAAAACAGAGACACCCCTCAAATTACATTCCTCTCTGGACACTTAGTGAAGAATGAATCCACAGTCCAAAATTCCTTGAACTGAGATAAAATCTGACACAATCAGAAGTGTTTTTCAGAGACAAATTAGTCCCATTCTGCAAGGGAACTAGAAGGTTTTAAAATGAAAGCAGTATTGGTTACTAAAAAAGAAAATAAAATATCCAAAGGATAGGTTTTTCCTTACAGTAGGAACAGTCACTCCCTGACTGCTTGCCAGAGCTGCTGCCTGTCTGTCTGAGCTGTGGTAATCTCTCCAGCCAGGATGGGCAGGCTGAAAGGGGGGTAGCAGAGGAATGGCTTGCTGGATGGGCTCCCCCAGTTTTGTAGCCCTGGCACCTGCAGCCTCCTGGTGAGGTTCAGCAGCAGGAACAGACTCCATCAGCCCTGAAGAGACAAACAAGGCATTTGAAGTGTGTTATCTGGGAAAGCAGAACATGGTTTGTGTATTGTCTGTGCATATGAAAGGGTAGGAGCTGAAATCCAGTGTTAGCCATCATCTTGGATTGCACAGGACAGCACTGTCACATTTCTGTGCCTGGAGAACATGATTTTGGATGTGAGGATCTTGCACAAGGAATCCTTACTTTTAGTATTTTCCTTATTGAACCGCAAAAGAAAAAAATCCACAAACCACAATTAAAAAAATCCCAGCTGAAGCCAAATCCTACCTAAGCAGAAATAGCCCAGGATAATGAAACTTTGCATACTCTGGACATGAAAACATGGTATTTCTCAAAAGAAATAAAGCTGAAGTGCTTCTACCCATGACTAAAGCTCTCCTCTGCACTGCCTTAGTTCCCCACACCCCAAGTCAAAATGAGGTAGAGGAGCTGTCAGAAGAATCAATACTCACCATCTTCCTTTTCCTTTGCAGTCTCCCTTTTGCTTTCAGAGAACTCTCTGGGCAATGTTGCAAAAGCCTCTGAGCTTTTAGGTTCTTCCACCCCCTTATCCATTTCTGCTAGTAACAGTATAGGCAATTGAAATGCTAGAGTGGATGTTTAAAAAGATTAAATTAAGATTTATAAAGCATCTTGAGATGGACAATTTTCTTGTCTGCTACTTTAATGACTTGGTGTCAGCAATCCATACTATGATCAAAACAGATCTGTTAAATTCTTACTTGTAATTTCAGTCAGTGAAATGTTCATAATTCACAATATTCCTTTGTGCCTCTGCTTGAAGAGCTTGATCACCAATAAGAATAGGAATATTGTTATAGAAAAACGGGAAATAAGAATGAACTCCCTTTAAGTCATCTACACATCATTTGTTTCAGAGCCACCCATAATTTGAGTTGGCACCCACGCTCCTAAAAAGTCTTCTTTGAGAATGAACTTAATAGTCCTTTTACAGTCTTAAATAATACATCTTACACTGCAATAAAGGAAATAAATTCAAGTCTTCTAAATTCTCCTCTTGAATAAGATAAAATCCCTTTGGAGGAGAACTGAGTTAGAAGTCAAACAACAAACCTTTATTCAAATAATGTCGCTTAGGAGTCATGAAACTTTAACTTCAGTAAGATCAACTACAAGTATATATTTATTGTGGCTTGGGGTTTTTTTGCAAAATAAGAATTTAAAACAGTATTTGCCTGAAAGAAATAACTTTAAAAAACAAGAAACAACAGATAAAGCCTAGAAGTGTTACTACAGAGTG
The DNA here is from genome assembly GCA_035221455.1 of Xenops minutus. Classification (NCBI taxonomy): domain Eukaryota; kingdom Metazoa; phylum Chordata; class Aves; order Passeriformes; family Furnariidae; genus Xenops; species Xenops minutus. The sequence continues at coordinate 3,544,967 of JAWWEE010000041.1, forward strand.
GTCTTAAATTTTTTTTTCACCCAAACTCACCTCTCTCTCTGTTGGAAAATGAATGAGCAGTATCTCCAAGTCTAATCAGTTCACTGGTAGATTCTGAGCCATCTGTATCACAATTTAGAATAAAATATTCTGGGTGGGACCTGAGGGGAACATAAAGCCATAAAATATTTAGTCTCAGAGTCCCTGCCCCTTCAGCCCACGAGATGGAGCTGCAGAAGAGCTGTGACACCAGACAGTGGCCATGACAGTGTGGGACATGAGCCCTCCTTCCACAGAACAAACCAGGGTGGGAGTGACAAAGATAAACTGGATTCAGTGCAACTAAAATACAATTGTTTAAAACCGATCAAAGTTTGTAAACTAAACTTAGTGGACAGAAAATGCCACCAGCACTCTTCCAGGGCAAAAAAAGTTCTGGATCTAATTTTAGCCCTCTTGCTGCCCGACCAAAGGAGAGTTACCTCACATTCCATTTGACATATGTAATCACTACATTTCCATACTATTAAAACCCGACTGGTTTCTCTACAGATACACAAAGATAGTCAATCTGTCTGTCAATGCAAGCACTCAGAATTGTTCTTACCCTTCAGCCGATGAGAGTATTGAATGTTCTGTAAGTTGATCAGCACTGCCTTCCAGCTGCTCTGGAGATGCAATTGGAATGTCATTACTGGGCAGCACACTTGCCTCAGCTGTTAATAATCAAGAGGTAATTACTTTCAAGAGAACTACCTATATACTAACAGCTCTTTCCAATATCATCATACCAGCTTAAACGCAATAGAACATTACAATGACAATACCCAAAATAACAACATGTAATGCTCCCCCCTTGGGAGAGGCACAACTTTTATGGTAGGTTTTGAAAAATTATACCACTATCATGTATCCTATTGCCCCAATTATAAAGAAACCTTCCTCAAAAGAATTAAATTCTGGACTTACAGCTAAAAAATTGGAGCCACTAACACCCACGGGGTAACTGCACTGGCAGCCTGAGGACAGGGAAAAGCAGAAGTACAGGCACTGCAAACTGCTCCTGGTCTCTTCCTGCCACCCTCTGCCCAACAGCACGGAGGGAATTGCCTCAGCCACCAAGGGCTCCCCTTCTTCCTCCCAGGGTGCAACAGGCAGTGGTGACAGTTCTTATCAGCTCCAAGATGGGCACATCAGTTCTCAGTCTGCACTAAGATGCCTCTGCAGGGCTGAACAGCTTCTCTTCCCGTTTAGCATTTCCTCAAAACAGACCCTGCTGCAGATGTGCTCCCAAGACCCACCCTCCAGGAAAGGCTCTCACCCCCCTGGTTGTCTCCTAGTAAGTAAAAGGGACATTTGCTCATTGGTCCAATTAAAGCAAACATTTCCCTCCCTTAATCCTAAATCATTTGATTTACAGGTTGAAAAGCAGCTAACAGAGGATGAATCGTCTAGGGTAGGTTTCTGCCACAAGAATAAAGTAGAGAGATTATGTACTCCAGTTCTTGCCTTTTAACAAGTTTTGGGGGAAATTACCTATTTTATTATTGTTTATGAAAATAAGGAATGAAAATATTCAATTTAGCCACTGGAATTTCTTCCCCCAAGGTCAGTTTGTCTTTCTCCATTTCTGCATTTTCAAGATTATAAATGAGAAAAAAAAAACCCAAATACATCTTTGCTACAGTGGAAACAGTTTGGGTTTACATTTGTCTACTCACCTCCAGCGTGAGAAGAAGAGTCACTGACTTCTGTAAGATACTCTAACAAACCATCAAATATTTCAAGGAGGTTTTTGATAGATTCCCTCTCTCCTTTCACAATGTTCTCACCTGAAGAAAAAGTAATGCCATATATTGAGTACTTCTGAGAAGAAAAATTATGAAAAACAGGAGTTTCCTGGAGAGTGCTTGGAAATTCATTTATGGCTGTGTATGTAAGCTTAAGGTACCTTTTAAGTGTCCTAAATTTGCATATTTTCAGTACTAATAAGTGAAAGCTTATTGATGCAATAACTGCTTCCACACACCAGAAAAATATGCAGGGATATTTTCAGGGATGGTTAGCATTTAGTACTTTTCTTATACAATCTACAGCACAAAGCCAGCCTCTGGAGCGGTGGCAGATTGCAAACACCAGCCACCCTGTCCAGGCACCACATCACAGATCCTTCATGTCAGGCAGTTTTCATTCTTGGCAGGTCGTGTTATGTGAGACTGTACATGAGCACCCCTCATCTGTGTGCAAAGGACAGGCACAACAGCTCGAGTCTTTACTCATCAACTTCTAAAAATGCAATAAAATTTGAAATTCAAGGCTCATGTCTCTTAAAAGCCAGTCTTCAATCATGAGCCAGGAACAGATTTCAGGTAGCACTTTAGCAGCCAAATGATCTATTAATGACTTAACTTTAACAATTATTTCTCTTCTTTATTCTCTGCTTACTGTTTCAATTTATAACCTGACGTCCAAGGCAAGGGTTCAGTGCTCTGATGACATTCACTACAGGACAAAGACCTTCCATGAAAGTATGAAAGCATGTTGCATAACATAAGATTCTTATAAATGTTCAAATTAAACCACACAGACCTTCAGTTGGTGTTTGCCTCATTAAAAAAAGTACTTACCAGTGATGTGAGACAGGCTGACCTGCAAATAGTCCAATGCCAGGGAATCTATTACTGCTTGTACATTATGTGCATCATCCTCTTGGCTCCTGGGAGTAGCTATGAAATCTATTTATAATAAAGAGTAGATTTTAGGCTATCTAAATGGCTAGCTGTTTGCAGGTACTTTAATTAAACTACTCTAACTTCTGCTTACAAATTAGTATTTTTTCAGTACCTTGTATTTGGTGAAAAGCCCAAATATCATCTGGTCATATGAAATCTTTCATAAATACTAAGCACAAATTTTTTCTTTTTTTTTTTTATTACAGAACACACAGAGATAAATTTAAAAGATTTAAAAAATATCATTCCTACCTGGTACTTTTTCTCCTAAGATTGACTCATAAAGACGAACAAACACATCAGCACCACATTCTGAGAGATGCTTTATTTGCTGATTTATGTGACAGCTCCTTAAAAGCTCATTGGCAATATCAACCCAATCTGTTAAGAAGTAAAACATATTAATGTCAGAACCGAAAGACACAGAAACAAGGACATGGTTAGCTAAAGCTGGAACCCCTGTAAATGTCTCTGACTCCTCCAGAAGTACTCAAACCCAGCCAGACCACCCCAGTCACCCAAAATATTGAACATATTGTTCAAGTACAGTCATTCCACAACTGGACTTGAGAGCTGAAGGGCACTGAAGTACCACAGGCTGGGCAGGGTACTTTTTGTTCTTTCATATGATGGAAAACAAATTTAGATCTGATCTTACATCCAGGAATTCCAATCCTTGAAGGACTTCCCAAGCTTTGATATGCTGTGTATCAGTAACCAGAAATGACACATAGTTTTGGAAAAGGAGCTTCTCTTACAAACCCAGGTTCTCTAATACTCTTAGGTAATGACATCACTGTTCCTGCAAACACTCCTCAGGAGAGCTAAATTCGGGGACTGCATTTATTCTTTAGGGATTACAAGAATACAGAGCTGGTCCCACCAACATCATGCTCTGAGGAGCATTTGAGATGTTTATTGACAGTCTGATTTCCCCACAACTTTGAGTCCTGGATCCACAGAGCTTTAAGGCACAGGTCCCTTTAGTCCTGTCACCCAGTTCAAACACCAGCTTGGGGAAATAAAGTCTTTGTCTCTGTTAGTCTGTGATCTCTTAAGGCTGGATTTCACACACACCCCCCTCCACGATGTTGCTTTTGCAAATCAAAATGGTATTTTAGCAAGCATTAAGGACTTTAGATTACTGGAGAAGTGATAAGTCATCTTTGGAAGGAAAATGCATAGTTATTACACCAGACTCTTGATTTATACAGTGTTTACTGTTCTGGACACAAGGAGTGTTATTTTTCCACCCCTTTACTCTTCCATCAGTTCCAGACATCTCTTTAATAATTTCAGGATCACAAGAAGCTAAAGCAGTACCTCCTGTATTTCAGGCTGATGTCTTGGAAGACTCCACTTATTGTTCATCTCCAGCTTTATTAACTTAAAAGCGTTACCAGGGAGGGGGAGGGGAGGTCAGCACAAAGAGCTTAAAAACCCGAACACAAAGAAAAGACAGCTTCAAGGGGCTGCATAAAACCGCGGCAGCAGCGGGGGAAGTGGTGAGAGGGTAGAGAGAGAAGGTTGAGGGCGGTGTGAGCCGTGAGGGGGCCGTGAGGGGAGCCCTGAAGGAGCCCTGAGGCGACCCTGAGGGAGCGCGGCCCTACCTGTGCCCTCAGCGCTGCCCATGGCGGCACTAACGGCCATGGCGCCCCGCCCCCCCCGCCATTTCAACGGCGTCCCGCGCGCTGATTGGCGGGCGGCGGGGGAAGGGGCGGGGCCAGCCCCGATCCCCGGCCTTGCTCCCATTCCCATTCCTGTTCCCATTCCCATTCCCTTTCTTGTTTCCATTCCCTTTCCTGTTTCCATTCCCGGCGGGAGGTGTAAAATGGCGGCGGGGCTGGAGGTGGGGCCGGGGAAGGTTCCAGCACTTGACCTTGCGGGCCGGTGTGTGTGGTGATGGGGTCAGCTGCCAGGTGACACAGGGTTTCATGGCTTTTGGGCGTGAAAGGAGGGTTAAAACATTTATTAGAACCAAGATTTGGAAGGGTTTATCTGGTGAAACGTTCTATTAGCTGCCAGCATGCAGGCCTTTGGAAAGGTCGGATGTGGAAGTGTGTTACCTTCCTTACTAACAGCGTGCCGTGCTCCTTAGGAATTCTGCAATTTCCGTGTTGCCTCAAGTCACCCCAGAAATGGTGCCCTTTGTCCTTAAACTCCCGGGGCAGGAGAGAAGCTGCCAAGATCCCAGTTCTGACTGTGAGAACAATGACTGGCAGCAAATAAACCCCAGCGATGTGAGCTCCAACAGCCCCTGGTGTCATGTGTAGATGTAAACCCAAGTGCACACACTGCCTCAGGAACACAAAAGAGCTCTTGTGCAGGTAAGCAAACACCTATCAGTGCTAGCAACACTAAACTAAACATGGATTTCAGCTGGATACACACACATCCCTGCAGAGCTCTGCTTTGTTTCCATGTGTTGGCTCGAACTAGGAAGAGAAAACAGGAAAATCAGTGGTGTTTAACTTGGGTGGGACAGAAAAATGAGGAAGTTTTTTACAAAGGAAATCGAAAGGAGTTCCTTGCAGACCAAATGCATGCAGGCAGAGACGGGGTTTTTGTTTAGTCTTTTCAATTCTTTCAAACCTTAGAAAGATTAAACAGCACAGAAATGGGAGCCACTGTTATACATGAACAAAAAAAAATCAAATTAAGTGTGTTAAATGTAATAGAAAAGATCAGATCACTTGTTATTTTTACAGCCTTCACAAAAACCTTTTTCAGACTCATCAAAACAGGAAGTCTGGAGGGTTAGTACGTGTTAAAAGTGTTAAAAGAACCATTTGGGGAGAAAAATCTTTCAAAAGCCATATAAAATTAATCAGTCCCTACTGAAAAAAATGGGGAGGTTCCTTTATTAGAAATTTGCAGAGGTAGTATTAACAAAACCAGTCAAATTGGAGCGCTAATAAGAGAAAAAGTTAATTACAAGAAAAAGTAGTGGAGCAAGGTGGAATTCCACTTTGCTGAGGGGTGAACAGCTGTGGCTATTCATAAACAAAGATAAGCCTGACTTGGGCTCTAAGTTTAAGAAAGATCTTGTGGAAACATCTAGTCTTTGCAGACCTTGCTCTATTCTTAGCAACAGTAAAATAAACAGGAAAAACTGTTAGGAAATAATACATAAAAGACGAAAAATATGTTCACATTTCAATTATGTAAATTGCTATGGGGTTCAGATCATAAATACTGTGAATTTCTTATCAATAAAGAGAAAATGGCAGGAATACTTCGAAGTGTGGAATTGCTTTAAGAGAAGGAAAAATTAGACTTCAGCTTTGGTTGATAAAGGAGGTGATTTAGAAGATATTAATGTCCATAATGGGTATAAATAAATAGAAAATTATTACTCATAATTTTTAATAACTCATTTTGCTTCGTGTCCCTTGTTCTTACCCAGCAATATGTTGAAACTGAAAGTAAATGTTTTTCAGGTCGCATACAGTCGAACTGTGAAACACATTGTCATGGTATCTTAGAAGCTCAGGGCATAAATAGAACAAAAATGTGAAGAAATGGCCATCAACTGCAGTTATTTTTGTCTCCGAGAAGCCTTAAAGCACGGATTGCTAGAAGGTGGGAGGATATAAACGGAGAGTGTTGTTATGGCACTTCTTCCTTATGTTGTTTTGCTTTGCATCCCTCTCTGCCTGGAACAGGTGGCTGCTGGTGTTTATACTTCAACTTTTGTGTGTGTAAAGCCTGACGTACCCAGACACTCAGGTTCTTCCTCACCTGGCAAAGCTGGGCAGGTGAAACCTGTGTCCTCTTGGGGAATTGGATGTTTTTGTCCGTGTGCCCTCTGCCAGCACAGCCTCGGGTGACCTTTGAGTCTGGTTACGGGCCCTGCTGTGGAAGCCGAAAAGATAACACTGGTTACTGTTTACAGACACGTGTATGTAACATTTATAAGTGGCATCAGGTAACAGTCTAAAAGAACAGCCCTAGGAAGCGTTTAATGATGTCTTACTGCGGATCCAACTGCACATCTGAGTCCTTCGAGAGCGAAAGTCGCAGCTGGGCATGTGGCCTATCTAACATGCAGCATCAGTTACTGGGTGAAACCCGGGCTGCTCTCGGGCCTGAGCCTTAGCAGCGGGAGCCCTTCAGGAGGCTTTTCACAAACATTTCACACGGATTTGTGAGAACTGGAGGGGGCTGCGCTGCACGCAGAAGGGTCGGGCTGTCCCCTGCCAGGAAGGGCGAGGAGCCAACCGGCGTTCTGAGCACGCCATGGGGCCGAAAGGCCTCATTTATTTACAGATGGTAAAACCTTCCCCCACCCTTTGCCCCGGCCCCTCAGCGACAACGAGGCTCCCGCCGGGGGAGGCTGCGCGCATGCGCGGGCGGGGGGCGTTTCTGCGGGCAGTGACGTCAGCGCATGCCCCGCCTACGAGGGGAGGGGGCACTTCCGGCCGCGAGCGCAAAGCCGGTCAGTCGGGCGGGCCGAGGCCACGCCCACTTAGAGGGGGCGTGGTCTCGCGACGCGCTCGGGCCACTTACATAACGGCAGGGGCGGGGCCCGCGCGTGCGTCACGCGCCGCCTCCCGGCAGACCCCGCGGCCTCCCTATATAACCGGCGCCCGCGCGGCCGCGCGCCCACAGTGAGCGGCCCCCGCCAGCGGCGCCGGATCGTGCCCAACTCCTCACCACCCGCTTTAAGTGACCGGCATCGCCTCGCCCACCGCCACCATCGCCATGCCCGGGTATTCCAGCGACAGGGACAGAGGGTGAGTCCGGGGGCCCGGCCGGCGCCAGCCGCCGCCAGCGTCCGGACTCTGAGCCCGCCCGTGGGGCTCCGGGGTTGTTTGTCAGCCGTCTAAGATGGCGGCGGGGCGGGGGTTGGGCCCGCGCCCTTCCTTCCCTCAGCGCCCCCGCCGCGGGGAGGGCGCCCGGGGGTTTTTTTAGGCCACCGAGCGTGGGCGGCGGGGCGGTCTGAGCTCGGCCCCTCCGCCCCAGCGCAGCCCCGCGGCTGTGCGACCGCTGAGGGGGGGCGCGGGTGGGATTTTTTAATTATTTTTTTTTTTAAATGTGGGTAAAAAGCAGTCGCCCCCCACTCCTCCGGGGACAACCCCCCGAGCACGGATGGCCCCCCAGAGCCCGGTTGCCCCCGCCGGGAGCGGCGGGCGGGCGGTTTGTGGGTCAGTGGGTTGGCGGTGCCGGAGCCCCGGGGAGCGCTCGGCAGGGCGGATCCCCTCCCTCCGTCCTCCCTTCCCCCTCCCGCCGCCGCTCGGGCTGTGGCCGGCAGGAGCCGGCCGGCTCCGCTTTGTGTTGTGTAAGCGGATGTTAATGGCCGGCCCCGCCATGCGGTGGCTGAGGGGAATCAAAATGCCGGCTGTGCTGCTGCCGCCTTTGTTCCTCCTCCTCCTCCCCCCGCCCAGCCCCGGCTCTAAAATGGCAGCGGCTGGAAAATGTGGCGTAGACAGAAATGAGAGACAAAGGAAACAGCGCTGGCAGGAAGCAGCGGCCGCTCGGGGAGCGCTGTGTTGTGCCGGCAAGGATCGCTGCCGGCGCCCGGCCGGCCAAAATTGGGAAGCGATCGGGGCGGGGAGGGAGCCCGGCGTTCGGGGGCAGCCTGATCCGAACGCAGCGACCGTGCCTGGGCGGCTGATAAAACACACGGCATCGTGGAACACCGCTGTCGAGAGAAGTGTGCCTTTTGGGATGCAGAAAAATAAAGAACAACGGTTCATGGCAAAGTTATCCCAGTGTTTCATAACTGCCCCTGCCCGCTCTCAGCGATGGGAGTGTCACTGGGGTGGGAATCCATTTTGATCACGGGCTAATGCAGAGGTTTTAATGCCTTGGCTTGCCTGTTGTAACTTGCCTTTTGATTGCATTTTATGGGAAAAGCAGAGGCACGTTACCTTAGCTTATGAATAAGAACTGTAGCGAGGCAGATGGTGGCAGCTGCAGCTTGAAGTATGTATTTGGAAGTTTCAGTATCAAAACTTCAGTAGGGAGGGATTGTACATGCAAATTGTGAAGTTACAGGATGAACCACGAAGATGGTGGTTAACTCCTATAAGGAGACCAAAACGTTTCTCTTGGATTCTATGTTACATTCCTTTTTCCCTAGGTTTGGAGCCCCCCGTTTTGGAGGAAGTAGAGGTGGACCTCTGTCTGGAAAGAAATTTGGAAACCCTGGGGAAAAACTTACAAAAAAGAAATGGAATTTAGATGAGCTGCCCAAATTTGAGAAGAACTTCTATCAAGAACACCCTGATGTAGTTAGACGTACTGTGGTACGTAGCCTGTCTGACTCAAGCAAAAGTAAACAGAAAGTGCAAACACACTGAGGGTCACGAGGCCCAGCAGGCACAGATGGGGTAACTTAAAATATAACTTTGCTATCAAAGCTGATTTCCAGTAATGGGTGTTTTGTTTTGCAGCAAGAAGTTGAGCAGTACAGAGCGAGCAAAGAGGTCACTGTTAGGGGCCATAACTGTCCAAAACCAATTATCAACTTTTATGAAGCAAACTTCCCTGGTAAGTGAAGTCCAGTTTACTGTTTCACAGATCTGGTTGTTCTTCAGGCAGGAATAGGGCAACATATAAGTTAATGTTTCAATTTTCTTTTCAAGCAAATGTTATGGAAGTAATTCAGAGGCAGAACTTCACTGAACCAACTGCTATTCAAGCACAAGGTTGGCCTGTTGCATTGAGTGGATTGGATATGGTCGGAGTGGCACAGACTGGATCAGGGAAAACTCTCTCTGTAAGTTTTGATTGTAGCCTGGGATACTGCTGCATTTCAGCAGTGTCAGTATGGCCTGGCTTAAAGCAGGCTGAACACCTCTGGGAAGAGATTGTAATGAGACTTTTTCTTCCTCCCAACAGTACTTACTGCCTGCCATTGTGCATATAAATCACCAGCCATTCCTGGAGCGAGGAGATGGACCTATTGTGAGTATTCCTAAATGGAAGGGGCTCTTAATTTCTAGGGAGTGTGACTGGTTTTTACAGTCCAAATTGCCCATGCTCATGAGAGTGTGCAGCTGCATTGTGTTCCTCTCATGACTAAAGTGGTTCCCTGTTGTGGTAGTCTCCCAGGAAGACTGAATAAGCTCTGATTGGATTGTCCTTAAAATAATACAGAACAGGGCTAGATGTTTCATTCTGGAAATTGCACTCCCCTGGAAGCTAGTGACAGTCAGGCATCTATGCACATGGCATAGGTCCGTGTTTGGTGGCAGTTGAGTTGCCAGGTAACCTGGCTTGCTGGTTTGGCTACTTAAATGCACTTCAGTCATCCTGGCACTGAAGGAATATGGGGCAGACTTGGCACTCAAGACTAGTGTCAGACTCCAGTCTTTCAATGGGTACGGAACTGAAAGCTGGCCGTGTTGTTTCCAGTGTCTTGTGCTGGCCCCAACCCGAGAACTGGCCCAGCAAGTGCAGCAGGTGGCTGCTGAGTACAGCAGAGCCTGCCGCTTGAAGTCCACGTGTATCTATGGAGGTGCTCCAAAGGGACCACAGATCCGTGACCTGGAAAGAGGTATGGATCAGCCTTGGTGCATGTCTCTCTGAGCCCTGTGAAAATGCCTTCAGCTGACTGGACTGCTTGGTTTTAGGTGTGGAAATCTGCATTGCAACACCTGGAAGGCTTATAGACTTCTTAGAAGCTGGAAAGACCAATCTCAGAAGGTGTACTTACCTTGTTCTTGATGAAGCTGACAGGATGCTTGACATGGGATTTGAACCTCAAATCAGAAAAATTGTGGATCAGATAAGAGTAAGTATAAATGATTAATGCATTTGTCACTATTGCAGAAAGAAATACCCCTGTGCTTAGTTAATTGAGCTGCCCATGCTTTAATTTCTCAGGCTTGCCTGGGTGGATTTTTTTTGTTGTTTGGCATTTGACCAGACTACATGTTGATCTTGTCCTGACCTAATCCTTCCCCAGCCCGACAGGCAGACTCTGATGTGGAGTGCCACATGGCCTAAGGAAGTGAGGCAGCTGGCTGAAGACTTCTTGAAAGAATATGTGCACATCAACATTGGTGCCCTGGAACTGAGTGCAAACCACAACATTCTTCAGATTGTGGATGTGTGTCATGATGTGGAGAAAGATGACAAGTAAGTAGTCTGTGGAAGCAGAGCATTCAGTTTGTTTTCTAATGGCCAGTTTTAGTTTATGAACTGTGAAATGAACTTGTTTTGATGGATTTTGGACACCAGTCTGACCACTAAAGCTTGCACAGTATAAATCAATCTGAGCTCTAACCATCATTTTCTTCATAATAGGCTTATTCGTTTGATGGAAGAAATCATGAGTGAAAAGGAAAACAAAACAATTGTTTTTGTGGAAACCAAAAGGCGTTGTGATGATCTTACCAGGAAAATGAGGAGAGATGGGTGAGTAACAGCTGGGACTTCACTGAGCCACCTTCGTAAATCTGAGTGTGCTTTTGATTCTTAACTGTGGTGTCAGAACTGTCAAACAGTGACACCAGGCAACAGTTAAAATGCTCAGAGCAACTTTGCAATTTGCCAGTAGCCCTGTCTTTGACTAGTGAAGCCACTGAAGGGATGGTCTTGGGTCAATCATGTTCTGTATTTTCAGGTGGCCAGCGATGGGCATTCATGGTGATAAAAGTCAGCAGGAGCGGGACTGGGTTCTAAATGGTGAGTATCTCAGCAATTTCTGCAGGGCATTTCTGCAAGCATCTGATGTGTTATTGCAGGAAGAAACTCATTTGTTTCTCGTGTTACAGAATTCAAACACGGAAAAGCACCAATCCTGATTGCTACAGATGTTGCATCCAGAGGTCTAGGTTAGTACAACTCGTAATGCCAGTTGCCCAAAGCTTTTAAAGAAAGTCTATTGCTTTCTTTAACCTCTGCATTTTTCTAAGTTTTCTTCACATAAAGGTGCAGTCTTTGTGGCAAGGCCTAGGCATGACAATCGGAGGACTCGAGGGGGATGGAGGACTAGTGGAAGTGATCGGCTGGCTGCTTCCAGTCAAATAGAGAGGTGAAAGCTGAGAGCATTGTGTGCCAGTAATCTTCAAAAGGCAAAGATCATCCTTTAAACTACTACCCCATAAACTGTTCTCTCATGAAATAAGCAGTTTCATTCACAGTTCACTTTGCCCTGGTATTTCTCTTCTCTCCATGCTTTGCATGATTTGCCATGGTGCAGTACTGTTAGTTTTGTGCATACTGTTTGCTGTGATCTGTGGGTCTTGGAATTTCAGTGAGTTTTTTTGAAATGTTGAAGGACATAATTTTAAACTTCAATGTTCAATGAAATTTTTTTCAACCATGAAATGGAGAGAGCAGCTTTAAAATGTACTAAGCCTTGTGCAAATTGGTGAGTACTGGCACATGAAATCTGAGAAAAAAAAAAGTCCACCTCTCACTTTAACAAGTGGGGCAGGAAAGCAAATGGCTTTTCAATGCCTTTGAAAGTCGAAGTTCCTCCACCTATACATAGTCGTCATGTCGAGACCTGCCAGAGAGAGACACATTCTCAAGTGAACCCTGGCTTCTTGGAAGCGCTTGCCTAGACGAGACACAGTGCATAAAAACAACTTGGTGACTTTGGGGGGACAGGTATGTTTTTCTTGCAGCTGCGGTTCAAAGGTCTTGGCAAGACGAGCAGTGTGGCCCTTTTTTTTTTGAGCTTCTAATGAGTGTGTATGTGAAGGACCTTGTATGTTTTTACTCTAAGGTCCTCAAATGAGCACATGAAGAGGCTGCTGTGAGATTTAGTGGCCCTACTGCAAGAAGCTTTCAGATGTCACTTGATGATTTGTAAAGGGGACTCTTGAGTTGGGAATGACAAGCAAATGCATACTCCTTATGGTAAGGTTTTGGATCACAGGGTGGGTGATGAGACGGGATCAGACGGAGTGTGCATTACTTTCTCTTCCACAATACTCTTGCAGAAATGGATGATTCTAACACTGTTCTTTGCAGCCATTATTCCCTTTAAAATACTCTTGTCTAATGTTTATCTTCGATTTGGCTGTTGTGGTGTGCAAAACTTTGTACTTCGCTTTTTGCCACACTGCAACACTTTACAGATGTGGAAGATGTGAAATTTGTCATCAATTATGACTACCCTAACTCCTCAGAGGACTATATCCACCGAATTGGACGAACTGCCCGCAGTACCAAAACAGGCACAGCATACACATTCTTTACTCCTAACAATATTAAGCAAGTAAATGACCTCATCTCTGTGCTTCGTGAGGCTAATCAAGCCATCAACCCCAAATTGCTTCAGCTGATTGAAGACAGAGGGTCAGGTAAGTGCTCTTTTTGACCTCAGTGCATAGCTTTCCTCTCAGAACAAAATGGAAACTCAAATTCCACCTCCAGCCTCTCTCCAAAGTGGATGTGGAAAGGTGGTTTAGTTACCAGTTATGGTGGCCTCAGGAGGTATTTATTAACAGCAATACCAAAAAACAACACCCAGATGCTCCCAACTCATGTTGTGGCACACTTCAGGCTAGTGCTGGCCAAAGAAGTGCTTCAGACCTGGTCAGAAATAAAACTCTTGTGGGTGTTGTTTTGTGGCCTTCTCTCTATTGGAAAGAAATGGACCCAAGTGTCCTGCTGGCACACTAAAAGTGATATTTTGCCTGGATGCCACCACTTTCATTACAGGAGAAAGTGTATGACTCTCCTCAGAGCTTCAACTGGAGTCCAGTGAACTCTTGGAAGCTTTTATAGATTTGCATTGCTGGGCCAGAAAAGGAAGTGTGCTTAGCTGAACTGCCGCAGCCTCTGTAATCCATGTGACTGTCTTGTCTCTCTCACTAGGTCGTTCCCGAGGTGACCGCCGTGACAGATACTCTGCGGGCAAAAGGGGTGGATTTAGTAGCTTTAGAGAGAGGGAGAACTTTGAGAGAACCTATGGTGCACTAGGCAAGAGAGACTTTGGAGCAAAAACTCAGAACGGGGCCTACAGTGCCCAGAGTTTCAGCAATGGAACTCCCTTTGGGAATGGCTTTGCCGCTGCAGGCATGCAGGCTGGCTTCAGGGCGGGCGGTAACCCTGCAGCAGGGGCGTACCAGAACGGCTACGAGCAGCAGTACGGCTCCAACATTGCCAACATGCACAATGGCATGAACCAGCAGCAGTACGCCTACCCTGCCACTGGTGCTGCTCCTATGATAGGTTACCCCATGCCCACAAGTTATTCTCAATAACTTAGTGTAATTTAAATGTCTCAGTTTTTTTCATAATTGCTCTTTATATTGTGTGTTATCAAAACAGGATAGTTATTTAAGAAAATGGAAAATGCAGAAATGACTGCAGTGCAGCAGTAATTATGGTGCACTTTTTCGCTATTTAAGTTGAATATTTCTCTACATTCCTGAAACAATTTTTAGTTTTTTGTACTAGAAAATGCAGACAGTGTTTTCAAAGTAAATGTACAGTGATTTGAAATACAGTAACAGAAGGCAGTGCATGGCCTTCCAATAAAGATATTTGAAGACCGAATTTTCTTTCAGATGACAATTTTCTCAACATGTGCACAACTTTACATTAATGGAATGTCAAATGTTTTTATATTAAATTCTAGAAAGGTTTCTCAACTGTGTCTGATTAAACATTTAAGCTTATACAAAAACCAGCCTTGCCTTGATTGGGCTAGATTGCTTAGCATGGCAGGCTCTGCTTCGATGGGGAAGAAAATTTAGGCTGGCTTCTAAGAAAGTGTTGGAAACAGTGTTCTTCCTCGTCTCACTAGCGTAGGGCCAGTTCTTGGAAGAGATCAAAACTCTGTAGTGGTGTTGCTAGCGAGCTGCTACGGGCGTAGGAAGCTTCTGCAGCACCGTAACCGTCGCCTTCACACGAGCATATGTGCAGACCAGGCTTGAGTGTCGTGTACCCACAGCTGCCAGGCCTTGTGAGTTAGCATGCAGGCTTCTGAGCTTCAGAGAAATGGGAAGATCTTAGTATTAAAACTTCAAGTTATACTTAAACCGGTATTGAGCAGTGATTTCTTTGTGGAAGCGGGTGGAGGGAAGTGGGCTGTTGATCCATGAATGTGCCTCATGGATTTTTTTTTTTTTTAAGACTTAATATGTGCAAATTACTCAAAGCACTGCCCTTGCTGAGTGAAGCAAGTGTTGTGTTGATGAGCAGAGCTGGAATAATTCTTGATCCTGGGGTTAAAGTGCTTAATGCTTTCAAGTACAGTTATTAAAATTCCAGTTAATACTAACTTGCAGTTCCTTCCTCTCTTGTTTACCAGTAACAATGCTGAGTTTCAAGTTTAACAATGCCTAACTACAGCTTAATGTCTTCAAGGCTGAATCTACAAGATTCTAGGTTATTTTAAACCCAAGCCAGACTTTTACATTTAAGATCTTTTTGCATAGTCTATGCTTAGCCCTTGGTGACTGCTTCCCTCTGGGGCTCAGCTGGTGATGTCCTTTAACACAGCCTAATCTGCCTCATAATTATTTTCTCTTTTTCTGTGGAGTTCTATCACTCAACAGTATTTTGTGATCATTCACTGTTGCTGTGAGAACTTCAGCTGGAGGCTTGAAAGTACCTCACTTGAGCCTACAACTGCAGTTGGCAATGTGTTTTTGTTTTCTTTAATTGGCTCTGCAACATTGCCTTTGTCCAGTGCCACCAGTGGCGAAAGACAAGGAAGTAGGTTACTTATCACTGAAGTATGACTTAATCCCCAAGTTTCCAGGTCGCTTGCCTGAAACAATGCATTGGAAAGCTTGGTTTTAAAAACTTCAGTATAAAGGTTTTTTTAGTATAAAAAATGTAAACTTGTGACCCAAACACCCTCTCCGCCCCTTTGTGTTTATGCTGTTTCCAAATGACCATCAGCTGGGGGCAGTGGAAGGTGGGTACCCCTTACAACATTTGCACATAAAACCATGAAAAGAAACAAGCTCTACTAAGCAGCTTTGCCAGTAATACCAGAGCTCCTCTGGTAGAATTGAGCTCATAGCAAATCTGCCTTAGACATCAAATGACTTGGAATACTTTGGCACGCAGGAGCAGCAGCAGCTCCTCCAGCTGACCCAGTGCCCTACTAATGCAGCTCTCGGTGCTGGGCCCCGGCTCGGGGGGCTGTGCCGTGGGACCGCCGGGCACTGCCCCGGCCCCGGCCTTCGGTGGTTGCAGCCCCACGCCGCTGCTCCTCCTCCTGGCTCTGCTACAAACCCGTGATGCAGCCGGGGTGGAAATTTCCACTGCTCTGTCCTGCCCTGCCCTGGCAGCGTGAACTCGAGAGCGCTGCTGGCGGGAGCCGCGCCGTGTGCCCCGGTGTGTCCCGGACAGGGGCTTTGCTTGGCGTGCCCCGATGTGTCCCAAACATGGGTTTGTTCCCGGTGTGTCCCGGACATGGGCTTTTCCCCGATGTGTCCCAAACAGGGTTTGTTCCCGGTGTGTCCCGATGTGTCCCAAACAGGGTTTGTCCCCGGTGTGTCCCGGACATGGGCTTTGCTCGATGTGTCCCAAACAGGGTTTGTCCCCGGTGTGTTCCGGACATGGGCTTTGCTCCATGTGCCCCAATCTGTCCCGATGTGTCCCAAACATGGTTTGTTCCCGGTGTGTCCTGGGCACGGTCTGTTCCCGGTGTGCCCAATGTCCCCCTGTCCGTCCCTCTGTTCATCCCCCTGTCCGTCCCTCTGTCCCCACCACCACAGGGCCTCTCCCACCCACCCCAGGGCTCCGGCCCCCCCATGGCCCTTGTAGCCCATTTTTGGAGCTCTCTGAACTCAGAGGTTTAGGAAGGACACTTTATTTACTCTGCGCAGGGCCCGAGGTGGAGGCTCCCCAAAATACGGGCTGAAAACTTGTATCTTTTACGGTAAAATTTACACCAACTCGCTTATCCACTACATATCCTCCGCCTACCTAACGCATGTTTATTTGTGCGATCTTAAACGCTTGAAACACAATTCTTTATTAAGCAACTTCTGCGGTAGAAGTTACCCAACGCCATTAGCTACGCTCACAAAAGTCGAGGAAACCCATCCGGGGAGACACCCACTGCTGTTGCAGAAACAACCCCCCCGGCACCACCACGTTTACAAACGGTGCGAAGGCCCAATTAGGGCTCAATTAATTAATTTTTCAGTTTGTGCCGCGCGGGGTCCGCCCTGAGGGTCCCTGAGGGAGGTGGGGGGGGGGTGGTGTGTGTGTGTGGGGGCGATGCCCCCGCGCATGCGCGAGCCGTGAGGGAGCGGGCGGGGGGACAAGATGGCGGCGCCCTCCCGCCGCTGGTACCGTCTGTGCCGCTCCGCGCTCGGCCCGCCCGAGCCGCCGCCCCGCGGCTCACCGAGCCGCCCTGCACGGCTCTACACATCAGCGGGCGGCGCTGAGGAGGCGGCGGGCGGCGCGGAGCTGCTGGAGGTGTGCCGGCGGCGGCGCTTCCTGAGGGGCGGCTCGGGGCCGCGGCCCTGGCGCGCCTACCTGAGCGGGCGCCACGCGGGGCTCGGGCCGCTCGGCGCGGCCCTCAGAGCCAACCTGGCGGCGCAGTGGTGGGACTCGGCCGTGCCCTCCCGCGAGCAGGTGTTCGCCGTGGATGCCCCGCTGCACGGCCCGCCGGGGGACGCGCCGGGGCTGCGGCTGCTGCAGCCGGAGGCGCTGCGGGCCGCCCTGCGGGGCTCCGGGCACGGCACGGCCCTGGAAGATGTGCTGGGCACGGCCGCGGTGCTGCGGGAGAGCCTCCTGCCCGGTAGGTCCCGGGCGGCTCCGTTTAAGGAAAGCAGCCGCGTTTGAGGGAGTTTTGCAGCCGCGCTGGCCGCGTGCTGTGAGTTTGGGTCCTTTGCAGCTCCGGTGGGCAGTGGATGCGCTCCCTGTAATCAGGGGAAAGGCACATTGAATTGGATGTGCCCAGAGGAGCGAGACTGCTGAGCCCGTCCCTGCAAAGCACAGCGCCAATGGGACTTCACATAGAAACAACACCCATGTCACGTGCTACGTTTGCTCTTGGCAGACTTAAAGGGTAAAAGACTTCCCGGTGGCCACTAAAATCAGGGATGTGCCCTTTGACAGGTGTTCTGGCACAGTATGTGAGCTGCTTGGAGCTGGTGAACAGGAGACTGCCCTGTGGCCTCGCTCAGATTGGAGTGTGCTTTCATTCTGTTCCAGAAAGTGAACAACCCAGCGAAAACCTCACAAGGTAGAGTAAGGGAGGGATTGATCCCTTCCCATTCTTAAAGCAGCTGTTAACACTTGTTTCACTTTTGGATTGTTTTTGAATGCTGTCTCTTGCTTTTTCCCTGTTATTTCCGAAGGTGTTAACTTGCTGCCCTTGCTATTGTTTAAAGAATAGGCGAGAGGACCACGTCCTTGCTGGCATGGTTTAGTTCTCCCAGAACTGCAGGACAGTGGCTCGATTATTGGCTACGCCAGCGGCTCCAGTGGTGGAGAAAGGTAACAGCAGCAGACCCAGGGGGAATCTTGGCCTGTTCCTTTATGTGTCAGAGGGGGAATAGTCACCCTGGTTGGTTTTATGGCCTAACATTGCAAGGCTCTTCTAGTCACTGAAATACCCCTGTTTCTCGTGGAAACTGAAAAGCTACTGAAGTTTGTGACAAACCTGGTAAGGAGTTTATCACATGGCTTACAGAAAGGCAAATGTCTTGTGTTTGTAAGTGGTGTGAGAACAAAACGCTGTAAAACAGCAAAGAGGTTTGGGCTGTAGTTTATGAAAGTCTTTTGCTGAAAATCACAGACTTCAGATTGTATTGCAGACTTGAATTTTAGTTAATAGGATTCACAGTAGTAGTAACCTCTTGCACGTTTTATTTTCAGTTTGCAGTAGGCCCATCTAAGTTCAGCAGCAGTGACTTCCATGATGAAGAAGGCAGAAGAGGATTTCATTTACATTACAGTTTTCCTTGGGGGACAGAAACAATAGAAACCTTGAAGAACCTTGGTGATACTGAACTGTTACAGATGTATCCAGGGGAAAGTTCAAAATTACTTGTAAGCTTCATTATATTAAAAACCTTTCCTGATAAACAGGATAATATGTGAGAGAAATTATTTCCTTGTGGGTCCAGTTGCTTAGCTGTCTTTTTATTTGTTTGCTGTAAAAGTAGTACAATTTATACTCTGCAATTGGACCTTCATTTTTAGAAGCTGATAAAAGAGTGTTTTGGGACTTTGTTTTGCAAGTTAAGTCACTGTAATTAGAAATTAGCTATATTGATGAATCAGCTGTTGTCAGTGCCATAGTCTTTACCAATAGCTGTTAAAAGATGTCAAAGGAAACTGTGCTTTACAATGTTCTGTTTGCATAAAAAAGAACCTGTAAATGTTTTTTTTCTTGCTGTAGCTTGTTCATATCCATGTATGTGGAAGACTATATTGATTAGTGGGTCAAAAACAGTGCAGGTGGCTTTGTAGAAGCACCACACTCAGGGGGAATAGATCAGAGAGAAACCTCTCCACTTACTGGTTGCTGTTATGCTTGTAAGATTGCTGGTAATTTTTAAAATTACCAGCAATACCTCTGATTGTGCTTTAAATGCCATAAGGGTACTTGACCTCAGGGTCTCATTATACATTTAAAGCAAGCAAAAGGCTTTTTGGGACAATCTTTGATGTTTCTCTTTGTGTTTTCTTTCTCTTCAGGGCAGAGATGGAAGGAAGAATGTTATTCCTCATGTTCTGTCTGTGAATGGAAATCTGGACCGAGGAGTATTAGCATATCTCTTTGATTCCCTGCAGCTGGCTGAGAATCCATTAACAACGAAGAAAAATTCACAGAGAAAGGTAACTTTCTGTAGAAAGTACAAAACCCACAGGGTGGTAAATTCCAGCATGGAAATGTCTCCTTTTTCCACCTGGCCATGCTGTTCCCTTCCCAAGTGGGTGCAGACTGACCCCTCTCACTGGCAGCACCAGGCTGGCCCCACAGGGCTGCCACCCACATAAGGAATTTCTCTGTCATTCGGAGGTTCCCTTTCTTGTTTTCCCTTTCTCTTTGATGAGCAGGTAGGCTCTTGCCATGCAAGCAGTGAAGGAGTTAAGAGAAGCTGGAATGTAGCTGCAGTTTGTGGGAAAGAGGAATGTATCTCTTCCAGCAGTATTTGAAGGTGTCTGAGAAGAGTAGAAGAAGTGGGTCCAGGTGGTAGTGGGGCATTTCCCCAAGGACCATTGTTATTCCCACTTTTAGCCTGTTTTTCTGGAGTTTGAGTGCTGGCTGTCAGACTGGGCTTGTCACCCAAACAGCTGGTTGTTCTTTAAGAGCAGGCAGTAGACTGGATGGAAACTGCCTGCTGGGCTGTCTCTGATCGCTTGGCTCCATTCAAGAGGATGGAGCTCTGCTAACAAATCTTCTGAGGCTCAGCCAAAACAGAGTAATTTCTGCCATGTGAATCCAGATGGTGTGGGTGTGCTGGTTATATAAAGTACAGCTTGCTTCTAATTCAGGAATTTGTGCTATGAGAAATTTGTTGCCTGTTTAGAACCTTAATTTCAGTTAAAAAACTTACTATTTCCTAGCTCTATTTAGAATTACATGCTAAATACATTTGGTAATTTGCTGCCTTTTTTGAATTCATTAGGTGCTTAAGCTACATCCTTGTTTAGCACCTCTGAAAGTGGCCTTGGATGTAGGAAAAGGTCCAACAACAGAGCTGAGACAGGTATGTTGTAAGACAGTATTTTAATTTTGAGCATTGCATCTCCATGTTCCAATTCAGACACTGTTTATGTTGAGGAAAATAATTCTGCTGCTTTGATTCCCGCTGTGCAGCTTGTGAGTCACAGCCAAAGAAGTTCACTGCAGGCACTTCCTTGTGTGGACACACTGCTTTTGGTATTGTTAATAGAACTGATCCTTGCTCCATGCAAAATAAGGGAAAATAAATAACACAGTCTATCACAGCTTCTTAATCTTTCAGATTTTGCATCTTCAGAAGGGTTTTTTAAATGTTCTTATGTCAGTCAGTCATGAAGTCAGTCCCCACAGAAAGAGGGGAAATGTACACTGTTTTTAAACAGAAATGGAGATTTACTTGCCAGGCTGCTTTCTATTTCGGGATTATTTCAGTCAGCAAATTAACACCAGCGAGGAATGTTAATACCCCACACGTTAGAGTTTTAATGGTTTCTTTGTAGAGTCTCAAACCCTCAAAGTCTGTCTTTTCACTTTTGTTTTTAAATGATCTCAGGTCTGTCAAGGATTGTTCAATGAACTGACTCAAAATGGCATTTCTGTGTGGCCAGGTTATCTTGAAACGGTGCCGGTATCTCTGGAACAGCTTTATACAAAGTAAGGAGAAACAGTGTTTGGTAAATGAAACTGTGAAGGTCCAAGATGACTTTCTGTGGGCTAGTGAAAATATGCCTGGTTTCAATAAGAAGTCACTGAGTTCAGTAACCATGTGACTGAAGGCATTGATCCCAAACTATAGACTGGGATTCAGTAGTTTTATTATGCAAAGCATATGTTCACATAGTTAATTTTTAAAATTAAATGAAGTATAAGCCTTTCACATGTTACTGTTATTTCCCTGGAACTGTGAAATACCTTTCGAGACTCTCCCCTTGAAAATAAATTTCTTCACATGAGTCAGAAGCTCACAGAACTATTTCCCACCCTCAGCCCCCATTTTTGCATCTGCTCTGGTTCTGTGTTTCATTCTTAAGTACTATTTCAAACAGCACACTGTGTCTAGTCTTGAACTTAACATTTCTTCCAAGTTTGGAGCCATTATCATTAGAGTATATGATGGAATTATTTGTGGATATAAAAATAGCTGTTCCATTTGGGGACTTCATGTATGATTTGTTCATCAGGAGCAAATTTGGGGCAGATGGCTGCTCGTGTCAGTGGAGCTTGAGCATATTGATGAATATTTTTTCCTGAGAGAAAATAAATACAACTATTTGTTCATATGCAGTAGTATTCAAAGTAGGTCAGAAAGATAAATTCTGCTTCTACAAAAATACTGTTATAATAAGTCACTAAATAACATTCTTTTCATGTCCTAAAGTAGCTAAATAATTTAAAGAAATGTAATCAGGAAAGCAAGGAATGGCAACAAGAAAACCAGTGTCCTGAGGCTGGACTTAGTGCAGTAGAGCAAAAATAAATATTTACAGCTTGTGGTCATTTGGCCATAATTTATCTGATTTTTCCTATGCACCAACAGCAGTGACTGGGGGCTCTTTCCTTTGCAGGTACGATGAGATGAGTGTTCTCTTCATGATCTTGATAAGTGATGCCACTCTAGAGAACGGGGTGGTCCAGCTGAGGAGCAGAGACACCACCATGAAGGAAATGATGCACATTTCTAGGCTGAAGGACTTTTTAACCAAGTATGTGACATCAGCCAAAAATGTGTAAGCTGCAATTCACTGAATAAAGGGATTTTCTTAAGCCTCTGTGCCTGGGCCGGTTGCAGCGTTGTCATGGACTCGGTGGCTTCTCTGCAAAGAGCTCTGCTAAAGCTTGGTGGTGCATCTGTTTTGTGTCAAATCCAGGCTATCCAGGTCTTCCAGGTTTCCTTGGAAAGAGGGAAGAGACAAACTTGTCCCTGGTTAGCAGGGTTAAGCATATCCTCCTTCATGTCTTCAGTTTTATTGTCAAGTGAAAGTATTCCATCTTAAGCTAAAAATTGAACTTTCATTTCTATTGCTGACACAGTTATGATCTCTGCTGGAAAAATGGTATTTTGTATAAAAGACTTCCAAATCTTAAATGTTTTAATAAATCGGGATCTTTGTACTATCTGTTTGTAGGAGTGTCTTTTAATCACATGGCCTCAGTTTTCAACATTCAAGTTGCTTCATCTTGCAGTTGATAAACATAAAAACCAGAAGTACTTTGTCAAGAGTAACAGAGGAATAGAATTAAATAAATTGTCGAGTTTTTTACAGGCATTTTTTGTGAACAGAAAAAAAGTCTGTTTATGTAAAATGCTGGAAAAAGACTCATGTGTGATCATATTTTTCCTACTGAGCAGAGCAGTTACAATCAGATACAGGAGTCTGCACAGATACAGAACTGAGTGTTTCTGATCTGCAGATTGGCAGTGTGTTTAGAGCTTGTTAGTCACTGCAGAAAGTGCTTGAAGAGTGTGCAACAAGGCATGTGGCCTCTGATAGTCAATGGTGTCATGAAACAAGAACTTGCCTTAACATTTTCTTCTCATTTAACTAGAACTGAGTTATTTGTAACAATGGTAATAATTGCTGCATAGTGTAATTATGCTAGTTGTAGTGCAAGGTTAGTACAGTGTGACATAGTGAACCCATGGAATCCTATGATATGGATATGGAATGATATTGAAAGAACCCAGAATTATCTAAGAAACAGCCTGTAGCAGAGAGCAGAATTTGTTTTGGAATTAAGTGTCCCAAAAGTTGATTTTGGCATCCTATCCCTACTGTGAGAGCTGAAATAGTGTAGAACTGAGAAACTGCCATCCTTGCATGTGGAGGGGCCAAACACAGATCCTCCAGTGTGTGCCTAAGAGGACAGCCAGTTGGGATTTTAAGTTTTTTCTTTATACTGAACTAAAGGCTTTTGATTATCTTATGCCTGCACACAATCCAGTCTCTGCTTTAGGAGGATTGTTAAATGTACAGGAACTTGGGTCTGGGTGGAAGCTTTAAATAACTTTACTCCTTTCTGTTTATTCATCAGATGCCTGTAATGCCAGACTGTTTATTGTGTCCAGTAGGATTTAATACCTGGCAGTGATTGCATTGCTGTGGTTTGGGTTGGTTTTTATGGTGCTCTTTGGGCAATAAGCTGTGTTTGGCTATTGGAATTGCTGTTTGTGTCTTCAGTAATTCCAATTTTTGTTTGCTCTGCTTTTTCTCTTAAGTTGAAGTCCTCAGATATTATGACTCTGGGATTTTGCTGGCAGAAAGTGAGCTGTGTTATCTGTCTACAGACTGATTAGGCCAGGAAACTGGTATCTGAACACCATCTCTTTCTCTGGTACTTATCACATTTGAGGACTGAAACATTCTTTAAAAACATGTCATTGAGTTAATCACAAAAGAGATCATACCTGGTACTCAGTTTCTGATGAGGACCTTTGAGTAGACTGTAGAACATGCCCTCTTCCCTGCTGAAAGCCAGAACAGCATCATTCATAATTGCTTTTTTGGTACAGAGACACAACAGAATTAACATTACATCAGCAACACAGTTACTAATCACATCTGCATGGTTACATAGTGAGGCTGTGTGGGTCATAGGATGGTTTGTTACTTTGGGGTTTTCTTTTTTCCCCTCTCAAAAGAGTCTTAAAGTTACTTTAATTTCTCCATGGTAACTAAGCAATTTCATAAGCAACTGCAACTACCTAGGCCCTGCCTCCACCGAGCAAAGTCCCCTCAAAACATGTTTGTGAGCATCAGATATTCCAATATTACAGCTTGGCGTTTTCACCTTTTTCATTTTCTCTTCTAATAACAGAAAAGTTGATGTATTCTTCTTCTGGTTTAACAGGCTCTGGATTAAAGAAGAGGAACAGCAGTTAATTACAAACAACTGGATGAGACTTTTTTTTCCTATTATATTGAAATTTGCAGTGAGATTCTATAATGAATATAAATGCTGCTTTCTGGAGCATTCCTGGGCTTTATCAGAGCTCTTGTCCCTGTCCTTGCAGGCTGTGAGTGGGGTGCTGAGTGATACCTGGCACGAGCAGCTGCACAGCAGGGCAGGGAGAACTCTGTCTACTGCATGAACAGGAAGGCAGGTTTGTTTGGAGAGAATTACTCCATTTTGAGACTCAATAATGGGAACATAATGCCTTTACTATTGGTTTGTTTTGGGGGTGTCTTTGTCCCCTTCAAAACAGATACATTTAGAGCAAATACAGAAAACTACCAAGTTCAGAGCATTGTGGTTATTGGGCAATGTCTTTGTTACTGTGTATTTTCTGCAATTGAAGCAGTATAATGTCTTAAATCAGTTGCTTTGTTGTCACTTCATAATTGAAGTTTGAACTGAATCTTGTCAAACTTAAAGGTGGAATAGAGAACAGAAACACTGAACAATTTTGATCAGAATGCAGGAGCCATGCAAGTTTTATTTTACTACAACTTCCTCTAGTCCATTGTTGTCTCTTAGTAAATGGGAATTACATCCATTTGGCTTTGTGGGTTTTTTTTTTGTGTAGAACCTCATTTCATTTAACCAGCTGCAATTTCGGCTGCATGGCTGGCAGGTAATGCCAATATGGTTTCTGAGGGATTTCAAATAATGCCTCTGGCAGGCATGGTCAGTAGTACCCACTCACTGAGTGCCCACACAATCCTGACTGCAGGGGATGGCATGAACTTACCAATCTCTGCATATATGACATCGTTTTCAGGCTCCTCTGCATTCACTGTTGGTGTAAAGCCAGTTGAGGACCTGGTAGACTTAAATTTTTCTGCAAATTGTAAAAGAAAAACACGGGTCTATATACCTGTATCAGTTTTTCTTACAGGAAAAGAAACAGTTTCATGGCGTTTTTTGAACATCTGGAGATCTCAGAAAATGTTAGTTTCATGATAAATGTTAGTCTTTAGCCAAGGACATTTTAATAGACTGTACTAGATTTCCCTCCTCTACTGAGGTCTAATTCCTTCCAACATTTCTGTATAGTACATTCGTTGTTGTTTTGCTTTCCCCATCCCAGACCTGCCATATAAAACACAGCTCAGAGGTTTTGCCTTTTCAATGTCTTCTTGAGGCATTGAAAAGGTGAAGTTAAGTTGCCAATGCTGGTTGAGGGAAGACTTGACAACATCCTAAAATACTAAGAGCTGCCCTACTGTTACCGTGATGTTTACACACTCAAATGTATTGACAACATAAATGAGCACCTCTGGAACATGAAAGAGACTTTCAAATAACTCACTTGCTTTATATGAAGGAATTATGAGAAATGGAATTGCCAGAGCCAAGCCTATTACGAGTAGCAGCAGCAGCAGCCCAAGAGAAATTATCAGGGGCTGAGAATGGTTTCTCTCTTCTGCTAAAAAGAAGGAAAGAAAAGTGTTTATGCAATGAACTGTTTGCTTTTTAAGTATTTTCTGTACATTAAAATCAATACTTATGAATTTCTTTCAGCTTTAGGATTAACTGTGGTTAATGTAAATGCTCAGGAGAGTCCCAAGGACACTGTGTCCCACCTTGCTGGTGCCAGGAGGTTCTTTCATAGGACCAGAGAGGAAAAATGAAACCAGACTCTCCCCAAGGTGGACCAGGGGTCTCTTGTAAAAGGGAGTCTTTTACAGTCATCCCTCATGGGCACTTCTACTATCTAGGCTGCATGAAATTCTGTGGTTTTGCATTGATTTTAAAAGCTCAAATAATATTTTGTTGTTGTAAAAAATTATATTTTGAACATGACATTGCAGAAAGAAAATATTTGGCTAAAAAACTTGGTTCATGACAACATTCTGAACTTTGTGTGGTCCCTGTTTGTCAGCAGTGGTAAACTCTTTTCACTCCTTCATACCTGCTATTGTGAAGTTGAAACTGTTGCTGTATTTTGTACTGTTGGGAAAACTATTATTAGCTTTGCATTTATAGGTTCCAGAGTCAGCAGAGGAGTTGACAAATAGAAAAATCACAGCTGCTTCCCTCTTGTGCATGGTCTTCTGGGGAGAGATGCTTTGTTTGCCTTTGAAGAATAGGTATGTGATGGGAAGGGATCCATTCTCTGAGAAACAGGAGAGGGTCACGTTCTGGCCTTGCAGTATGTGAGAGGTGGGGGAGCTCAGCACTGGTTTGGAAATTGGCTCTGTGAAAAGAAAACTGAAAAGGCTGAATCACTGAGTACAAGGCAAGCTCCAAGCAGGACTCAGAGTCAGGACAGCACTGCTGACTCCTGAGGGAGTAAGAGCCATCAGCAGGACAGTTCAGCTCCTCAGACAACACTGTGCCCCTGCAGTGAATAGTGCTGGGAAGGGGCACAGCCAGACATACCTATAAGGGTGAAGCTGAGGCTGTTGCTGTATTTTCCATCAGTGGAGCTGTTGTACTCAGCTTTGCATTTGTAGGGACCCACGTCGCTGGCAGAGCTGATGGTCAAGGTGAACAATGCAGGGCTTGAGTCTGAGCTGTTTAAGGAGGATACCTGCTGGCTGTGTTTGAACAGGGTGTATCTGACAGGTGGAGATGCAGAGGCAGAGCAGCAGGACATGGTCACGTTCTGGTTCATCACCACAGTCAAACTCTGCACTGTCATGAGCCTGGGATTGGACAGCACCCCTGCAAAGGAGACACTTCTGAGTGAGTTGGCTGCACCTATCGCCCAAAAACCCCTCAGATTTTTCCCAAAATGTGTTGAGAACCAAGCTGTATTTATTTCTGTTGGAATAGGGCATTATATACTTTTTTCCACCTCTAGCAGAAGGCAACCTAAGTCAGTATTTTTAAAATCCAGTGTGCAGCTTCACACGTGAAGGAAAGTGCATGTCTCCATGCAAAAGAGGGCACAGCCACACAACGCCCACTGATGTATTCAGATGAACCAGCAAAAATACTTTTGAACTACAGCAGCAATTAAAATATATAGAAGTACAAAAAATAAATACAGCAGCAAGTAAAATAATCGAAGTATAAAAGATGAATCAGATATTCTGGAGTGTTCATTGTAGGGTAAAGGAACATTATATACTGTATGAGAGGTAGCACGTGCACCTGAAAGCAAAAGAGTATTTTATTTGTGGCTGTATGTAAAGAGGCAGAATTAACCTTGTGTGAGCAGATTGAAC
The DNA here is from genome assembly GCA_035221455.1 of Xenops minutus. Classification (NCBI taxonomy): domain Eukaryota; kingdom Metazoa; phylum Chordata; class Aves; order Passeriformes; family Furnariidae; genus Xenops; species Xenops minutus. The sequence continues at coordinate 3,572,368 of JAWWEE010000041.1, forward strand.
TTTAGAATAATAGCAGCAGGGGCCCTGCTGGTCTCTCAAATTTGTTTCCTTTTATGATATTATAGGAATAAATTTGCAATAAACCCTTGTCTTTTCATAGAAAATGGTACTAACTAGTCATGACTAAAATACATTTCTAGTGGGGAAAAAGTGTTTTTAACAACTTGAAGCAATTCTGATTGTACATACAGGTCAGCAAAGAGACTATTAACTTTGTCTAGAAACTTGTAAACTGCCTCACTGCACAGCCAGGTAAAAAATTTAATTTTCCATGAGCTTTTTGGACATTTTTAAATCCCTCCCCCATTTTTTGGTTAACAGGCAATTTTAGCACATATCTCAAATTCAGCAATAGAAAACCTACCTTTGCCACTTGCAGAAGTTTTCTGTATCTGCTGAGACATTTGAGCTACGAGAAGAAAAAGAAAAGCTTTCAGATGAGAAACTGGTTTTGGTTCAGAAAGATCTGGAGTATGAAAGGAGTATGTCCTTGGCTTACGGCAGGAAAACAGCAGAATTGTGAGAAAAAACATTTTCTTGACACTGAGGAAGAGAGCTGGTGGAGTTACATGACAGATCTTTCAAAAGAGATTGAGGAGTGGCTCTGGGGCTTGAGGAAGTTCTAAATATGGACACAGTGCTGATCTCTGCTGAAGTTTCTGTGAAGACTTCTGTCAGATTTCACGTACATTCAGCCTGTGGGGGCCAGTAGTGGGCAGAGGGAGGAGCAGCAGTTTGGGATGCAGGTAAGTGTTGGCCAGAGCTGTTCTGAGAGGTGCCTGGGCAGTCAGCAGTTTCCCACATGAGCTGCCATGCAGTGCAGAATCAGAACCACTGAGATTGGAAAAGACCTCTGAGATCATTGTGTTCAACCATTAACCCAGCCCGGTCCACCACTCAGCCATGTCCCCAAGTGCCACATCTACACGCCTTTTAAATCCCTCCAGACTCCTTCCCAGGACAGCCTGTTGCACAAAGAAATTTTTCCTAATATCCCATATAAACCTCCTCTGGTACAGCCTGACTGTTTCCTCTTGTCCTATCCCTTGTTACTAGGGAGAAGAGACCAGCCCCCACCTGGCTACAACTTTCTTTTGGGTGGTTTTTCTAGCACTGTTCTTAAAAGGCATTGAGATCAATCACTGATCCGTATCAAAAAGTCACGTTTGCCAGAGACAGTGCAAGTGATCATATGGCTGGGACTAAGGAAGGGCGTGGCACTGGGGGTTTTTAGCAGCAATATACTTTAAAAAAATCAGTCAAAAACCCCCAGAGTATCAAATCTATAGAAGTTTTAAGATGCTAGTAATTATTTATAGCTAGCCAGCTTGTTTGGAAAATATTTTGGTCAAACTTCAAATATGAAGCTGTGAGAAAGTGAGGCCTTGTATTAGATGCTACAAACCTCTTAAGGAACTGGAGGTCAGCAGCACTGAATAAACAAACTTGATGACTAATTTGATGAGCTAATCAGTAATCCAAAGCTACATAATGACAGTCTTGGCCAGTAGATTATCTTTACTTGTCATCCCCTGGGCAAAGCAAGTGTGATCATCAGGCATGCAGGGGCAGTGCCTTCTGGAGGGCTCCAGGCCTTGTTGTACATGAGGAGGTAATTGCATCCACAGAAAATGCCTTAGAAGAGCTGTTATCCTCATCTTATTTCCTCTTTCTTTGTTTCCAGTTTCTGAAGGCAACCAGACAAAGCCCTGCAGTCTGGAGGTGTATCACAGGATCCCTCCCAAATCCTTGGCTTCGCAACATTGCAAAACTTCCTCTTAGAATGTAGTGTGCACTTCCTTCCTCCTTGTTTATTTTTTTTTTTTTTTTAATTTTGGGGGTGATCTGTTGTGTTTTGTGTTGTTTTTTTAATTTCTTCTAAGGCAATCTCCACCCTCCCCTCACAAAGTTCGTGGTGTGGAAACGCTGACAGCAAACCACAAGGGTGGAACATCTTTGCCCAGCTGTCAGGAAGCATGTGTGAAAATGCAGCTGCATTTTGGGAAAGAAGAGCAGGGGCTCTTTGGGCACTTTGCTGGTGGGGGAACCTGTTTTTGTCAGAAAGCCACACACAGTCCCTCAGACACCCTCAGCCCAGGGTGCTGGGGGTGTCCCCTCAGAGCCTCAGGGGGCTCACCCACAGCCCAACACTTCTCTCTTTTAAGAAGTTGGTCCATTTTGTGTGTGTGCAATGGGGAATGGTTCCACAGCAAATAAGCTGTGAGTTTGGCTGTGCCTTTTGAAAAATAAACGTTTGGTTGTCACCAGGATCTCATGTACAGCAGCTTTAATGACATGTGCAGGTTCCCTCAGGATGTGCAGCCTGGGAGTCCAGGGAGGACAAGTCCCAAGCCCTGGTTTCTGTTTGGAAGTGAGTTTATTTCCATGTTGATTGTTTTTCTGGCAGAACTGGCTATTGACTCTGGACTGAGATGATGTTGGTTTGTTCAGCATGTGTACAGAGAGTTTTATGCCAACAGTAAGATACTGTGCAAGCTCAGAGTTCCCTTTTTATTAGATTTACGGATTTCCTGCCTGGAATTAATGTGGCTGTACATGTAAGAAGAACTGAATAAATTTAACAAAGAGTAATGAATATAACATTACAGAACAGAAGCCATCCAGCCCAAACAAGTAAGTTAAGAAGTCAGAAAGGGAAATATGTATCACTTGGTGCTATGACAATATTCTGCCTCAAGTGAGCAGGTGGAAGAGAATAAAACCCAAACTGAGCTTTCATTCACAAGGTCAGTTCTTTAACTTGAGAATGAAAATAGTGTGAGAGTGTTCTGTAGTAAGGCTGTGAAAACTTCACACTGTGTCTGTTCTACCACAGGCTTCCAGGGAAATTTGCATTTTTCAGCAGAATTAGGAAAGTTATTCCCAGCCCCAGTTTCTCAGCCTGAGAGGTCCTGCATTCTGGAGGAGCATCTGCTACAGTAGATGTCTGCAGAAGGTTTGCTAGAAATCCCCCTGTACTGACAGTTATGTCTGGTGATGAATTGAATTAAGGCTTCTGTTTTGTCTGCAGGGAGGTTTTACTGATACAGCTTGAGCCTCATGGAATACCCTATTTTACACTCCTGTAAAAATAGCTATGGGAGCAAGCCTGTTTGTTTTAACTCCTTGGTGTTTGTGAGAGGATTGTTTTTCTGGAGGACGAGCAGGAGTAGAAGAAAGGATCTCTTCTGTGTGGGTATTTAAGGTAGCTCTGCATTTCTTGCAGTGATGCTCAGGTTCTGAATGGGCATTTTGATCTGGTTTTCAATGAACTATGTAATCACAGATTGATTGCATGTCTCTGAGAGAAGGAATTACTCTCCTTTTATCAGAATGAGCTCCTGAGGTAAAGGGAGTGTGTGCTACATGAAACAGAAGTCAAGGTGATTTCTACTGTTCTCAATGTTGCACCATATAAATGTGGAAGCATAAAACCAGATAGCAATAATTAGCTCCTGTTGTATTAAAAAGAAAAATGTCAGTGTGAAAGCCTCAGGGATGATCAGCTTCCTAGTTCCTTCAGGGCCTTTTCCAGGTTTAATTTCTGTTGCCATTTGGAGGTGTTGGGTATCAGAAATCACGTGTTTAATTGCACTTTGCTGCCGTGCTCATCTCCCAGCAGATGGTGCCATTGTGAAATGCAATTTATTCCCAGAAGCACAGACTGCCAATCCAGAGTTTCTGTCACCTGTAGAACTACTAGAAAAAAGGCAGTGTTAAAATCTTTAATGTTCTCTGTAAATATTTAAATCCATTGGAGAAAAATTAATTTTGTAGTCTTCTCTGGGGAGGCGTAAAGAGACACTTCTAAAACAAAGGCAAACAATGCAAGTGTCTCACATTTAAGAGAAGACAATATGCCCTGAAAATATGTATAGAAAGAACTTGTTTCGCTCACAGTTCACCAGGGATTTGTCTAGGCTTGTGCAAACAGCAGTGTTTGTCATAGTTCTGTTCTTTATGAGCACACTGAAACAGGAGTTTATGATTAAGCAAAACAGCTCCCAGCTGTAAGAAATCAAAACAATTGAATGATTATGTGTGCCAGGAATTGGAGGATTAGAAATCAGAGCTGCTTTTCTGTTCTTGGTTCAGTTACTGGAGAACTTCTGTTGACTTCAGTATAGACGGACCCAGATCTCTGAATTTTTATAAATTTTTAAGTAAAACTGAGAAAAATCCCAAACATCTGTAGACAGACCTCTGTAGCAATGAACTCTTTTTTAAATCAGTGAACTTATACAATAAATTACGTTGAGCCTCCATTATCAGGAATGAGACTTCTGAGCCCAGGAATGTTTTGTCAGTGAGATAAAAATTGTTTTCTGCAGAAAGTGAAACTGCTCTCAGGAACAGGCATTTGAGAGCAGGAGGCAAAGTTTGGGGCCCCCAGGAGTGGCTGGATTCAGAGTGTGCTGTGTGAGGAAGTGAGATGTCACTGCTGGGGACCAGCTCTTTGCTGTCACGCCAGCCCAGAGAGCACATGGAAACAAACAGCTGGAATGGGCTGGGAACTCTGAGCTCCCTTTCCTGTCATAAGGGACTGCCTGAAAACACTGTATTCACGGAGGGCAAAATTTGAAAATCTTATTCAGCATTTTTCCCTCAGTTAGGAAAATAGGCTTTGCCTCTCACTTCAGCAAGGCTCTGTTCAGGTGCCAGAGCCCAGGGCTCTTAGGAAATGTCATATGTAAGCAAGCAGCAGGGGATCCAGCCAGAAGAAACAGGGATTGGGAATTCCCAGAGGAGGTTTAATGTTTAAGGGACCAATTCATTGGCAGTAGATTAAATGTGATGATTCCCGTGGGTTTTAAAGGGCATTGGGTCAGATTGTAATGGTTTATTCTGTCTGCTTCAGGAGGTGTGTTGCATTGTGGAGATCAGTCCTACTTTTCCCACAACTATAATAGGGATTGAATAGGGTTCTTTACATGGTGTATATGGATATGTCATTCAGAAATAGGTATCTTGAGAGATTAGAATAGGATGGCTCTTAGGAAAATAAGCAGTTCTATTAGTGGCACAGGTACTTTGAAGTTTACATTCTTTGGGTCAGTGTGATTTCCAGTTTAGCCATGGGAGGTGGTTTCAAGCTGTTCTTTTGTTTTTGAAATGTTTATCTCTCAAGTTCCACGTGAGTTTGGCTTGAATTCCTGCAGTTGAATTTAATTCTTGGATTTTGGTCACTACCAGCGGGATTTTCCTCTCCACGACAATGTCGAGGCTGGTCAGGAATGTGACAGTGTAATCAGCCTGTAAGATCTTCTGGAATGTACTTCACTTGGGAGTGACACCTCACACCAGCCTCAGGTTTTGGCACCGTTAAACCTTATTCCTGGGCTAGTTCATCCCCAAAGCTGCCCTTTCCACCTGAGTGTGAACCCAGCCTGGCTTTGAGCCTGGCCCACACTCCTTCCCCTGCTGGGGCTCAGGGCATCCTTTGGCCCCCGTGGGAAACACTGGTGTGGCTTTGCTGAGCTTTTTAAATTGTGCTCAATTCCTTTCTGGGGCAAGGGGGAAGGGGGAAATCTCCTTCCTTCCTATTTTTTGTTACCAATAACAGAAGTTGATCTACCTTTGTTCTCCACCTGCCATGTGTCCTGCTGCTTTTTTCCTTTACCTGTCCCTGGAGACCATGGCTGGCAACAGGCCAAACCACCAGCCTTTTGTTGGCCTGTGTTTCCAGCAGTCTGGGCTGAGCAGGACAAACACTGCTCGTAGTTAGTCTTAGTGTTTAGCCATTAATTGCTGTGACTATTGTGCCATTCTGTAAAACAGCCAGAGAGCTGCTTGTTCAGGACCGATGCATTGTTAAACAGATGAGCGTTTCCCTCCTGCTTCCTTTTGCAAAATGCCACACTTATGTGTGTAAGACAAGCACTGAGGTACACTTACAGCTTTAAAATATTGATTTTGGGGGGGAAAAACACAGTTTTCATTGACCCCAGGAGAAAAAAATTGGATTTCATACAAGTGAAGCTTATGAGGTCTATCTCATTTATAGACTTCTGTGAACGTATTTAGTATTGTTTTACACAGGGTTTTAACAAGCCTGGAAATTGTTGCTGGAATTAAAGGAAAGCATTGACTCTGTCTACAAAGGAGAGAAAGAGATTAAGAGTTGAGCACTCAGTTTTCAGGAAAAACTAAATCACTGCTTGGGGAGTTCTGGGACACACAACTGGAGAAACACGTTTTGAAAGGCATGATTTCAACTCACTTTGTCAAGCCTGCAGCCTGAGTCAGTGTTAGGGCTGGCTTAAGTCTGACTTGAAAGTGGACTGGTATACTGGGAAAGGAATATCCTGAACATCTGAGAAGTGTCCTTTATTTCAGACTGTGCCAGTGCTGCTGCAGCTTTCTGCTGAGAATTGAAACTCCAGCTCATTCTTTTCATGTGGGGTTTAAGCTTTATGTTGTGCAGGCTTTGCACTGTCCTAACTGCATCAAATCAAATCTGCTACAGATCCATATTTCTGATACATGATGGTAGTATGAGGTCTGCCTGTCAATATTCTAGTCTCACACAACAGTAGCTCTGGTTTCTGAAGTAATTTGAATTTATTGTGTGCCCTACAGGCACAGCAAAGATGGGAGTCCTAGAAATGAAGGTAAAGAGGAAAAATGAGTAATTATGTACATCTATTTTCCTTGGCAGGCTGAAGGGAAATATCTGCTCAAGGCTCTGCTGAGGTCCAGTAGCAAAGGTGATTTGTGCTCCTAAATGGTTAATAGTGACTTAAAAATACCCATATTGACAGGAACTGCAGGATAAATGTCATTGGAACTTCTTGTTTTTTTAATACACCTTAAGAAATTAAACAAAGCAAATGCATTTGGTGGCGCCCTCAGGAAAAGTCCAGTCACTTCCTGAGCAGTAATCTGCCTGGGAGCAGCAGATAGATTCTCATTGTTTGCCATTTCCAGTTCCCAGTAATGGGAACGATTACTTGATCCAGCCAGTTTCTGTTGGAGATCTGGGGAAAAGTACAAATTTTCATGGCAAATTTTGATCGTTTTCCATAAAACAGCGACGGGAAAAAAGACCATACCGTGGGTTTGGTACCTGGAGGCATCACCTCTGATGATGAGTATTGTTTTATTCTGGAGTTAAGTGGCTGTTCTTCAGGAACGAGATGTATCTTGCTCTCCTGGTGATTTTTGTGCAGTGTAAGTGTGATATCTCAGGCTCGGGGTGGGTACACGTGTTTCTGGTTTGGCTGGGGTTTTTTGGGGGGTGTTTTTTACAGTTCCACAGTCTGAAAGCTTTGAAAATAACACTTCTTTTCTTTGTTTTTCCAGGCTCACAACTTTACGCTCAGGATAAAGGTAGGGAGTGATAGTTTGGTGGGGTTTTTTTCACATACAGATTTAAAATAACTAATTTAACTAAGTCCTCAGTTGTTGGTGTGCATTTGTAACCCTGTTTATTTAGATTTGCTGTACAATAGCTCAGGATGAAATTTGGCCATATGGCAAAAAAAAGTATTACTTGATGGTGTTTCTTGGGATAGTGTTTAAATGAGAGATGTGCTGCTCACATTTTAATAAATGCCTTGGTGAAATCTTTCCTAGAGTAATTTGTTTTTCTGAGGTGTAAAAGAGGTGGGAGAAAAAAAGTAGCATTTTGGTTTGGTATTTAAAAAACCCTCTTGTACCCACGAGCATGGAGGGGGGATAAAATTAGAGAATATAAGTTAAGGGCACGCTCTCCTCTTGCTAAAGAACTGGTCAGTTGGGCAGAGTTCAGAGCTCTGTTCTGAAAGGAATGCATTTACTTTTTACCTTTTATCTGCTGCTCCCAGCATGTCCACTCCTCATGCTTCCTTTTGTCCATCACCAGGGACAAAGGTTTGCTTCTCACTGTCATGTGGTCTCATGCAAAAAAAATGACAATTTTTGCACTGGTTTTATGCCCAAAGCTCTCTCTAGCAAGGACACAGTATAAATAGCTGGTAAGAGTACAGGGCAAGGGACTTCTTTAGGTACAGGCAAGTTTTCCTTTTCAGTAGCCAATTCCTAATACAAATCCTGACCAAAATGGGCATAACCCAAAAGTTCTAAAGGAAGGGAAAAGGAATGAACTCATAGATCTTTCTCTATACTTGTTCCTCCAGCTATGTAGATAAAAATATTAATTATACCAGGGTTCTAACAGTTACAGTATTTAAGCTACAAATTATTTATTGTTGCTGTGGTTATAAACACAGAATATATTTCTATATACATAGATAGAAATGCTATTGTGAACTTTATTTCTAAATGTGCTTGTTATTTTTTGTATGTAAACTACATAAATGACTTTGTATATAAATTGCATTATTCCTGTCAAATAAAATGGAAATTTTGACATTAATTTTTGATTAAAATGTAGCGACTCGAGATAATGTAGCGATAACGTTTGGACTCTTTGCAAATAAATACAACTTTTTTCTTTTTCTCTCAAGTTTTTACTTTCAACACAGTTGAAATCAAGGTTCAGCCATCTGTCAAAGTGAGGAATGGAGCTGCCCTGTCAGTTATCTGCCACGCTGATATCAGCAAAAGTGCTGATTTCCAGCTGGAGTACAATTTCACGATTTTTAAGGACCGCAAGCCCGTGTTCGTGGCTGTGTCAGACACAGGAGATGCACGCTATGAAATACCTGTGGCCAAATCCTCAGACACAGGAGACTATGAGTGTACTGTGAGAGCAGATAAAAAGACCAAGTCGAGTGCCCCCGTCCTTGTCTGGGTTACAGGTGAGTGTTCTTTCAAACAGGGCACTTACCTAAGCTACAAAGAGAGAACAGCCTTCTGGGGGAAGTAATAACAGTGCTAAAGAGGGTCTCTTGCAAAGTGTCTTTGATCCACTGGCTTCACAGTTCTTCACAAGAGTTTAGTGCTGAGCCCTGGTGCTCAGGCACAGAACTGGAGTCACCATCCCAGGGCTGCACCAGTGACAGGCAGGAACAGCCTGTGCCCTCTGTGCCATCTCCCCGCTGTCCTGAGCCTCTGTTCCCTGCACCACAGAAAGGAGGATTTGTGAGAGCTTGTGCCCACTCCATAAACACGATGGGGAGTGGGGAGATGCCTGGAAATGCTGGAAATAACAGGGATGCTCACCCTGCCAAAAGAGTGTCAGCTCTGAGCTGCTTTGGCAGGCAATGTTGTCTCAGTTCTGTTCTTCCATCTCTGATGAGAACAGGGACCACAACCTCCATCCAGACTCTTTATAGCCATGTGTTCTTGACTGCAAGTGATATTTTTCCCCTTGGAAAAGCAACTTGGAAAGAATTTGATCAGCATTAAATAGTTACCAGGTCGTCTTCAAAAGCTGGCTGCTTGCAAAGTATTTGCATCTGGTAATTGGCATAAATCCTTACCACAGCCATCAGAGATAGTGTTTAGTTCAGGATTGTGCAATATTCTCTTTCTTTTCTTGTTTTCTGGTGTAAGGAATGACCAAGCCAATCCTGACTGCTGACAAAAAAGATGCTTTGGAGGGTGAAACTGTGGAATTACGTTGTGAGCTGCCAGAAGAAGAACCTCCTTTGCGCTTCTGTTTCCGAAAGATAAAGACAAATTCAACACCTAAGGAAACCTGTGTGTCTGAGCCTTACAGGAATTTTTCTGTACTGGAAATTTCAGTGGAAGAAGGAGATCATATCTTACAGTTTGATTGCTTTGGTAGTAGAAATGTAAAACTTCAATGGGAAAACTCAGTACACAGCAACAAAACACTCGTTACAGTCAGGGGTAAGTTGCTTGGCTTTTCTTTTGACACTTGTTTGCTTGCTGTAGTTACAGTTGGGTCATGTGTTTATATATGCATGTATTTATCTCTATGTTTATATGCATTCTCTTGCAGAGCCATTCATAAAGCCCACTCTGATCCCCATGCCCTCCAGTAACGTTACAGAAGGAGACCAAATACAGTTTGAATGCTCCACTACAGTAGTTAAAATGGAGGGCATCGAAATCATCCTCCAGAAAAACAGAACGATACTGAACAGTGTACAAGACAAGAGGCTTTTGAAATACTCCACAGTGGCTACCCTAGAGCACAGTGGTGAATACCTGTGTAAGGTGGAGCAAGGGGGAGCATCTAAAACCACCAAAGTGAATGTTGTTGTGTCAGGTAAAACCTTTGTTCATATTGGATTTTACTCCAAGTATTGGTATGTAAATTTGGTAGAACTCAAGATCCAAGTGTAACCTCCAGATCTGAGTGTAAATTTTCCCTAAATTAAAGGCTATTTAGATTTTAGTTTCTGGTTTTTTTCCTACCAGTACTCCCCAACTAAAATAATATCCTCAAATAATGCATGATAAGTGGTTTCAAGTGATTGCTAAGTTTCTGTTTTCCCTGAAAATAATATTAAAATAACATGATTGTTTTGTTCCCAGATTATAAACTCTCAGCATGTCCTTCATTCTGTATGTGTTGAGAGAAGTTCTTTCAGGCTCAGTTTGAATGAAATAGTTCTCTTTATCTTGCAGAGTTATTCCCCAAGCCCACACTGATTGCTTCTATGACTAAGCTGGATGAAAATAAAGAACTAACTTTGAGCTGCAGCATTAATGGTTTTCGGAGAGCTAACTTCTCCATCCTCCGGAAAAGTCCCCCTGGAGATATCCCACTGAGAAATTCTAGAACATTAGCAATGAGAGTCACTGTCAATGACACTGGATCTTATACTTGTAAAGCTGAAGTGAAGGGAATAGTCAAGGAGAGCAAACCTGTAAGGATAAATGTTTATGGTGAGTTGATGCAAAGGCTTAGAACACAACAGGGTGGGGGAGCATCTAAATCGGGAGCTTATAAATAAGCACATCTGTTTACAGAATCAGCCTCCAGCCCAGGAACTAGCAAGGTGTCTGTGAGTTCTTGCAATATCAATTTTTGTGAGATGTGCTTGTCATCTTTAGCTGTGGAGGATTTGGTGTATCATGAACTAACCAAGCTGGACTTTTCCAGGGGTGGCCCTGGGAGGAGGGAATTGGCATGGCCTCCTGCTGCTCCCTTGCTTCTGCTGGGTGCCAGAGGAACTCATTCATTACCGTTTGCAGCAGCCAGAACTGCTCTGCAAATCTTGCACTCATCACTTTGATCTGAAACTCTGTCAGTGTCTGCCTTGAATCCCTCCCCCTGACCCTGCAGACAGGAACCAGGAGAGCTAGAGGTCATCTGGTTAGCCCTGCTCCAGAACAGCTGCTTGTAAGCACTCTGGTTCCCTTCCCTCTCCTGGGACAAGTGCAGGTGGGTCTCCAGGCTGTGGAGGGATGCACTGGGTTGTGACTGCCTGTGCTGCTCGAACAGAGGGCTCTCATTAGGTGCTGTACGGTCCCCCTCAGGTCATGCATGGAATATGACAGACTTATTCCTGGGGCCAGAACTAGTTCTGGAGTTTGGATGACCCACAGCTGTGTCACTCACCCTTTGTTTTCCTTTACATTCTCCCTGGGTGCTATTTTATTCAAAGTCACATGTTCTATTATCTACTTTACTGATTTGTTCAAGTCCCCCCGTTTCCACTCGATCAATGAGGAAGAGTTTCCCAACATGGACTATGTGTGCAAACCAAATAAATATTGTATATTTTAATGCTTTTTATAAAATAATATCATGTTTTCTGGCCTTATGCAGTGTCATTTTCAACAACTCCTTTCTTTTATTCCCCTTTTAGCTCCAGTCTCCAAGCCAACTCTCTCCGTTGCCAGCGGTTTGCCCGAGGTGGTGTTGGGGAAGCCTCTACAGTTAATCTGTCACTCAGTGATGGGAACACCACCAAAAACCTTCACATTCTACAAGGGAAATGAAGTTAAGAAAATAGTAACTAATGACACATATGCTACATTCTTGGATGAAAACATTAGGCTAAATGACAAAAGAGGATACAAATGTGATGCTAGAAATAATCACTCCAGTGGTATGAGAACCAGTGATGTCCTAAATGTGACAGTAATAGGTAAGTCTGTTTAATTCTTCTTCTTGTCTAATGTCATGTTTAGAGTTTCGAAACTGTAGCAGCAAATGATGGACTAAGCAAAATGGATGTGAAATGTTTACAAATGCTCACTTGAATTAAAATAGTTGCTGATCACAGCACAGTAGTCCAGGACCACAGCAGGTGGTGACTTTGAATTCCCTGTATTCTGTCCTTTCTGCCTGGAGCAGATCTGGAGAAGCACTTGTTTCCCAGACCAGTCCTCTCTGTCACAGGCTCAGTCACAGTAACCCATGTCTTATATCTAAATCTGCTTTCTAATACAAACAGAGCTTTCACGACCAGCATCTTTTCATATCACATCTGTTTTCCTCCTTCTGCTTCTGTCCCAGTGTTGTCTTAATGATTCCTTCTTTACATCTGCCCTCTGTTACCCATGACACTGCCCCAAACACATTTATAATACTTCCAGAGAAATTTTCTTCAGGGATTTTAGCAAAACAGATGCTTCATATCCAAGCATTTGCAAAGCTGCTGACATTCTACATGTCTTGAATCACAGAACATGAGTCCATTTTCCCCTGTGTAATTACAGGGGCTGGTGCTCATCAGCTCCTACACTAGTTCTGTAAGTGCTAGAATACTTAATTTCTAAACTAGCAGACTTAAGAACTGTGTTTTGGGTGTGCATATTCTTACAACTTGTTCAAATGCAAACTGACTGTAACCATTGGAATTTGGGACTTGTTTATGCCCTTGGAAGACTCGATCTGTTATCTGCTGATACCCCCTACTGTGTATTAAAGCTTACAAGAACATAGTTACCATATAGTTAGCATAAAAGAGCACAACTCTACAGAGCTATGAAAACAGAGCTACATGAATTGAACCATCATGATATACACTATTGAACTGCTGAGTGTATTACTTCTGGAATTTAATAATTTCTGGGCTGGGGCTTGAGTGACATCCAAAGGATTTTAAGAAAAGAGACTGACTGACCTCCGTGGCATGGATATAACTTCCTCCTGTGTCTGCTTGGTTTCTTTGTCGTGCCCCCTCTATTTCTGGATATATAAAAATATTTACCACAGGATGCTGTCTGGCAGAGGCTGTTCAGAAAGATTAATACTGTGCATTCAGCCTCTGTTTAACTAAGCATTAAAGCAAGCATTTCTACAGTACAATATTTTATCACCAAAGTTCTTTCTAATAGTGCTAATATTTGCTTTCTTTGTGCCTCCCTCTGTAGTGCCAGTCAGGGATGCCAGCTTGGGCAGTGTTCCATATGGAGAAGTGGAGGATGGCAGTGAGACTGCTTTTCTCTGCTCTGTGAAAGAAGGATCTTGGCCAATTCATTTCCAGTTTTTTAAAAGAACTGACCGTGACGTTCTCGTGCACGAAGAAAGAGAACATGCAGACAGAGCCATGTGGCACAAGAAAACAATGAAGAGGCAGGATGCAGGGACATATTATTGCATGGCCTCGAACCGGGCCAATGTGGACGTGAGGAGCCATCCCATAACCATCAGTGGTGAGTCACTAATGACAAACTGCCCGTGCCATCATGGTACATGAGCTCAGCTCATTGAGGATGTTCCCAAGTGTAACTCCCTTCCTTGCTTTTGTTCCACCATCTTCAGGAGTTAAACACAGGAAAGTTTAAGGGATGCTTAAAAGCCAGAGGAGCCAGATGGGAACTAAAAAACCAGCCTGTTGTTGTACTGAGGGTTTGATCACAAAGGAGAGGCTCTCTGTGCATGCAAGTCCCCTCAGAGTTCTTCCCTGGGGTGTAAAAAGGCTGATTTGTAGTAAAATGAAAGGTCAGGAACTGCAGAATTTGGTCATGTTGACCTGTCACAGTAAATACTCTCTTAAACATGTTTTTCTTGTTTCCAGTCATCCTGGCAGCTTGGAAGAAAGGAGTCATTGCTGCCTTTGTGCTGCTCATCGTTGCAGGGGCAGGAGCACTTGCTTTGTGGTGGTTCTTACGTAAGAAGAAGAAGGGTAAGGAGTGGTCCCCTTCTCCTTGTCTGGTGACAAATGTCTTACAGTTCAACTTGCATTTGTGTCAGGAGCCAAGGGTTGGGGGGGTGAGGCTCTAGAGGTGACTAAACACAATTCAAAAACCCTGAAAGCCTCTGTAGAAATGCCAGGTGACCCAAATGAAGCTGGAGGTGTGCTGAATTTTTCCAAGTGTATGGGGCAGAATGGGGACACCTAACTGATGGAGTTGGGCAGGCACTAGGGAAGCAAAGACTGTCAGAGATGGGCTGGAATTGCAGTGTTCCCATGCAGTGCTAGGTCTGGAATCCCTGTGCAATGTAGAGGCAGGCAGGGCCTCAGGAGGTTTTTGATCCCTTACAGAGCTATAACAATTTGATTGGGGTCCCAGCTAAGGTGTAATTGAGGTGCTTCTCTAGTCCTCATGGAACAAAGTTAGATTATTAAGTTGTGGGATTGTTTTGCGTTTTTCTCCTTTCCACACTGTAATACAATCTTGTTTAGGGATTTGTCTTTTATCATTAAGGTATTTTTTCAGAAAATGGTAAATCTGGTTAATCCTGTGATATGCAGTAAATTGCAAATTGTTTGGGACAGTTTGAAGCATCTGGATGTCCCAGACTACTTAAATTGGCCAAGGTAAAATCTGGGGTTTAGGATCTTAGGTTCTCTGAAGGAGACATTTAAGGGACCTGGGTGATGAACAGGATGTAAGATGTGAGGTAATCAATTTTGTGATAGCCAGGAGAAATTATTCTGTTGTATAATTGTATCATTGCTTTATCTTTGTTTTGATTTTTACTTTTAAATTCTTTACTTGTGCAGTCTACTAACAGATGCCTTTTTTTTTTCTCTCTCTGTCAAGCTAAAGGACCATCCATGGAGATGTCTGGGTAAGATGTCTTGCTGTCTTGGTTTCGACTGGGATAGAGTTCCTTTCCTTCTTAGTAGCTGGTACAGTGCTGTGGTTTGGATTTACTGTGAGAATAATGCTGATAACACTGGTGTTGTAGTTGTTGTTCAGTAGTGCTTACTCTAACCCAAGGACTTTTCAGTTTCCCATGCTCTGCCAGGGAGCAGGAGCACAAGAAGCCAGGAGGGAGCCTGGCCAGGACAGTTGACTCAAACTGGCACAAGGGATGTTCCACAATACAGAGCATCATGCCCAGTATAGAAATTGGGGGGAATTGTCTGGGAGACACTGGGCAGTGCTGGGGCATGGGCTGGGCATCGGCCACAGAGTGGTCAGCAATTGTATTGGGCATCACTTGTCTTCCTGTGTTTTATTCCTCTCTCTCTCCCCCTTTATTATTATGGCTATTGTTGTTGTTGTTATTATATTTTACTTTATTTCAATCATTAAACTGTTCTTATCTCAACCCATGGGTTTTACCTTCTTCCAGTCCTCCTCCCCATCCCACTGGGGTCAGGGTGGGTTGGGGCAGAGTGAGTGAGGTGCTGTGTGGTGCTTAGTTGCCAGCTGGGGTTAAACCACGACAGTCCTTTTTGGAGCGCAAGATGGGACTCAAAGTTAACAAGAGATCTGACCAGTGCACATTGAAACAAATTTGTTCCAAGTATTCCTTAGAATTTAATAGCCAGTGGTCACAACATTGATTTCTTTGCTCTCAGAGCTGTGTTGTCTAACACCTTGCTTGCACTTAGAGGAGTGTTTGTTGCCACGGGGGCCTGGGCTAAGGTTACTGCTTTGTTCTATTTGTAACACTAATTTATGATACGATAGAATCGCTGGTCTTGAATCACCCAGTGGTGTCCTCAGCATCACCTGTGTCCTGGGGAGACACCTATTGGGAATTATCCATAATTGCACCTTTTCCCTTTCTCCTCCCAGAGCCAGTCTATGCTGGCATCTTCCCACAGCTTTCCTTTCTTCTCCAGGCTAATTACAAAAGCGTTTGAGAACTGTGAACATTTTGAATTGACTTGGGATGCTGGAGCCAGTGTGGTCCTGTTGGTAGGACCCAGCATGTTGCTGAGTGTGGTTCAGATCTTGCTTAGGGTTAAGCAATTGTTTGCAGCTCCAACCCCCCTGACAGGCACTGGGGCTGCTCCAACTCCCACGACAAGCACAGTGGCCACGACAGGCACTGTGGCTACTCAGCCCTGGCAGCAAGCACTGTGACTGCTCAGCCAGCGATGGGTGGTGCAGCTGAAGCAGAGGACCAGCCCCTGTGTGTAGCAGTTGCCCCTATACACAAGGAGAAGTGGACAGGGAAGACAGCTTGTTTAGTAAAGGAGAACAAAGCAAGGCCATAACAGGAATAAGAGGAAGAGACAGAACCAGAGGTAACCACTTGATCCCTAGCCCTGAGTGAGTCCAGGTGAGCACATCATTGCCTGCTCTGATACTGGGATAATGGGGCTAGTGGTGTGGAATCAGAGGGTAGGGAAGCCAAGCAGCTGGGATCATTTTCTAGGGAAGGGTGCATTGACAAGGTGATTGGAAGAGTGACACAAGTCCTCACCCTCTGGAGACAACCCTTCTCAAGCGTGAAGGAAAGGTATTCCTTCAAGGAAGATGTTCTGTGTCACCCAGGCAAGTGGATCATAATGCAGAGAGGTACCAGTACCTGAGAGAATTAGAGATAATTCATTATGACCCCACCAACACAGGGTTACTCAGAGATCCAGAGGAAGTCTCGTGCACAAGCCATGCGTCAGAAACTCCTACCAAGCACACCATTGTTGTGCACCAACTCACTGGCAGTGATGACCTGGAGAGACAAAGATGGAGGATGAAGTGGCTTCACCAACCCAGCAGTACAGAAAAAATCTCTCTTCCTCCCTTGTCTTTGCTGTGGAGAAACTGGTCGAGCAACTCCAAGCAGGTAGATTGTACCCCAACATGTACAGTCCAGCATCTCAGCTATCAACAGTGAGTGTCCTTTGGCTCAAGAGACAGAATGTAGAGGGTACACACCACAGGGGACGCTGTGGTCTTACCTGCAGGACCCAGAGAGCACATGAGGAAGTGGGATGGAAATTCTCCCTGCACCCTAGAGGGTATGTGGATTACAAGTGGGGGTTCTTCAAGGAAAGTTGCTGCTCCAGTCTGCTGTGGGCAGTTCCTCAGAGTGGAAAGGCTGATCTTACTCCTGATCCTATGGAAAGGAAATCTAACCCATTCTTACAAGAAGTGAGTAGAGAATCCCGTGACCAGGACTAGAGAAGTTCTGCTTCCAGCCAGGTGGAGACGAGGGATAGCCTTGTTTGCTGGAGTGTGTGGATCAGATGTCCTAGAACGTCAGCCCCCAGGAGTCTAAGGCCCTAGCACATACTGGTGACAGTGTACCCTGATGCCACCAGGCTGTAAAGGGACAGAACCCAGTTATACTTCTGCAGGGTGATCCCAACAGCTGACTGGGAATATGTGGGAGAAGCCTGCCATTGTGACTGGCCCAGAGACCCCATGGACACAGACTGTCTCAGGAGTGGGCATTTCAAAGAGCAGTGGTGGGCTTTCAGTACAGCAGCCTTGGAGACAGGGGACACGAAGCAGCTCCTTTGTCCCATCTATCCTGTTGTGGGGCTGCTGAAGGTTGAAGAACAGCAGGTGCTGATCACTGGCTGGGCATCACTTGTTTTTCTTGGGCTTTATTCCTCTCTCTCCTTTTCTTTGCTATTGTTATTATTATTATTAACAACTTTATTTCAATTATTAAACTGTTCTTATCTCAACCCATGGGTTTTACCTTTTTCCAATCCTTCTCCCCATCCCACCAGGCAGGGGAGGGCAGTGAATGAGTGGCCCTGTGATACTGAGCTGCCATCTGGGATTAAACCACCACACTTCATGACAGTGGTGAAGTATTTCTGTTGCAAGGGCTGTAGGCCTTCCCCCACATGAATATAGTTTATTATGGCACACACCTGCAGACAATAGAAGGTTCTGCTTCATATGCCACCTGCTTGCACAACAACAGGATGAGGAAATGCTCTAAAAATAGAAAAAAAGGCCCACTAAATGAAATTTAAGAATGTCAGGCCTCTATTTGAATGCATTTAGATATGGAATGGATTGAAAATATGGAGGTTTTAAAGAAGGATAATGCAAGAGGGAACACTTTTTATCTTAAAGTTGGTTGGTGCTTCTAAAGATTTTCATTAACTTCAGTAGTTAAGAATATGTGGCTGTCAGCATAGACTGATCTTTACACAGAATCATGTTGTGGGTTTTATTGACTGCTTTGGGATAATTACATCAACTTTTATTGGTTTGTTTTTCAGTTCAGCCTTGGCTGCAAACTTGACAAATGAAAAACTGACAAGACAGCCCAGTGATGGAGACTATTATTCAGGTAGGACATTCTGCTGTAAGACTCTTAATAAGGTGGCTTAATTAAGCATCTATTGAAAGCTTTGAACTTGCATAGTTGTTGTTTGGGTAGGGCCCAATGCTTTGGGAATACAGAGGGATAGCAATATCATTCCCCAAAGTATCTCCTGTCATTTTGTCTTTGTGCAATTTTTATGAGCACGTCTTACACAAAGATTGGTTTATTACCCTGCTCAGACCCTTCTCCCAGGCAATCAGTTGACAATATTACAGATGGAGAAATCATGGTAAAAGAGAATTACTTTCTGGGTTTGACACAGCTGCAAGAAAATCAGTGCAGAGAGGAAGTTTGAGTTGTGGCACATGGCCCTGTGATGTGGCCACGGGACAGGGCTGTGAACTTGCCATGAGTGGGCATCTTTCATCCCAGCATCTCAATGAACTTTACAAAATAAGAGGACAGGTTTTTTTAAAGTATTTGACATAAACAAAGTTACCCCCTGGGAGTTTTTTTAGCTGATTATTTTAAAAGCCACATTTTTCCCACCTGTGTTACTTGAATGTTTAGGTGTGAATGTAAAAATAGAATGTCTCATATAAAAATAGATAATGACAGTAGGAATTGCAGCTGTGTAACCCATTTATTTCATTGGCTGTAATAAACATTTTGTCAGCTCAACTTTGGCTTTAATGTTTTAGGATCAGGTTACATTGAAGATAGTGAAAATCACATGAAATCAACAGATGAGAGTAAAGGTAATTTCATACTTAAACAATAGATTTTTAAAGTATTTTATAACTGAAAGTCCTGATGATTTCTAATGGTAGCAACAAGGATTTGATAAGTCCATCTCTTTCCTTTTTCTCTTTGATAGTGGGGAAAACTTTCCTTTGCTGGGCTGTTTTTTTCTTATGCACAAAATGAAACTGATAGGACCCATTTGCCAACTGCATTAGGAAGTGTAATTAGCTGTGCTGGATTGATATAAAAATACAACTTAGACTCAAAATTGCAAGTTCTATATAACAAATATTCAGATATCTAAAAAAACTATTTTCTACAGATTTCTGCTTCTTTTACTTCTCTGTCCTTTCTTCATTTTGGTTGATCTTGAAATTCTTAAGCATTAAATCTGAAAATAAACTGCTCTGAAATCTGAATAAAATAATCTGCCAAATCAGTTCCGCACAGTTCCAGCCTGGATTGGTTCCAGACTGTTGTGGTTCCTTCCAAATTTTACAGAAATCTGTTGGAAAACCATCTCCAGCCCCCAAAAAAGCCAGAGTAGAAGGCAACAGCTGTTTCTTGTGTCTGTTGCATGCAGGCAGTGCTTGTCAGCCAGCAGTCTCAGCTGTCTAACCCTTGTCAGGCCTTCTGTGGCAGAGAAGCATCTTGAGGAGGAAGATGGGTTGTGTTCCACATGTTCTATGGAGAAAAGTGCTGAAATCTGGAGAATTAAGGAGTGATGGGGAAGGTCATGAAAGACTTAAAGATGGCTTTAAATGTGAGGAAAGTAGCTTATGGGAAGTGTCCTGCCATAGCCATAGAAAACAAGGAGAAAGGAATGGCAGGGGGATAAATAGAAGAGGAGCTGGAGGAGGAATGTGGGAGAATCTGATAATTCCCCACTCTGTTTCATGTTGTGCCCCTTTCAAAGGTGTTACATTCAAAGTAAGAATTTTAGGCACAATTTGCATGTCACACAGTTTCAGAAATCTGTCTTTCCTTGGTCTGCTGCCCTTTGGATTGGGATGGCCCTTAGGAATGCATTGGCCTTACAGCTTTTAGCAGAGTAACTCACATCTGTAAGTAGGGCCTGATCCTGCACCTGTCAGTCAGGGAGGGCTTATCCCTTAATTTCAGTGGCAGCAGGATCAGGCCCACAGCTCAAACAAAACCTGCAGTCCTACAAAGAAATATCTTCTTGATATTTTTGGGGCAGGACCTGACCTTGAGAGTGCTGAGGTGGAGTACACTGAAGTTGAAGTATCAGCGCTTGACCCTCACAGAGGTAATAACCTGTCCAGCCTCTCTGGTTTAAGTCTGGGAGCAGCTCTGGCCTTGGTGCTCCTCCCTGGCACTGCTCTGATACTGGCCCTGGGAATGCCAGAGCAGGCTGTGCTTTATGTGTGACAGTTTGGTGCCAGGGATGCTCCTTAACCCAGCTGATGATGTTCCTGCAGCCCTCCTTCCCCTGGGATGGTCCCATTCCCACCCTCCTGAGGTCTGTGTGGAGCAGGGCTCCCAGCTGTGGCTCTGAGCAGGAGGCAGCCTGCTGGCAATATCCATGTCATAGAGCCACAGGAGGGGAGCCACAGGGTAAGGTAATGGAGAGAACAGAAAGCAGTGGAATTTCCTCCTTTATTGAGGAACTGATTGAAGGGTCAAAGCTGTAATTCGCTTGTGATAGAGAAGGAAGAGTGACCAGCACAGATTTAGTCTCTCAGCCTGGAGAGGCCTGGAGACCACCCTGGATTTTGGGGCACGTTAAACAGACAAATGAGGGTATTGATGCCTAGATAGCTTTGTCCTCCTCCCTGCAGTTCTGTGGTAACAGGACCTCAGGTACATGTCTCTGAAACACTGAAGCAGAAATCTCCAAGAGAATTTATTCTCAGCACCCATAGGCACACTTGTGCCATCTGGAGAGCTCTGACACTGTTATGGCCATGTGTTGGAAGTTCCAAGTAGCTGGGAGTGAATGAACCCCACGAGAGGGGTTTGTGCTCTGCTCCAGCCTCTTTGCTTTAGCTGAACGAGAAGCAGGCTGAGGAAGAAATGCATAAATTTCCTTTTTCCTGGTAGGAAGGACTAGTCACTTATTTCAGAGGCTAAAGACATGATTGTTTAGTTGGTAGCAGATGTTTGGGTAGGAGTGCTCACTCTTCAGGTTTGGCAGCCAAGCTCTCCCCAAACAGCCAGGCTGTCCTTTCTCTCTTTTCCTTTCCTGGTATCATTCACCACAGAGTTTCCCCATGTTCTGAGCATGCTAAATTTTGAAGTACCATAGTTGTTGGGCTCTTTTCCAGAATAGGGCTAATCATTAATTGTTCCAACTGTTTCTGAGTGTGCACTATACAATACAGTGGCATAGAATAGTAAGATATGATAGTCCTCGGTTATTTAAATTAAAAGCCCTGTTAAATGCAAGAGCAGCATCTCTAAAAATAGCCTTTTGATCACATTCTTTATATATAGCACTATTTCCATATATCAGACTAAGTAATCAGATGGTATCTGTGATCTGTAGACTGAGTACTATTAAACCACAAAAGAGTATTTAATATACTATGTAAATGAGATCAGGTTATTTGAAGAGAACACTGATTGACTCTGTAAGACTGAGCTGTGCTTCAGGTATATAGAGATATGATAATAATTCCCTAATTGATCTCCTTTGGGCCCCAAGGCACAGTTAAGCACTTCCAAATGAATGTCTTGGTTATGTAAATGGCAACTGTACTGCAAGTATTTAATGTGTTAATCTTTGAGAGCATCTCAAGGATGCTGCTTAAATAGGAGTTGTATGAAACCAAGTTAATTCTTTCAGCTCTGCACTGCCTATCACAATGAAAACAGGATGAGATTTATTCTTGGGAAAAGAGAAGCAAAGCCAAGGTTCTTAATATTCCCTTGTAATAATCATGTACACCCACAGAGGGAATTTGGCCACAGGACTGCCACTGATATTTCTGTCACGTTGGTGTTACTGTGAAGTTTTGTTTTAAATCACAACATTCTTTGGTGTCTGTGGGTATGACCAGCCCTTCCTGGGAACACACCTTTCAGATTATCACCTTGCTCCAAACTCCTATTACACCCCTTTCGATTCCTCCTATTTTCTAGATGAAGACAAAGAAAATCACACCTTTTCTCTGGGCATGCACAGCTCATCCAGCAACTGCACAGAGACTCTGATTCCTCCAGCCTTTTGAGGAACTCCAGGTTTCTTTGATCTCTCAGGACTAACCTCAAATTAATTTCTCTTCCCAATCATTTCCTCCTCCTGTTGTCAGTGTCAATACTAATGTTCATCTCAGGAGCAGGAGAATCACATTTTGTGTGTTGTGAGAGACTGCTGCAGTAAATGCTGCAGTATCTAAGCCGTAGCACCAGCCTTTATGGCACTTTTGGGAAGTGGGAATGATTGAATGTCACCTCAAAACAAGTTTAAATTATTGTAGAAGGAAGTACATCATGCCTTTGTCGGTAAGGAATTACTTACATTTGAAAAGACTGGGTTCACCCTGTTTTTCCAGTCATGTCTGCACTAGCTGGTCATCTGTGGAATGCTGTTTAACACAGTGTGATGGTGAATAGGTGAATGCACCAAGAACTTCAGATGTGCTTCTGTGTGGGGAGCTAAAACCAGGGGTCATTGCAGTGATACTGGCAGGGAGTGGTCCTGTCACTCCTAGAAGTAAAATTTTACTGCTTTGTTTTAGAACATCCAGGTGGGAATAACTTGATAGGTGCTCTTTGAAGTAGGGATGAAAGGGCAAGACAAATAGGAGATAGAGCTGAGGCTGCAGAGTCCAGCTCTTATTTGGGGTAGTCAGAGTGGAATGATAATTCAATATTTAAGGAGCTGGTAATTCTGAGGAATGATTCAATCGAATATTTATGTAAATTATGTGCTTGACAAAAATATAGTGCTTGTCTTCTCTCAAGCTGAGTTGTGCAAAAGGTGGCAAGGTGATTTAGAGCCTTTACTGTTAATCTGAGCAAAAACAAAGGCCAGGCCTAAAGTAAGACTGGGAAATGCCCCTAAAGTGAGAAGGGAGAAACCTCTAATGGTGGCTGAGCTAGAACACGGCCCTTCTTTGCTGTTATATCTTGTTGGTTATCTGCAGGGTGGCAACTTTATAAAGTTAGTGGGAACAAAATGTCAAATCGTCCAAGGAATTTCTCCTGGCACATTTTTTCAGTGCTGAGACAACTTTTGGAAGATTAACAAAGGAAATAACATGGGCAGTGGCATTATATCACAATTCAATTAAATGGGGCTGGAAAAAATAGAAAAGCAAGCTAAGGAAATGCCTCCAACCAAATCTTTCCACAGAGTCAATAGGAGCAGATTTAGGACTGTAATCTGCTAAAAAAGAGTCCCAAACAAAATGAGCCACCTCTTATTAAAATTCTGAGAAGATTACTTCTTACTTCACTGGAAACTGAGTTGATCATTTAAGCAATAGCCCATAAGCATATGAAATGTGCCTCAAGGTCTTCAGATTATTTTGCAAGGAAAATTCATGCCAGGGTTGTGAATTTGAAAGCTGTGATTAGACACTTGGGGAAGTGTAACTGCTCCTGGCATTGAAATTAACAGCAGTTTTGCAGCCCAGTTCTGATGTGTGAGCTCCCAGCGTTTAAAGGACGCTGAACAGAATTTTAAAAAAATGAAATTAGCTTTGGGAAGCTAATTTGTCAGGGAAAAAGGAAGAGCTTCTTGCTTTCCTTCTCCTACAAGAGCAGAGATTTCCAGGGGTTTATTTGTCAGCCTGAGGGCCTGCGAGGACTAACATTGCACTTGTACCCCAGCTGTGTCCCTGGAGGCACAAACCTTCTCTGTCTGCTTTTCTCCTTCCCTTTCCTTCTTTCCACAAGTCCTGTGAGCTTTCACTCCTGCTGTGCCCATCTGATCTGTGACGGAAGAGCCCTCCGTGCCCAGGGGAGACCTTTCCCAGATAACCCGAAATAGAAGCTGTGCAGTGTTGGATCTGCAAAGACCCTTTTGAGACATTTCACAGAGAACAGCAATTGGGATTATTTTTTTGTGCCCATAAGAATTAATCAGGCTAATTGCCAAAAGGGGGTGTAGTTAGTCTTCCAAATGATAGATCTCCTCAGATTTTGGATCCCAGAATCCTTAGAACAAATTGAAGCAGCTCTTCAAAGGGGTCCAGAGAAACCATTCTCTAGTGGTGGATGTCTCTAAAATTAAAGCAGTATCGATTTGAGTTCAAAGAAGATTATTAAAATGTTAAGTTTAGAAAGGGAAGCAGATTTTTGTCATCACTTCTATACAGAGGGAGAGAGATCTCCCTCTCAGTTCCTCGCAGGCTGGGTTTGGGGAGGGAGTGTACTTGCTTTCTCACACAGACCCCACAGGCTCATTGCTGCTTGTGTAACTACTTCCTCTGAAAGTAAAACAGTGTGTTCTGTTTGTTTAAGGAGCTTTTCATAAGGCAAACAAAAAAAAATTAAAAAGAAAGAAATTGATTCTGTGCCAATACATTTTCCAGCTCCTGTACAGAAGGGGACTGAAACAGTTTATAGTGAAATCAGAAAAGCTAATAATGGTAAGTAAGCTAGTGAAAAATGAAACACTTAATGGAAGCATTTGTGAGGAGATTAGGGATAAATTTGTGACTGAATATCTTTAGGCTGACTACTTAGAAGATAAGTGCCATTAAAAAAAAAGAGATGCAAGTCACATAAGAACAGAATAAAGTGCAGCTACGACATCACAGGTGTTGATAAATTGAGTAACACCTTCATGGTCCCTCATAAATCAGAGATACTTAATGCAGTGACATTAGTGTTTATAGCACCTACTTCATCACCCCTTGTGGTTTGTACCTGCTGAGTGTTTGGGCCATACATCTGGGTCTGAACCTAAAGCTTAAGGATTAGGGTGATGTGGTGTTATCTCAAACTGCTCAGAGCAATGCTTTGTCTCTTAATTGAGCACGTTTGTCGTGTGCTATTAAATAGCCATCCAAAATAGCCACCAAAAACTGTCTCAGACTGCACGTGCCAGCCACTCTGCCCTCCTCCAGCACACACTTGGGGGGGGGCATTAGCAGCTTTCTGACAATTACTGACTATAAATGTCCTGGCACTAATGAGTTCAGAGACAGGAGGTTAAAAGCATTTCTTCATAAATTGTCAAAGACTGAATCAGAAAGGATTTCCTTTCCTCTCTTTGTGTTAGGAAGTCTAGATTTGTAAATATTAGGGCTGCAAACTGTTCACCTTTTGTCCTCATCAATGCTACCAAGTGGCTTTGTTGTGTGCCATTTTTAATTTTGGATTGTTGTGTTTTAATTTTCTATTTTTTCTGTTTTATGAGGGATTTCCCACCAGCTCTGACACAGTACTCTGTCTCTAGGGAATCTTTCATGTGAGGGTCTCCAAGTGCTTTAGAAAACATTACTTAATTTTTCCTTGTGAGGAGACACATGGCAATTTTTATCTCCATTTTACAGCTGAATAAACAGAGAGATGAGGTCATTCCTTCAAGAGAGTGTGTTTAGAGAGTGACAGCACTGAGACCAGAATTTCAGAGTCCTTGTGTGCTGTGCTTATTTTTCACAGTGAAAATCAGAATGTCCTTCACACTGAAGAGCAGGACCAGGCACCTCATGCAGGATCACCTGGCAGCACCATGAGAATAAAAACCCCAGTTTATTTTAGGGCTGCACCCAAAGGCCACAAACATTCTGCAGGGAGTGTGAACTGGACCTGTAAGAGCTGCAGGAGCTGCTGCATAACCCCCTCCTGCTCTGCCCAGGTGTGAAGGGACTATCACACCTTTCCCCATGCCTGGTTCTCACACCACACAACGTGTCATATCCTAGAAGGGTGTGCTGTGAGCTGTGCTCTGAGCTCCAGGTTGGTACAGCAGAGCTGTATGTCAGAGCACTTACCAGGCTGTGGTGCCAGGGAGTGGGAACTGCAATCAAGTGAGATGGGATTGAAAGGCTGAGCTGGATTAGCCAGATCAGCTGCAAACCCCCTTTAATCTTGCAGCCCACCTGCTCTTTTATGCATAACATTCTACAGTTTTCAGTTATTCTTGGAAACACAGCCCCAGTTTATTGTTTTAATCCCGTCTGTTTTTCCTGACTGATCCACAGGAAAAGTGTTCCAAGAGATAAGCAGTGCATCCCACAGCAGTGCAGTGCTTTGGACAGCTACACTACAGTTCATGCAACTTCAACTTGGGGTTTTGATAGGCTGTGGGATTGTGAGGTGGCAGAGTATGGATGCAGTGGAGGATCCATAGGAAATAGATCCATCTTCATAAGTATATTAATATAAGTATATTAAATGACAGTTGTGAAAGATGTTGAGCATTACTAGTGGGTACAGAAGTTGGTTTATCATTCTGGTCTGCACTATGTTTGACTGTTCTTTTTGAGATTTTTGAGCAAATGCCTACGAATACAATCTACTTCAGGAAGTCAATGGTTCAGAAAATGTGTTCTCTGGGGAAATTACATGAGTTTGGGAATTGGTGTTAGCTGCACAGTTTGACAGATTTAACACCTCAGACCTGTGTGACATTTTATTATTTATTTGTAGGTAACTGTTGTGGTTTGAGTTTGTTTAATTAGAATTGAGTGCTTCATGAGCAATTTTGTCTTTTCAGGGAGTTGTGTGTGCATTCCAGAAACTGGGGCCACTAGAGAGGGACCTGAAGCACTGTCAGTAGTTGTTATGTCTGATGCAATTCTTTGTGACTGAGCAAAACCACTTTTCCTCTGGAATTTTCTGACAGCTCTCACTGCTGTCCCCAGTAATGCAGATGCCCCATCAGTAACAAACTGTTGTGTGTTGAGTTCTATAGCTACTGCTTGTCCTTACCCCAGTTCATGAATCCATGGGCAGATAAAGCTCTGACCTCTCCCAAGTCTTTGGCATTGTGCTGGGTATCTCTCCTTATTCCTTTTCTTCTCATTCTCCTGATGCTGGCTCTGTTGTGTCCTGTTGCTACCACACTGTGGTGGACTCCCCATCCTCTGCTGTGCTGCTCTCCTTGTTGGGAGTGCCAGGCCTAAGGAGCTGGTTTTACAGCAGGGATGGACAGAAACAAACTGTCAGATGCACCTTTCAAATCCCACAAGACCTGTGTGTGGTTAACTGCAGTTAACTCATTTACAGTAGGAAAAGCAGGAAATTTGTGAAATTCAAGTCTAGTCAGGTTTGCTTTGATTGAAAGTCAAATAATAGTCCTGTAGATAATGTCAGTCTCTGGTTGGATGCTGGGTTTCCTCTGCTGTAATGACAACTTAAGGAGGATGCTGATCACTTTGTCTCAGAGATAAGAGGTTGCCCTTGCATTGTTACTGAAAGGTTAGTTTAATTCAGTGACATATTTAGTGTTCAGGAAGTTCACCCAGGTATTGATTTAAAACCTTTTCTGGAGCAATAGGTTGTTACTTGGTATTTTACATAAAATACCTAGAGCAGCTTCAAGCCTCAGCTTTAAATCAAACCTTGCATCCAAATAGGAATTTGGGGAATTTTGGTCACAATTAGTGCCAGTCAGGTCAATAGCACCTTTGTCTGAAAGTCTCTCAGACTTACCAGGATGAACTGCTCTCCTTAAAATGCTGCTTTCTCTGGTTGCTCTATGAAAAGGCCAAAGCACACTGTGAGCCAGGAACATCCAGCCCAGTCCCAGAGCTGTTGCTGAGACAGTCCCAAACTGAAGTGAAGCAGGCAGTTGTGTAACTCAGCAGCGTGCCCAGCAGGGCAGAGTGGCCGTGGCCCTGCTGCCCACAGTGCCAGTGCTGGAGCCCCTCCTGGGGCAGGGTCACGATGTGTCACATGCCGAGTTCAGCTCCTGGGTGGAGGCTCTTTGAGACATCATTTATTCCCATCACACCTTTCATCTTCCCAAGAGGTAGGAAGTCCAAGCATCTCCATACTGGCTCTTTAAGTGAGCTCCAGCCCTTCCCTCAACACTGATCCCAGTGCTGGGGTAGCACAGCTCTGTTCCTATTGCTGGGAAGACTAGAGCCAACTCCAGCTCACAAGTTTCCTTACATTTTTCCATTGTCACTTCCTGTGATGGTGTGTTGATACCTTTTTGCTCCTTCAGTGAACTCTGTCTTTGCTCTGAGACCCAAAGCTGTGACAGGCTTTGCACTGCTCTCTGTGTGCACTGAATTGAGCTTACACAGTGACTTATTGCAAGATAACAATTCCTAATTTCTTATTAAGAAAGTGGAAATCTAGTGAACCAAAATGCAGAGCCAGCCTTTATGCTGTTAAGTCTGGAAAAGTGGTCACTGGGAAGCAATTGCAGCAGTGAGACAGGAAATTCAAAGAATCCTACAGCAACCAACAATGTGCTATGGAAAAATAAATATATCCCAGTGGAAAGAGGCCTGAGAAATCCCCATTGCACTCGGTGGCTTGGAACAAACTATTTGAAATCAGCTCTAGCAATCAGGAAATCTGCTCAAATACTTTCCTGCTCCTGAAGCTCAGGCTTAACACCTCCATGCTTAGCCAGAATTCCCCACTGGATGCCTTTTCCAGCACAGAGAGAACTCACAGGGTCTGGCGATTCATGGTGTTGTTCAAAACTCAGGCTTTTCGAGCACATGCAGGCCAAAATCATGCAAAGAGCTTGTCCCTTCTCCAAAATCAAAACTCTTTAGGTTTCTAGACATATTCTAGACCAGAGCCTGGCTCTGTGAGACACTGACTCCAGAGCCAAATGCCTACAATAGCTTCAGCCAAAAATTAGGCAGAGGCAGATGGTTTCAGTAAGGCATAAATATGTAGGGAGCTTCTGACCCTGCCTGACCCTCCAATGCAGAGCTGAATTTCGTGCATGCCCCGTGTCAGAGCTGTTCCCAAGCTGCCTGCCAAGATCCTCTGTTAGAGGCTGCTCCAGTGAAGGGCTTGGCAGAGTGCAGTGTGTGTCTGCAGTTCAGCACCTTCAGCTGAGCATCTGACACCTCGGCTTTCACCAGGGTTGGAGGTGGGTTTGGGAAGGATCAAGAACTGCAGCTGTTCAGGCTCATATTCTGTTCTCCATCACCTCTAGCAACAAGAGAGGGTGGAGCAGATAGAGATGACAGCATCTTAAATTCCTGCTATTAATGTACTCCTTTGTAAAAATGTGTTCTTTGAATTTAAAATCCCATCAGCTAAAAGCAATAGCAAGAGCTTAAATCCATCAGAAATCCGTAAAAACACCTGCCTTTGGTAGAGTTGGGAATATTTTAGAAATCATCCGCATCAGACCTTCAGCTCTGATTCCTTTCCCAAAATATGCAGCCACAGGCTTGCCCTTCTGTGAAAGCTTGGCCAGTTTTTCTCCATGTAACTAGAATCCAGCATATCTCCTTTCCCTGTTTTGGGTAGTAGGGGAAAGCTGGGTGTCACAAAAAGTCTCCCCATTCCATCCCAGTAAAATCAGTTCCCCAGGACACTGATGCTGACATTGTCCTGGGACAGAGGGACACTCTGTGAGGAAGCCACACGAGTGTGGATCTGGGTGACAGGTAACAAGGGCTTGGAGGAGCTGTCATTGTGACCCAGAAGCTTTGAGTAGCCAACATCCCGTTGTTTGAAGTTGGGAATTTACACAAGATTTCTCATTTCCTCCTTCCTGCGAGCACAATGCATTGTGACAGAGACTAAATGACAGCTCATTAATCCCTCACTTCATAAACCTTATGTATAATTTTGCCCACTTCAAGCCAGGCTTTGATGTAGCACTGGGTCAGGGGTGTTTTGTTCACTTCTGTCGGCTTTCAGGAAAAAGCTTTTATGTGTGTTCCACTAACATTTTAGTTTGCTTCTTATCAAAGTGGCTGAACATACATGGATCAGTCTGCCAAACACTGAGACCAGTTTTGTTCTGAAATTCAGTTTATGCACTGGTACAAGGTGCTGTAGTCAGCTCAGTTTGTAATTCTTTGCCTGGACTAATAGCTCTGTGTAGAACTGTCCTGGAGACAATTCCTAATGTACCATGGCAGAGACCTTCACCTGTGTTGTGCCCTGGTCTGCTGGCTGAAAAGGGAGTTTCTAAAAGACCTTTATTAAGGTCTAGTAGTGGTAGCAGTGCTTTGCATAATATCCTTCATTTAATTATTGTAGAGAACTTTTGAAAATATACAGAAGTGTTCTGCCTATGGGAGAACTGCTGTTATTGTTTGCTGTTTAAAAAATACATACTTAGAAAAAACACAGATTTAGAAACTATCCCACATTTACAGAAAAAAAACTGGCAAGATTATCCCAGAGCCCCAGTCCAAAGCCTCTGCTTGGAGCATTAGATGGATTTCCTTCACACAGCCTCTGAATTTTATGTGCTTTCCAAGAAAATACCCGTCAAGGTTCAGCACTTATTTCTGTCATGTGGGGAGTATCTTAACAGAGAAGCACTTTTAACAAGGCTTGAAGTCCTCTACTAAAACTGGAGTTACTTTCAGAGGGCAAATATATATTTATATTTTGGTATTTGAATGTATTCTGTGAAATTTCTGAATAGCTAAATCTGCTTCTTTTAAAAAAGAAAGCCCAAGATCTAATCCTAAAGTTCACTGCCCCTAAATGGAAAGAGACTTTCACTGGGAACAAGCAACTTTTTATTGATAAAATTTCAGGTGTCTTTGCAAGCTCTTATTTGGCCCTGAGAAATTGTATCCTACACTGGATTTCTGCAGTATGTTGTTTTCCTGGCAAGGATTTGGGTTAGGAAGTATAATGCTCATGAGAATGTGCCTCCAAAAGGAAGGCTCTCATGTCCAGGAGCAGATTGGCCCCTCAGGAGAGACTTCTGCTCTAACCCATAGTCAAAAAGGTCTTGTTCAACATGGTCTTACCCCTGTGCTTGGATTAAAGTAGGGATAAACTTGGATTAAACTAGAGATATCCTAAACTTGGATGCTCCTCAGGGCCAGAGCCAGGGCCTTGGTCATAGGTAGCAATTTTACATCACTGCAAAGTGAACAAAAAGGTTAAAGTACATAAACCTGTGTTTTCTGGAATGCAAAACTGGTCACTCTGCAATGTGCCATTTTGTAATTCATACATTTTATTTTATTTTGCAGATTCTATGGAAAACAGGCTTTCTGTAAGTACCCATTTTATGGGAGCAATTAAATGTATTGACATTGGATTGAGATTATTGTGTGCCTAGTGAGATGGAGTTCAAGATGGTTTACTTGTTTGTTGTTCAGGACCTTTACAGGACACTACAGGGCAGTCCCTTCATAGATATTCTTACTACTCAGGTTTTCAGTCCTGCATTTATAGCATGAGCAGCTTTAAAAGTCCCTGGGAGGGACTGGTGCCATCCATATGTGGAGGGTCTCAGCCAAAAACTGTGCAGTTTCCTGAAGGATCTGTGGGTGGTGAACAGCTTCACAGTGCTAAGGAGCCAGTGAAAAAATAGGGATTTTTTTTTTTGTAACAAGCCAAGAAATGTCTTGGATGAGCTGTTACTCTGCTCTCAAGAGATCCAAGAGGCAGGGAACATTTCAGGAGTACTTCTATGAATGTTAGATAAGCAATCAAATCCAACCTCAGACTATGCAGAACTCTGTGCCTTTGGAACTTGTACTTCAAAAGCAAAAAGGAGAGACTCATAAATAAGGCTCACAATAGCAGAGCCTACGTCAGTTCATGGCATCCCTGTGAGCTTTGCAGGGCTCCTTCAGCACTGCCATCCCCGCGGGACACACAGGCAGCCCATTGTGTTACTCCCAGACGCTGGCAGTGCACTGAAGGTCACACACTGCCTTACAATAAACACACTCACACTAACACAGGCCAGCAGGGTTTATGGGATCATTGTCTCCCTCGGTTTAAAGGTTTGTTTTTATTCCTTGCTCTCGAGTTTCTAAAAATATGTTGAGCTGAAGCCTCCTCTGGGTTGTAGCAGGAATTCCTTGGAGAGTCACGCAGAGGAAAGTTTGTCCCTGTCCAACACAAAGGGGAAAATGGCCAAGGGGGGCTGTGACAGATACCAGGTGTAAGTCAGAGAGGAGCTTTTGTCTTCTTTTTTCCACAGCCTACCCAATTTATAATGGACATGGGATGAAAGACTAAAGTTTTATGAAGATTTTTTTTTTGTTTTCCTGCAGTTAAAAGTGAGTAAAATATCTCTCTGTGAAAGTATAATGGAAAAGTTAGTGAAAACACACTGACTACCCTGTAAATGACTTTCATAATTAATTGGGCTATTAAAGCTTGCTAAAGCCAGCAATCTATGAGGTAATGTTAGATTTGAGGAAGAAGTGTCAGCTGAGGGCAGTGTTTTCTTTGTGCTTCTTTTGTGACTCTCCTGTTAGCAGTAGGAGAGCAATAAAACTAATCCCATTTTCAGAAACACCCCCCAAAAAATGTCATTTTTTTAACAGTTGCACATCTTACTTGAGTCCTCCTAGGAGTAGACTTACTCAGTTTACATCTGAGATATTGAGCTCTCCTTAGATACACTGCTCATGTACTAACGTAGTAACTATTCCTTGGGTTTTTTTAATTTATTAGTGCTTTAAAGGACACAGCCAAAAAAACAGAGCCCTGTCTTCTGCTTCTTAAATTTCCACTTCTATTCCCAATAAAGCCTGTGGCAAAAAGCAGCACCATCCCTCTTTTGAACTCTCCAAATAAGTGACCTAAAGTTGGATGGACAGATGAATTTTTTAATAGTTTTTCCATCCCCTCTCTTTGCCTCTCAGCACTTTCCAGGCAGCACAGAAGAGGCAGGGAACTACTAAGGTGCTTTTTATCATCATTTTCTTGCAGATGGTTTTTTTCTGTAGCTCATTTTCACACAGTGCTTGACTGTGATGTATCTCAGAGGTTTGGTCCAAATGAGGGGTTGTTGATCCTACTCATGAAAAGGAAAATGCTTCTTAAAAAGTGATCAAGTGGCTTAAACTTCCTCCCCAGCTGTTGTGCTTCTTGATAGCCAAATTAAGTGTTTGGCTCAGAGGTGAAGTTGCTTTTGATCTGCTGCTCCTTTACTCTGTGAGTGACAGGAGGCCTTCAGGTGGTCACCTGGCACCTGAATCACATGGAATGCCAGAGGGATTCCTTTTAGAGTGGCCTGTCCAAAATCGTGTAGAATCTGACTCTGTTTAGGAAGTAAGAGCTGTTCCAGAGTGTGGGACAGAAGGGGGGGAGTGTTTTGTAGGAGCTGTTTTTGGAGATGGGAGGACAGGCAGCCTTTTTCTTTCAGTAATGATGGTGGAGACTCAACATCAGATCCTGATGTCCTTTTTACTCCCCAAATTCAAATAATGTGGATTCCACTGCTCAGAGAAAGTCTGTTAACGCTCAATTCTGCATTGCTCTTCCAGAAGTCACAGGCAAAACACCTTCACTGCAGAGAAGATGTAACAAATCATTTTAATGATTGCCAGCCCTGCTTTTGTGCATTTGCCCTGCATGGTTTCTGTCAGAATAAATATAATCCAGCAGGGAAAATTAGGAACTTTGCTTCATCTTCACTGAGAGACAATCACAAAATTGAGCTCAGGCCTTTAGGAAACACTGTGTACTGACAGTAAGTGTTGTGTTACACAGAGGCATTGAAAGGGTTTGGCTTATGTCAAGAAAGGCTCTAGAAAAGCAATCAGTTAAAGTTTGAATTACTTGAATTGTATAAAGGCCCACCTGGAGTACAAGTTGTGGCTGATTTGCAGTCCAGAGTCCAAACCTGAATGTCTTGGACTTTTAGATCCTTTAGAAAGGAACCTAAAGTTTTATGTTGGGAGTTGCTTTCCTCCATCTCCTCTGTTTCAGAAATTTGTATCTTAAATGCCATCCATAGGAAGTATTTGCAAAAGAAATGAATTACTTAGAGAGGAACTGGGAGGAGGTTTCCTTCCTGAAATCAGAGCTGGCAATCTTTCTAAGTCATTTAATGGTCCCAGTTTCTGAAAACATATTGAAGGAAATATCTTGACAATGAGATAGCCACTTCGCCAAACACTAATTGGTATTGTGTCAAATTTACCTCAGCAGAACGTTCTGACTTCATATGCCCTCCTTCTGCTGCTGCCTTGGAGCTCTGTGTGTGTGTGTTTGTGTGTGTTTTTGTGTGTTTGTGTGTGTTTTTGTGTGTGTTTGTGTATGTTTTTGTGTGTGTTTGTGACTGTGCTGGGGGTACACGAGGACTGGCAGCCTCTCTCAGGACATGGTGTTCTTTTAGCTGCCTATGTGCTCAGCTCCACGTGTTCCCCCTGAGACAGAAACCTGGACAATTTACATCTATTTGGAGGAATTTCTGGGTGTTATTCAGCTACTTTCTCATCTTGCTCGAGTGATCCCAGAGGTATTTTCTGAGTGGTAAAGGAATTCTCGTTGGCAGCTCTGAAGGGAGGCCTGGCATGTGTTTAACTGTACACAGTGACATGGCACAATGGTTTCAGACAGGAAAGGGACATGAAGGATGTGTCCATTTAGAATTGGGGGGGGGGATTTCAGGCAGTCAGGATATGAAAAACAAGGTGATACTCTGAAATAAACATTGAATTATAAACCAGGAATTCCTGCCTCTGACTCATGGGGCAAATCCTTTGGGGGTAAGTCCACAAAAGGAATGAGGCGCCCCAGTGCTGACAGACTGAGCTATTAGGTTAGAGGCCACCATGTACTCTTAGAAATTTGCTGGAGGAAGACTTGCTTTGGCAACTGATATCAGGAAAGACCTGACAGTTGTGACTCCCCAGCGGACAGAATTATTTCTGTCGTCTGACGTGCAAACAATGAAGTTTGGGATCTCTCTCTGCCCGTCCCCATTGGCTGGAGTGCTCCATCTGCATCCCTGGGGGCAGGTTGCTGTCCCTGCTGTGTGCTGGAGATAAGCTCTTCCCAGCAGCAGGGCTCTTGGAGGGACGGGCTGTCCCAAAGGCGAGCAGTGCCTGGCTCCCTGGGACACACAAACGTTGGGAAAGGTTTTCAATCCCACGGACTGAAGCTGGGGGTCTGATTGTGGCTGCTGAGCGTCTCCTAGTAAATAAGGGGTGTGACTTCCAGGTGTGTCCACTGCCTGCAATTCCCTGAAAAATCCAGCTTTTATCAGTAAGCACCTGCTTGCAGATGTTGGTGATTAACAGCATTGCGGTCTAGCCTGTAATTGTTGGACTAAATCTCTCACTGTCTTAATTCCTTCTAAATGTGATGAAGATAATACTAACGTGTCCCCAGGGAACTGGGAGTGTCTATTAGCTCTCTGCACAGAGCTCTGTGTTACAGGGCAGGAGGGTAGGGGCACATTTGTACTCACACCTTGTTTTTCTGCTTTGCTCTTGTTGCCAACAGAGAATACCAGGGCATCCTGATGCTACTTAGAACAGTCACCTCAGAGATCAGCTGGGAGAAGAAAACAAGCCAAGATGGAAGATGTTGCAAATGTTTCAAAGGCTCTGCAGCAGTTATTTATGAGTTTGCCAGACTCTTCTTTTCAAAGTTTATTTCCTTAGGGGGAACAATAGAGATGTTCCTAAAGCATTTAACAGAAAAAATGACGAATAAAAATTCTCATAGGAAAGTGGCTCTGGAAACCACTGACCCAGGTTCTTATTTTTAATTTCTCCTGCTAATGCAATTTTGCCTTTTTTGCCTCCAATTCATCCTTCTCTGAGGAAACAAAAGGGGGAGTTAGAGCTGAGGAAGAACATTTCTACAATGCAGAGACTACTGGGATGCCAGTAGGATGTAGAAATATCTAAGCTTGCTTTAAACTCGCTAACTTGGTTATCAGTGACACTTCTGTGGCAGAGCAGAGCTCAGCACAGCTTGGCCAGCCATGGATGTACTTTCTGATCCTGCAGCTTGTGCTGAGCTCCCTGTGCTGCAGCAGCTGGACTGCTCTCAGGCTTGGAGCCAGCTCACTTATAGCCCATGGGGATGTCACACTGCAGGGAGGGCCTGGCAGAGGAGCGAGCTCTGGGTGCTCAAAAAACTTGAATAACTGTGCAGAGATTCAGACTTTACCAAGTCCTTGTGTCAGGAGAGGCACAATTAGTCTTTGTCCTTTGCTAAACTGCTTTTCCCCTTTAGAAGTCCTGATGCTTGTTGGTTAGTTTGGTGTGATGGTCCTTCCAGAAGTGATTGTCCATCACAGCTGTTTTGGATGATTCTGTGCTAAGTCTTCAGTGAGTGGATAGACTGCACCCAGGTCAGTGATGTTATGTATAATCCTTATTCCTTTGATTTTAGGAGAGATCTGAAGTCATACTTGTGCCCAGTTTGTCCAATATGGAACTCCATACCTATCTTCCTTCTCTATAGCCTGATAAACCACTAACATGGATCCAGTCTGGACCTGGACCTAATCTCTGCAGCCCATGTTTATCTCAGCTGCAGGAATTTAAAAAAGAATGCAAAACAAACCAGAAAAAAAAATGCTGTCCCCAGTCCCTTAACCAGCTGGCCTTTGGCACTGCAATTGTTCTCCTTTTATTACTGGAGACTAAATTACTACAAAGTCTGGGCCACAGGTAAGAAAGTGCTCATTTTAATTAGAAAGTAGTGAAAGAGAGGATTTGTACATACATATATATTTACTGCTTTAAATATTGCATCAAAGGTGCAAAATCAGCAAGAAACACAAAAGGGTTTTATATCCTCATTCCAAGTGTTTAAATTTTCAAGCTCCAGTTACTGGCTAATATCTCTAATTTATTGTTCCCTGTGCAAATGTTGTTTGTATCACAAGCCTGTCACAACTGACTGACTTCACAGCTCTCTTCTGTTGACAAATGTTCCTTCAGCATCCCACAAGTGTCCATGCAAATGCCTTAGTGTAAGGAATGTGGAAAGGTGTTTTAATAAAGAAAACTCTGAATTGAACTCTGCACTGGATCTTGCATGTTCATAGTAGTGACCACTTGCAAATGAATGCCTGTGAAGTTTTTTATTAGTGATGAGCCACAGAGATCCTTCGGATGGATTTGCACATGGAATTGTCATCTCTGCACCAAGTGGTTCCAGGCACTCAGAGCTGGAGTCACAAACCTGTTTGGCTGCAGGTAAATGCACTAAATTGCTTTAAGAATTCAGTGTGGGAGTTCACAGAAGTCTTTTACTGAATGACGAAGGTAAAAGTTCCTCCCCAAACCACTCCCAGCCCCTGGCACAGCTCAGGAAAGCTCTGCTTTCTGGGAAGTTTCAGAATGTCACCCGGGCATGATGGAGCTGCAGTGGGACAATTCATTGCTCACTTTCAGCTTTTCTGTTGTCTGGAATAATCCTAAATTATTTTAGATTTAGTCTAATACAAGTTTTTTGCCCTACTGAAAGATATGTGAACCGCCTGTTTCTCTGAGTGCTGTGTGCTGCTTTGAGCCCTTCTGTTTTGTCTTGCAGATAACAAAAGTAATTCAAAGTATGGGATATTAGATCAGCAGATGTCTGCAGTGAAGAAAAGGTAAATGGGCCCATGAAGTAAACAGCTACACAAGGAGTCCAAATGTCCTCATATGAGCATGTGCCAAACAAGCCTCATTATCCCATAGAAAACATTTGGAAAATAAGTCTTGAACCTGTTACTGAGCCAGACTGAAGCTCGGGTTAGAGCTCAAACTGTACTGATTGTAAATAACCAAAAAAATTTCAGCTTTCTACTTTGTCACCAAATTGGGCTCAGCAAATATCAAATGAGATGTGGTAGTAAATATTTACTTTTTGAGCAGAGCAAAAGAATGGCACATGGCCAGGGCCTTTGTGTCATACCTTGTCCCCTGGGATGGACATGCCCAGGACCTTTGTGCCATGCCTTGTCCAAGCAGTTCCACCAACAGCATCACATCCTGCTTTTACCCAGCATGTTCAGGGAGAGCCTTACCCAGCCCACAGCCTCCCCTGGGTAACTTTGGAATATTTCCACTGTCACAGAGCAGAGGCTTTAGGGGTGAGATACAGAAATGCTCCAAAACAGAGTTTCTTCCTCTTTGCCACTGTTATCTTTTTTTTTTAATTCATTTCCAGCCAAGTAGCAGCTGGGTATTTTCTCATGCAATATGAGTGTGTCTCTGTGTGCCTTTGGGGGATGGTTTGTGACAGTCAGATGTTGGTTCTGGGATGATGTGCCCATCCCGGGAAGATGTCCCTATCCCGATGATGTGCTGGGATGATGTGCCAATCCTGGGATGATGTCCTGATCCCAAGATGATGTGCCCATCCCGGGAAGATGTCCGTATCCCGATGATGTACCAGGATGATGTGCCAATCCTGGGATGATGTCCTGATCCCAGGATGATGTGCCCATCCCAGGATGATGTGCCCATCCCGGGAAGATGGCCCTATCCCGATGATGTCCCTATCCTGACGATGTCCCGGGTTGA
This sequence comes from Xenops minutus, assembly GCA_035221455.1. Taxonomy (NCBI): domain Eukaryota; kingdom Metazoa; phylum Chordata; class Aves; order Passeriformes; family Furnariidae; genus Xenops; species Xenops minutus. The sequence continues at coordinate 3,610,654 of JAWWEE010000041.1, forward strand.
TGTCCCTATCCCTGGATGATGTCCCAGGAAGATGTCCCTATCCCAATGATGTGCTGGGATGATGTCCCTATCCCGACGATGTCCCTATCCCTGGATGATGTCCCGGGATGATGTCCCTATCCCTGGATGATGTCCCTGTCCCGATGATGTCCCTATCCCTGGATGATGTCCCGGGATGATGTCCCTGTCCCGATGATGTCCCAATCCCGGGATGATGTCCCTGTCCCGATGCTGTGCCCATCCCGGTGCCGGTGCCGCGCTGCCCCCTGGTGGCCGCGGAGGGAACGGCCCCGCAGCCGGACCGGCTTCCACCGCTCCTCATCACTCTAATAAATAACCCTGAGCCACTCTTAAGGCAGATATGAAGCCCTCGGAGAGCGTCCAGAGGAGGGCAAGGGAGGGCAGGTGAAGGGCCTTGAGGGGGCAGCGGAGGCCACTTGGTGTGTGCGGCTGGAGAGTGACTTCTCTGCAGTTACAGCTGCCTCGGGAGGGCAAGAGGAGGGGCAGGCACCTGTTCTCAGCTCGACACATTTACAAATGTCTCTACAACAAATGCAAAATGTATAATTTGTTTGGGGGATTTCAAGTGATCTTGTCAACCCCCCTCTAACCCACTTTAAATCCTTTTGGGAGCAGCACTGGGATATGGAATCACACAGTCAGTGTTTCCTCTTGCAGTGGAGCTCCCAAGAGCAGCAGCTTTTTCTCTTGCTTAGCCCTTTTTCACCTTCCTCCTCTAATAACCTTCCTTAAGCCCCAGAAGGAATAACAAGGCCTGATCACTTCCTGAGCCATTGGAAGGCAAGGTGAGGAAGTTTGGGGGTGAAGAGGAGACTGAGGGGAGACCTCACTGCAGTCGCAGCTTCCTGGGGAGGGCAGAGCAGGGGCAGGCAGTGATCTCTGCTCTGTGGGACCAGGGACAGCCCCCAGGGAATGGCTGGGGTTGTGTCAGGGCAGGCTTAGGTGGGATCTCAGGAGAAGGTGCTTCCCTCAGAGGGCAGTGGGCACAGCCCCAAGGCTGCCAGAGCTCCAGGAGGGTTTGGATGATGCTCTGGGGCACAGGGGGTGATTCCTGGGGATGGTCTTGTGCAGGGCCAGGAGCTGGATTTGGATGATCCCCGTGAGTCCCTTCCAACCCAGCATATTCTATGATTCTATGAACAGTTTCCTGAGTGCAGCGTAAACCTCCCCTTTCCCATAGGTTAGTGAATTGTTTGTAAATGCTGGGGCACTACTTTGAGCAGAGTAAATATCCTGTTCATTGGTGGGTGATAAACCTCACAGTTCATTTACTTTGCTGGCGTGTTGTGTGGTTGTTGCACCTGCTGCTTTGTGAGGTTGGCTCGGCTCAGGTTCTTCATGCTGCAGTTCATTTCTAAGCTGGTCTTGCACCATGAGCCCCCAGCTTTTGTGGGCAGGGCAGGGCAGTAATGCTGCCAGACTGGCTACAGCCAGTCTTCAAGGGAAAGGGACAGGGACAGGGAAAAGAAACAAAATTGGAGAAAAGCAAAGGTATCAAATGAAAAACAAACCCCACCAATGAAACTGGAAATCAAACTTAAAGTAATAAAGTAGCAGTGCAGATTTAAATGCTAGCACATTTTGTCATTTAGAATGTCAAGGCCTCTCTAAGTAGGCTGGTGAAAGCAAAATAAGCATCACTTTGGCTGTTATTTGGGAGGTAATAAGCAAGTTGTCACGTCTAAAGAATCACAAAGAATGGGGTTTATTGCCTTCGTGCTTTGAAATGCTCCGCTCTAAATCACAAGTGTTCCCATTAGAGAGCCGAGCAGTCATGAGAATGCAGCTTGCATGGGAAGCTTCAGCTAAATGTGAGCATTTATATTTATACAGGTAATTTATTTTCTCACCAGCCACAGACATGCTGAGTGGGAAGGCTGAAAAATTCTCACCATTGCAGGAAATAATTACTGTAGTTAAATTTTAAATTTAATGGCGAAAGAAATCACAGTTTTCTCGGGGAGGGAGTCACCTGTAAAGTCTGATGACAGAGAAACAGAATAACAGCATGAAGCTGAAATGAAAGATTTAACACAAAGCAGCAAAAGTCAAGGCAGCCTCTGCAAAGGCACTCGGGCTCTGCCCCATCAATCTGGATCTGCAGGAGCCTTGGACTGTGTTTGAACTTCTAATGGTGGTTGTTAGAAATGGACTTCTCACAGTTCTGACCGCGTTCCCAAGGCTAAGAGGAATTCAGATCCAACAGGTACTGTTTGAGGAGAAATTCCACAAGTAAACTGTTACAGTAGAGATGGCATCTGCCTCTGAAATTATTAGTAATATATTTCTGTGTAATCCTGAAAGCCAAGAGTGGTAGATGAAATAAGGAGTTTTTGGGGGCAATGAAAGTATGATAATTTTTTTCCCCAGAGAAAAAAAACCAGAAGTGACCAGTGTGATGGTTCATCTTCCTCTGGTTACTGCCCTGATTTTTCTGTAAAAAAGATCTTGGAATGAAGGCTCATTACAGTGACAAAAAAATGAAAATAAGATGAAAGAAAAGACAGAGGGGAGTGAGCAGAGCTGGGGGTGAGAACTCCTCCAGACTGTGGAAGGTTTGGGTAGAAACAACCCATCAGTCCAGTCACCTTAACAGCTCCCCACTTCATGGTGCTGGTGATGCTCTGGGGAAAGTGCTGGGACAGAATCAGTGCTGTGGAGGTGGCATGTCCCCAACATTGCCGTGTTTGTAGGAGCCCTGTGACCGCTCGGAGCAGCAGAAAACACTCCTGTTAACACAAAGCCCCGCTGCAGGTAATGGCACAGCAGGTTCATTTCTGCTGCTGTTGGTGTGTCAGTCCTGTACAAGAGGCACTGAGGGGCCTGTGACCCACAGACTGGGACACTGGCACTGGGAATGTGTGCTCCAAAGGAAAACACCCTATTGCACTGTGATTTAACTGGCATAACCCAAGCCCTTTTCAATGCTTGCACAGGAGCTGTGACTGCTGAAACCGCCTGTTTCCACAAGGCACTGTCAACACTGCACAGGGAGAGCTTGGCTCTAAATCCTCTGCACTGCCTTCTTGTTTGTTCATTTTTTAACCACAGGCAGAGCCAAGGCTCCACTGCGACTGGCACAGTTTCACCTTGCAAATCAATGAGACAGTGCTGCAAGGGCAGAAGAGCCTGGCCTGTGAACTTGGTGTTGCTCAGAGGTGCCATCTGACAGCCCTCACTGGCTCTGTCCTCATTGAACTGCTCCATGCCAAACCCTGAGCTCCCCAGGGCTCCCAACACCCTCCCAGACTCTTGCCTAGTGGGATTTTTTGGAGTGGTTCAAGCTCCAGCCAGCTGTGGAAATGTGTCCTTTCCCAAGTGCAATCACCACGTTCCAGCCTCACCTTTTCTTTAAAGAACTCTGCCTCATGTGGGGATGAACACTTTTGAGACAGGGAAAATGAGAGCTGCTGGTCTGTCCTCAGGGCCAGAGGGGACACAGGACTTGGCATCAATGGACAAAGATGAGGAGCTGGCATCCCTTCTTGGTAAGAGGCTGTGAGAGTGCACTGGAAGAAAACATAGTTAAGTCTATTAAGATGTGGTCAGAGTGTAAGTCAATTTACCCATCTTACAGCTACCCAGGTTATTAAATTAACATGAGATTGTCAATAGGAAATATAGATTGCTTTTGAATGATTTTTTTTAAATTTTAAAGCATGGTAATAGTGAAAATCTTACAGTTTGCCATAATGCAAAGCTTAATTTTTATTTTATTGCTGCTTGAGTTGGTGTTTATATTTTTGATTCAACTTCATGCTCGTTAGAGGAACAGGAGCTTTAAAGAGCAAGACTTTCATGTTTTTAGGAATGCTGAGAGCTGCAATGTGTTATGAGGCAAAAGCTGAGGGGTGGCTGGAGATGAGCTGTGATTCTGCTGAGGGACCCATGGCAGAGCTGGAACCAGGTAAAGCCAAGGGTGTCTGAGTGCAGTCCTTGCATGCAGAAGGACAGATCCCATTTTCCAGGCACTGCCCATGTCCCTGTCACCCAGGACCTGTATTGCTCCAGTGCCTTTGGCCAGTGCTTCCCCAAGCAAGTAAATCCTTGGGTGACACTCCCATAACTCTCCCCATTGAGCTGTGGCCTCCAGACAAGGATTTAGCATTCTGCACTGCCCTGGACTCCTGGAAATGCTGGCATATAGACAAGAAGAGCAGAGAACCACCTCCCTGGCTGCAGTTGCCAGCTCAGTTCAGTGAGCCTGACTCAGGGCATTCCTGGGGGCTGGAAGAACAACTCTGAATGCGCTTACAGCACGTTGGCACTGTGGAAAAACTGGTTCCACTTGTGGGTGCTGAGCCTGAAACAGCCTCCAGACAATCTGTCCACCCTTGCTGGGAGTCAGGGACCCTCAGGGAGGAGAGAGAGGGATTTTGCAGCCTCCTGAAGGGAGATCCACGTCCCTCCCAGGGACCTTGGGGACAGGTTGATCTCTGCAGAAGGGTGGTATGTTCAGCATGAGTGGAAGTATGAGCTGGCTCAGCCCTGGAGCCTCAGAACATTGTGTACAGTGCATAAATCCAGTTTAGTCATGTCTGGAGGGAGGCAAGGGCTGGCCTGACACACACCTGTGCTTTGTCAAATGAGGCACACTGAAAGGGCTGCCTTTAGCTGTCATTATTTCCTTTTCCTTTCTTTTTTCTTTATCTTATTTTTTTTTCCTAAAGCTGATCTTTTCCCACTGAGTTGATTCCTTTCTGGCTGTTCCAGGATGAATCACACAGTCCTACATGTCTATCTGTATTCCCAGTGGGACTGTGGAAAGCAAACCTGACTAATGTCCCCTACAAGGAGAAAATGATAATTGATGCTTTTTAATTACAAGTTTCCTGCATTATGCTCTAGTTTTTCAGCTTATAATCATTAATAGAATAATAGGGACTTAAGTAAATTGTTGCCTTTTCCTCTTTAGTAGCATATGTAGGTCAGATTTTCATGTGTAACAGTTATTATCTCTGACACACTAATGAGTGCACTGACTGCCTGACAAAGGTCACATCTATGTTTTCTTCATTGCCTACAAACACGGAGAGGGCTGTGACTGATTCTCTGGGTTGCTGTGGTTTCTGGAGTCACTTCCAAAATCACTTGGTAGCTGCTTTACACCTACTTTGTGCTTCTGTCAGTGAGGGAGGAGGTAGAGGGCAGAGGAGTGTCCCCAGCACAGCAATCACCCTTCATGCAGCCCTGGCTTTTCAAGCTCTGTGCACTGGCAGTCAAAGGGACGAAGTTGTTGCCTTTACATGAGGAAGCGAATGAAGCTTTTATTCCTCCTCTTTGACCAAAGCACTTAGATGGTTTTAGGCCCAGCAGATTGTTTCTAATAGCAGGCAAAATTGATCACTCAGGTACTTTGATGCAGCCCTTTTATTTACAAAGAAAGTACAAAATTCTGTTTCCTCGAACAGAGGAGGAATCAGACAATATTCTCTTTCTCTGCATGCAATTTCAATCCTTTCAGCCAGCACTTACCAGAAGCACTTCACTAGCCTTTCTTCTCAGGGTCATTCTTGTAGGGTTTCTCTGGCTTTGCCTGGTTTTGAGCAAGGCTGCTCCTCTGGGACCCTGGGACTCACCGTCATTCCAAGCACTGCCCTCCTTGCTGCATCTTCAAAACATCTCTCAGCTGGCAGAAACCTTGAATGCATCAGCTTCTCCTCCAGGTTTGCCCTTTTGCCTTCTTTCTTAGGGTGGCTGTTCCTCTTCCAGCTGCCTGGTGGTGCATGAGAGCTTGGTTGTTTCTTCTACAAAAAGAACATCCATTGAAAGCCAACATTAAACCTGTTGGGGTCATAAGATTTTGCCTGAACTCTGTGTCTGGATGGAATTAGGATTAGACACGTGGCATTGAGCCGATGAAAAGGAAGACCTTTGCACACTTATTGTCAGTGACAATAGGACTGTGTGATGGAATTGGGGCAAGATGAGACTCTCACTGCCCAAGGGAATTTTTTACTCCATGCTCCCCTTCCCACTAGAGAGAAATACCCTGCTGACCAAAAAGCAGGATGCATTGCTAGTAATCATTGGAATTTCCTTGCATTCCTTGCCCTACTCATCATATTTAACCTTGGATCTGTTTGTAGGGAACTACTCAGAGAATCCTGTTTAAGAGAGGAAGAAACAGAAAGCCTGGGCATGGCGTGTTTTCTTGCAATATTGTCCTGGACAGTTTCCAGGCTGTTAATGGATGCACACTGACATCTAAACAATCCCCAGGGGAGGCTCAAGATCCATCTGACTTGAGTAAGAGGTTCCTAAATAGCTGTAACAAGCCCATACTTCAAAAGAAATAAATTTTTCTATTTTTAAAACATGCAAGTTTTGGAAGGCTTTGAATATCAAGATTAATTCTTTGTCTAAAGGCAGTGGAAGGCAGCACTGGTGAGTCTCCCTCAAATCTGGAAGTTTTTAATATTGTCTGGAATCTGGATTTGATGTTCTAAAGCTTAAGACTATGTTTAGTTTACTTTTTATTCCAGAGCAGACTAGCCATGTACCTATCAGATTCCTTAGTATATCTCACTGGATTTGTGTGGAAAAACATACATTATCTATCAGCACTTGAAACTTTGACTCAGGCATTCTGGTAGGATGGATTACTGAGCAATGTTTGATTGAAAGGTTTAATGGTACTAAAAAACCCCAAGGTCATACAGAGCCAGATGTCATCCTGCTCAGTGTGATGCTGTTGGGATTGGTAGCAACAGAAGATGGCTGTGGAAGCTGGACAGGGCAGCTGGGCAGGTTTGGAGCCTGGATTGTGCATCAGGTCACTCAAATTACACAGGGAAGGTGAGAGGACTGTTCTCAGTGCCTCACATTGGACACCTACATGGCATGCCTGAGCTAAAAGGCTGCTCTGCTCTCCAGTACTGCCACTGAGAGTCCTGTCTGGCACTGCCTTTGGAGCTGCCTGTCCCTTTCCACTGCCTGGAAGAGGTAGCCTAAGCAGAACAGGTTCCTTATTTAGCCACCTGAATGATTAGCACAGTGAGATGTTATTTAATATGTGTGTGCTGAGTTTTTCCTCCCAAAATGCTGGACAGTTAACACTGTTGGAGGGAAGGAGAATGTGAAGTCCAGAAGGAGAATCCAGCTGTGGAAGCATTGAGGGCATTTGGCTTTGGAGGCTGGGCCCAGATCTGTCAGAGGAATGGGCCAGGACAGCGCTGCCTCTGGTGTCTGGTTGTAGGGAGGGAAGGGAAGGACTGGATCGTGGCTGTGGTCATGCTGAGTGACTGGCCAGGTCCTGAATGCTCTGTCAGAGGCAGCTCTTCGACATGGCAAAACACCAGTCCTGTGTTTGCTTTCAAAGCTGGGCTCTTGTTTGTTCTGGGGTGTGACTGCACCTTCATGTTCTCATCGTTTAAGCCCAATCTCCTCAGCAAAGCCCCTATATTATTCCCAAAAGCTGGGCTGACTGGCATAGACATTTGGGTCTATTCAATGATATGCAAATGCTACTGCTCATTAGAGGTTACTAATTACTGTCATAGAGATTGCAGTTCCTCACACCTCAGTGAAGCTCATGTAAATAAGGGATCTAAGCAACATTCAGGTTTGAAATTACACTGTCTAGAACTGCACAACAGCCTAAATGAAAACAGCTTTATGAAAACAATGCTGTTGCTTATACCTTCAGAACATGGAAATGATCCTGCCCACCTATACCAGTTCTCCATCTCAGCTGGAAAAACCTAAGTCAGTGTTTTATCTCTGTTTTGTAACAAAGAATTCACTTCATGCCACCACAATTTCTGATTCCATTTCACGAGGTGTACATTCAGCTCTGGGTCAGATGTTAATGCTCTCAGAACAAAGACATCTGGGCAAGATGTGGCTATTTGTAGGACAGGGATGTTTTGACCTCACGCCAACACAATCCAGGAACAATTCCCATTAAGTCTATTGATGGGAGTCTTTCCTCGAAGGGGACACTCAGGAAACCTTAGCTGAATTACATTTTAAAGTAGATTAGTGAAATTCTATTAAACCCTATGCAGATATTAATATTCAGAATTAAGTGGCATTAATCTGATTTAGTGTACTTCACCTTGAAAATGAGGAAAGCTAAATCAAATGAAGGCCACTTTAGCTCTGAGCAACAGCACTCATGCAGGACTCCAGTGTAACTCTCGTCAAATGTGTGATTAATTTGGATTAATTTTTCTGGCTTTCCTGGTGAAGATAAGGGACAATAAAATCATCATAGATGACCTGACCATATGTTCTTCTTCTCCCCCTAAAAAAACATCATGGACCTTGCTCCTGCTGTATATTGGACAGGTGGTTTGGAGTTGTGGATCTGAAGGCTGCTGTTCATTTCCAATCTATAGCTAATGCTCTTCTCCCTTTATTAACCATTTAAATTAAGCCCATCAGTGTAGAACCTCAGCATCTGCCAGGCAGGAGCAGGAGGGCACTGCTGGCTGTGTTAATGCTCCTGTGGCAGAGCTGGGCATGTGGAAAACTTGCAGTGTATGTGCCTGATTTAAATATGTATCTTCAGCTGTTCTGTATTGGCAGTACTAAATTACTTGCAGATTTAAAATAGGTAAATGATTTGGCAGCTAAAAGGTCAGGACACACACTGTTTGTTTTGTGCTTTGCTTTTCCCAATTAATAGAAAATTGCCTGTAGCATCTGGTGTTATTGTCAAGGCTTTGTGGTGAAAGACCTGCCCAGGCAAAATGTGTCCCCCACCTTCCCCCAGCTTTGTATTTTGTCACAGTTTCTCTCCTGAGTGCCCCAACACTCAGCCAGAACATTCTAACCCACCAAGGTCTCTGTGGAGGGAGGGGTATTGACTTCTCCATCATGTGCAGATCAAATTTCAGGCTTTTAGAGTTTTGTGCATTTGCCAGGTGCATTGAAATACAGATACCAGCTCTCACAACCTTCCTGTGACTTTGGCAGCAGGCACGTGGCTGCTCTGCATGGCACATGGATCACCCCTTCTCCTGTGAGGGGTGGCATCCCTGCTCTAGGTGTGCACTGCCCATTTTCCTGGCTGGATTCAGTGCTGGGGAGAGCCCAACCCATGTGAGAAACATCAAGAACGTTTTGCAGGTCTGAGGGAAACCAGTGGAAATCCACAGCACAGGCTGCACGGCAAAGCACCTGCCCTGGGAGAAGCTCTGCCTCTGGGTGTCACCTTGACAGCACCTTCTCCCTCTGCACACCTTGACTGAGCCTGTTCTGTGAACCCGCTTCACCTCCTGGCAGCCACGAGGGGCTGTGCTGCTGCCACCTGTCCTGCAGGGACACAGGGCAACGCTGGAACCTCCCCTGGCTCTGGAAACCTTGTCTTCTCTGCCATGAAGAGCTGCATAGAGCTGTTTCTCCACAGATCCTTGGCAAGCCAGGAGCCTTTAATAAATGAGGGAAATAGAAGGATCACAAGGGCAAATGAGGAGGAGAGAATCTATCCTCAGCTCAGCTTTAAAAAAGAAGCAGCAATCAGAAAACCCCAAACCCCAGAACAATGTGCTTTAGCGCAGGAAGCCACAAGAGCTCGGAATTTCTGCAGTGCCCAGGGGTATTTTAGAAGCAGAGTTGGAGCCAGGCTTGGGGAGCTGGCTGGGGAGGCTCCTCGAGGAGGGCACGACCTGGCTGTGCCCCTTTGTGCCAGGGGCTGGCATCAGTGTGGGGACAAGTGATGGGTTGGGGGCCAGGATGGGCGATTTGCACCTTAGAGAATACAGGTCCAAAGGCAGCAGTGAAAGCATTGGCAGGGGAAGAGCTGGGGCGTGCTGAGGACACCATTGCTGTGCTGTGGAAGGAGGGTGGCACTCAGGAAGCTCCATATCCACAATCAGCTCCCTGGGAAGCCTTGTGAGTCCTTGTTGGGCTCTGCACACACTGAGTGGGCTGGAGCCTTGTTTGTTTTTAACATGCTAAGCCTCTTTCCATTGCATTTAATATTTTACCAGTGACAACCAAACAAACCAAGAGTAAAGCTGTTCTCGCAGACACACAGACCTGTGAGTGCCAAGATTCCCATGTTCAGGCACAGCTGCTGCCTCATTCCTTTTAAAGCTTCTCGGGATAAAATTGCAAGGCCTGTCCTGCAGCTCTTTGGTCTTCTCCAGGATCTGAGGGCAAACGAGATTTGTGAAAACCATGTGGAACCCCAAAGCTCATGTAATGTTCTTTTCTCACAAAAGTAGAAGCTTTACACTGCCCTGAGCTGTGAAATTCTGATGGGGGCATTACAGAGAAATGAGCTGAGCCTCATTGTGGTTCTGGGGGAGAAATATGACTTACTATTTTACAGCCTGCTCAAGCACTGCTTTTAAAGATATTTAAATGTTTCCCTCACATATTCCAAAAGATTAAAGTAATTTTTTTCAAAAGCAGCTCCTGACTGTAGATACCTGTTTCTAGAGCCTGCAGGCTGCTGTGTCTCAGAATGAGTGTGTATTTATACAAAGGATACTGAAATATTAAAATGAATAAGCATTACTGTATTCTCTTGTCTTTTTCTAGGATGGGTAGAAGAAAATCATCCAACAAGAGGATTATTCTTACAGCACTGAATGACTCAAGAATTCAGAGATTTTTCCTTTCTCCCTCTTCCACTTGCCTTTAGAAGAGGGTTCCCAAGAGGCCAAGAAGCCCAGAGACAGCTGCCCTGGTCAGACACAGCTCGGGCCCAGTTTTTCCAGCCTTTGCTCAGCACGTATCATCACACCGTGGAAGAAACCTCTGCTGAACATCTCACTTCAGGTGCAAAAATATTTCTCTTAAGGTCAGGCTTTTTAGGCCCTATGTTGCCTAAGTTAGGTGTAAAGAGAGGGCTGAAAAAGCTTCAGAAGCTCTAGTTGATTATAGTTTAACAAGGCTGAAACCAACCCACCAGTCACAGTTTTAGCCATAGGCTCTGCTCCTGCAGGGAAAACCTGTTTTAAAGAAAACAACCATTATCTTATCTCCAGACTTTGGAAACATTAACATCAGCATTGTATAATGATTCAAAGTCTGCCTATATACAAGGGCGGCCATGAACAGAAACCTGTCCTGAGTGATTGAATGCTCTTGTGCATATATATCAAATAGAATGTTGTCTTTCTAATTAAAAAAAATAAGACTAAACTGAGGTGATGCAGTGATGCTCACACAAAGCAGTCCTTTGCTGGGTTCTTGCAGCTCAAAGGCTCTGCCATCCTTTTGGTGAGCTCAGGCCATCCCTCACTGCAGTGGATTTTGCCACATGCTGACCCCTCTCAGTAACTGGTTTTCCAGTTACGTGCAGGAATCCTGGTTTTAAAAACAGAGCTCAAGGATGCCAGGGGAAAATTCACTTCCCCAGGCACTGAATTATGGCTGTAAAGAGCAAAGCAGTCTGAGTGCCACCTGCATCTGCTTTTGAACCAGACTGCAAACCCTGCTGTGTGCCAGGTACATAATGCCTGATACAACAGGACCCTAAACCTGCAGCTGCAGATAAGACTGTTTGAAAATTAATATTATATATTTAACTCTTGACACGAGCTAGTTTGGAGCAATTTGAATTCTGCTCACGTATGGCACTGACTCTTGGCTAGTAAATAAATTACTGTTGTCTCATCACCTCATAAAGTATCACAAACTGGAACACCGGTATGAAACAGAGTCTGAAAGATCTCGTAGGATTCTTTATGTTTTAATTCAAACTGAAGTTATTAAGGAGAATTGACACAACCAAATTAACCCCAGGGTGAGCTAAAGAAACCTGGGCAGCCGAGGCCAGCATGAGTCTGACCCGGTGTGATGTTGTAATGTCATTATGAACTGCCCTCAGAAGCCAGAGCAATTAAGTGAAGGGTAAAAGCAGTGGTAAGGCTGCAATTTATTGCAAGACACCATTAATTGGGAAAACAACCTTTTGACACAGAGAATTAATTTGTTTTCCCTCCCTGCGTGCTGCTGATTTGGGAAACAACAAAGGGTAACCCAAATGACTCTGCCAGGGCACGTTTTCCCCGGGACGGACCGTGGGGCAGCAATTGTGGGGTGGGAGGTGCAGACACTGCAGACATGTAGAGACACTAAACTGAGATTCCCTCCTTCCCTCTGAGGCGTCCAAAAGGATTCCCTCCAGCCAACAGCTCGACAGGGCGGCTTCCCATTGCGATTGTACTTGTGATTCACAGAGTGTGTGGTGGGACTCTTGGGAATGGGTTGAATCTGACTTTTTCTAGACCTTATAGTGATACTGTGCTGCCTCCTGAGAGGGGGCAACTGGAAGATTCCAGTAGCTTGAATGGCACTTGATTATTTTTTTGGT
>JAWWEE010000041.1:3623048-3732611 GCA_035221455.1 Xenops minutus
CAATAATTGTGGGGTGGGAGGTGCAGAGACACTGCTGGGGGGGCAATAATTGTGGGGTGGGAGGTGGAGACACTGCTGGGGGGCAATAATTGTGGGGTTGGGGTGCAGACCATGCCGAGCCCCTTCCCACACGGACCCCCCGCCCTGGCCGGGCCCGGGGCCCGCACCGAGCGCTGTGGGAGGGAGCGGGAGGGGCGGGGGTCGGTGGGATCGGGAGTGGGAGGGGGAGCGGTGGAAGGGGGAACGATGGAAGGGGGATCGATGGAAGGGGGTGCGGAGGGAGCGGTGGGAAGGGGGGATCGATGGAAGGGGGAGCGGTGGGAAGGGGAGCAGCAGGGCCGGGCCAGGCCGGGCCGGGCCCCCCTCGCTCCCCGCCCGATCCCCCCGCCCGGGGCTCCCTCCCTGCCCATGCCCGGCCCCGGTCCCACCCCCGGCTCCCTCCCCATGCCACCCCAGCCCTGTCCCCGTCCCCGCCCCGGTCCCGCCCCGGCCGGCGCTGCGGAGGCCCGGCCAGGCCAGGCCCGTCCCCCCCGCGGGGCCCGGATCGGCGGCGCCGCCGCCTCCCCGCTCGGCGCGGGCTGGGGCTGGGGCTGGGGCTGGGGCTGGGGCTGGAGCCGGGCTGAGGTGAGCACAGGGCAGGGCAGGGGGCTCGGGGGGCTCGGGCAGCGCAGGGTCCGCGCTCCGGGCCGGGGAGGCCGGGGGGACCCGCGGGGAGCGCGGCCGGGACCGGGACCGGCTGGGGGCTGTGGGGCTGGGCTGGGGTGGGGTGGGGTGTGCTGGGCTGTACTGGGCTGTACTGGGCTGTACTGGGCTGAGCCGGACTATACTGGACTGTGCTGGGCTATACTGGACTGTACTGGACTGAGCTGAGCTGTACTGGGCTGTGCTGGGGTAAGCTGGACCGAGCCGGGCTGGGCCGGGCTATGTTGGGCTATACCGGGCTGAGCCGGGCTGTGCTGAGCTATACTGGGCTGAGCCGGGCTGTACTGGGCTGTACTGGGCTGAGCCGGGCTGTGCTGAGCTATACTGGGCTGAGCCGGGCTGTGCTGAGCTATACTGGGCTGAGCCTAGCTGTTCTGGGCTGTACTGGGCTATACTGGGCTGGGCTGCTCCGTGCTGTGCAGGGCTATACCGGGCTGTACTGGGCTGTTCCGCGGTTTGCTGGGCTGTACTGGGCTATACTGGTCTATACTGCTCCGTGCTGTGCTGGGCTATACCGGGCTGTACTGGGCTGGGCTGTTCCGCGGTTTGCTGGGCTGTACTGGGCTGTACTGGGCTGTACTGGTCTATACTGGGCTGGGCTGTTCCGTGTGCTGCGGGCGCTGCCCCCGCGCTGGGGCTGAGCGGGTTTAGGGGGGGCAGCTCCAAAACCCAAAGGGCAGCTCCAAAACCCAAAGGGCAGCTCCAAAACCCGAGGGGCAGCCCCGCTGGAACCGGGGGAGGATGTTCAGTGCCGGAGGAGGGAGGTTTGCTGTCCCCTGAAATTGTTTCCTCTCCCTTCCTCCCCGTGGTTTCTGCTTCCCTTCCAGCCCCCGGCGCTGTCCGTGTTACCTCTGTTGCAGTGCAGTGGATAAACCCCTGTGCTGTGTCTCTCCAGCGCTGCTAAAGTTCCTTGGTGATGTTTGTGCCCAACTTCTCGATGATTTGTGTCTCTCAGCAAAGCGTCTCGGGGAGCTGCTGTTCCTAATTTGGGGAAATTAAGTATGCAGCCGGGATTAATTGGAAGTTTCGTATGCAGCCTAAGTGTTATAGGTCTAAGATAAATTAGTGTAAGACCTGAGTGCTGTAAGATTATCTTCTGTTAAGATGCTTTGTCATACTCCTCTTTCAAGAAGATACTGCCTGTGTTACTCGGGGAAAACAAGGCAGGCTCACAGTTTCAGGGGTGTGCACTTCTACAAGAAGATGTAGCCTTTTTGTACTGCTAAAATAACTTCATATTCCTAAACCAAATTCAGGCGGTGTGAGTACCCTATTTCAATTTTCTCTGAATTGAAAATGGGCTAAATTAGAGTTAAAAGCTTGAGCATAAGAAAATAATGTTTTTGATGTTAAAACTGAGTTTTAAAGGCTGACATCATGTTGTTTTATGATATATGGGAGGTTACTGTTCTGCCTGACTTCAGAGCTGATCCAACAAGCTGCTCTGTTGTGGGTTGTGTATTAATTACACTCCAAGTAGGTGCTGAGGCTTGAGGGAGCTTTTCTAAGGCATGGCAGGGTAAGGTGTGTTCTCTCTGGAGTGGAAGACCAAGAAGTTAATTCTGTGCCCAAATGTCTTATACTGGACTTTACTGGTGCATGGTACCCCCTGGGAATTGTACTGGTAATCTGAGCACTTCTCGTGTGAACATTGCTTTTGGTCCACGCAAAGAGCTTAGTGAGATGACACATACTGCCTTTATTTCTGGAAAAAAAATAAATCAGTGAATAAAATTTATAGTTGAAGAGGGACACGGGGTGCCTATATTGATTGCAGCTGCCTTTTTGCATGAAAACAGCTCTTAGGAGTTTCAGGTGTTAATGGTGAGTGCTTAGTTGTTTCTAAGAGTTTCATAAACAACTGTTTTTCAAAGTGAAGAATGTAGAGCTGGGAACCCTGACAGAACATGTAATGCCAGGAATTTCTCTGTCCTGGGAGGTGTGTAGACAAAGAAATGGGAGATGGAGAACTTAACCTAGTAAATAAAAGAGATTAATATAACTGAAATCAATGGAAAATCATGCAGCTAGAGGACTGAAGATGCACTGTTGCATTCAAACAGCTTTTGAGTTGACAGACTTGTGGCTGTGCTGCTCTAACCTCACCTTTCTGTGGAAATTCAACCACATCCCATAGGTGAAGTCAGGAGGTTTCTCTTGAAGGATGTGTGCAAGGCCACCAGAGTTACACTTTTGGGTGTGCAGGTGAGCAGCATGGCAGGGGACACGGTTCCTGTGCTGCTGTTCCCTGTCCTGTTCTCAAGGAGCTTTAGCCAGTTTTGGCCCACGAGATGAGGAAATTGTGGTGCTGAATGTGCAGAGTGTAACTGATACTTGCCCAGGAGCTGGAGAAAATGAAAGGTTAATTATTAAATTAATAAATAAAATTAGGGTAATTTGTAGTGAAGGGGATGGTGAGTAAATTCTAGTCTTAAACACAGTCTTGAAGCTTGGAAAAGTCCCTCAAATGTGGATTTTTATTCTTTTTCTTTGGTAAGCTAGCAATTGTGATATCAGATGTCCAGAGTAGTAAAGCTAATTCAGTGTGCTCTAAAGCACTTATCTGTGAATAAAGGCCCTCATGTTCTAGAAACCCTTACTGCCCTAAATGAAACAATCAGATGACAATATATATTGAAAAGTAAGTGTGATGTAGCCTTAGAGACTGGAGAAATAAAGATAAGAGTTAATATTGTGAGCTGTCATGAGTGTGTGCTTGGTATTAGGAGAGATATATTCAGGGGAGAAATAATGCTGGAAATGTGTGAGGGTGCCACATGTGCCCAAAAAAAGGGATGAACATTGACTTCTTAAGTAATGTAAAGTGGACATTAGGGAGGATGTGTTGTGCTTCCAAGGGGGAGGGTGGTAGAGCAGTGGAATACTGAGAGAACAATATTGTGTCAGAACTGTTGATTTTAAAAAAAAAGTAGTACCACTCATTATTGTAGAGGATTGTGCTGAATGGTTCAGATACACAAAGTAAAGCATTTGAGGGTTTTTTTTGTGCTACAAGCGTTTGAATTCATCTTATTTTATGGATGTGTAGGACAAAAATCCCAATTATTGCGTCATAAAAATAGATGATCATCTGTTCTTGACAAAATTGTGATTTCTCTCTTCTTGTATAGTTTAAACTTCTTTAAAGCTTCTGTTAGCATGGCAAGCCCAGAAGTTTGAAGGCAGAAAGTTATTAATAATTGCTCAAAATCCTATTTTTGAGGCAACGAGATGTGAAGACGGTGCATTGGCTGGGAATGTTTATCCTCACGCAGCAGCCCCAGCCCCTCGGGAGCGCTGGGATTTGTCCACCTGCAGAGTGAGCACTGAGGAGGTGTCTTCAGGAGAGCTGGAAGTGAAGGGCTTCTCCTGGATTTGGGCCATGCTTTGGTAGTGCAGCTCCCACAGTGTCTACTTACTTCACAAATGAAATTTTAAGTCTTTAAGGGTGATATTTTTGTCCTTTCACTCAAATCCTCACTGGAGCAGTTTTACACTGGAAGCTGTCATGTGCTGACTCGGTTTTGTGAGTCTGAGTGTGCAGAGCAAAACCCCCCTCCTTGGCCAGCACAGGGACAGCAGGACCAGGGCAGGGCTTTCACCTGAGCATGCTGTAATGCAGAATTTACCTGCTCCCCCATTGCCTTTAAGGGGCCTCTCAATGGCCAGTATATCTGGAAAATACAAACTAAGTGCCCTAAGTTAAAATTGCTCCATTAAGTGCATCTGAGAGGCATTGCTTGAAACCCCCCCCACCCTGTGTTGGCCAAGGCCAGTCCTGCCCCTCTTGGAAATCCTTAGAGAGGAAACAGAGGAGCAAGTTTTGGCAGCAGAGCAGGTTAGAGTGGCTGAGATGTCTGCAGTGTGTAGTAATCCCTGTCAATGTTGCAGGTGTTTTTTCTTCCTGGTTCACCCTCTGCAAGGAGAAGAGTTCTAAGGTTCATAGTCTATTTATTTTAACTCTCTGCTCTCCAGACAGCAAGGTGTGTTACTCTGCTGTGCCAAGTCCAAATCAGTTGTTAAGTTTGTGTTCTAAAAGAGGTGACTGATGGACAAGGGATAACAGGAGATCAATAAACACAGTAAACAGTGGTGTTTTCCCATAAAGGTCAGGAGGGCAGGGGAAATGAATTGTGTGTGAACCAGGCTTTAATATTCATTACCCAGTGTCTCAGTGGTTTATAAAGTGTTGTGCCCTCTGACCCCACTGGTGTTGGGTGACAGGGACATTGCAGAGAGTGTCCTGCAGTGCTGGGAACATATTGCATGTCCTATCAATGCAGGATTGTTATCCTCAATCTGTGAGCAGAGGGGATGGTCAAACTTAGAATAGGATCTCTTAAAAGAATATGAAAATGGGTATTCAGGAACTGGGCTGCTCTTCTAGGGGATCTCTTTGAGCCTGAAAAATCACTGTGTTGGGCTTTAGTAGCTTAAGTAGAAGACTGAGAGCTGTAAGTCTAGGTTCTACTCTGGGTTTCATGTGTTTTGTTTAAATTATACTTCAGTTGTAAAGTAGGACTGCAGAATTATAAGCACAAACCAAGCTACTGACTCTGATACTGGGAATTTCAAAGCAGATGCCAGAGGACTGAGGCATGGATGTTTCCTGTCATGAGCAATGAAGTTCTGTTCAGAAATTAGATAGCTGTAAAAATATTGTTTCCCTGGAGGTCAGGATTAAGACTGAGGAAAGAAAAATGTCCAGGTGGGCTCTGAGAGCGAGGGCTGTGTGAGGGGCAGGGCTGGGAGGTGTCACTGGACATGTGGCACTGAGAGCAGCCAGGGAGTGAACGTGGTCTCAGCCTGGCCCTCGCTGTGTCCTGCCCTTGAGCTGCTGAATGTTCTGCCTCCTTCACTTCTGAAACTTCTGAGTGTCCAGAGCGTGCCTGGGATCCCTGAGTTCCCCTGGCTGAGGCTGGGAACCATAACCTCACAACAGCAGAGCATGTCCCAGCATTCCCATTGCCCTTCCTGATGGTCATCTCCCAGTGCTTCCCATCTCCCTGCCCCAGGGTGCCCACTGCAAGGTGGCTTCTGCTCTGGGTGCCTTCCAAGCTCTTATTTCATTCTTGCTTAATACATTTCCGTCATCCCCATTGCCCAGAGGGGCTTCACTTTCTTTCCTAATACTCTTGTGTAATGCTTGGGGTTGGTCCCATTAATGAATGTGCTTTGGTGGTAGAAGAAAGTGATCCCTGCGATTCTTGTCTTGTTTGCAGCTGCTGTGAAGTTTGATAAGGCTTATCTTGGCAGGACCTTCTCAGTAGCAGTCCTTTTAGTCTAATCACTTTCACACTTCTTCCTTTTCAACTTGACTTGAAGTATTAAACAAAGGAATTGGGAGAAGGGGAAAGAACTAAGGGGGAGATAATCCTAAATGTCTGTCAGCTCTAAAATGTGCTGGTTAATAAAGGCTTTGCCAGGTCTTTCATAAACCTGAGCAAGTGCGTGACAACTTTACAAAAGTATTTTTATAAAAAAGAAAGGAAAAGAAAAAAATTTCTACTCTTCTCTTTATATGTTATTTTTAGTGAGATGTGGATGGAGAAAGGACCAGCTGTGCATACAAACTATCTGCTGTTTTGTAATTCCCTTTATTCCCTGTTATCATTCCCTTTATGACAACAGGCTGTTTTCCCAGAAGCCTTAACACTGCTGAGAGGTTACAGGCAAGCTGAAGAGCAGTGCCTAACAGTGCCAGAAACTGAGTGTCTGAAAAGGTACATTTAGAAGTGTGGTATATATAAGAGCATAAATAGTTGGTTGTGTGGATCTCCATTTCCTTTGTCATACTTGTTTGAGATGTGGATTAGCAGTTGCTTTTGAGTATTGAGCAGCTCTTGTGAACCCTTGCTTTTCTGTTGAGTTGGAACAGCTTTTCAGTTTTATTTTTATTGGCCAGATTTAAAAAAAATTCTGGCCAGATACTTATTATTCTTCCTATCAAGTCAAACAAAAAACTTCACAATTAAAATGATAAAAATGAGTAACTCATGGTGCTGCCCCATGAATTGCTCAAGTTCTTTACTTTCTCAGGATATATTTTTTAAATCTGCCTCTTCCATGGAGCTGCCCCAAGCAGTGCATGTACCAATGATACCTGCCTGGGTTCACTGTCCTGCCAACTCCAGAATGGGTGAGGTGTGAACAGTGGCTTTTCCAGCCCCCTCCTGCAGCACCCCAAAGCCAGTCCGTGTTCCGTGGTGTGGTGTGTTCAGAAGGAGGCATTGTGTGTTGGGATGACACTCCTCACTCCATGGAGCTGGAGAACTGAGGGTGTGGGGGCTGTTCCTCTGTGTGACAGAGAGGAGCTTGTCTCGTGGTGTGGTGACAAGTGCCAGGTGAGAAGATTTCTGAGCCATGTCTGCATTTCCACTTGCACTGTTTGTTTCATTTTCCCCAAAGAGTGAGCAGTGTTGTCTCCAAAGCCTTCATTCTCTGTGGCAGGGCAGAGGCAGCTCCTCAGGGCTGGGAGCAGCTTCCTCACCCTTCAGTCATCACTGGTTTGTCACCTTATCCTGGAAGACACCCAGAGATGCCTCCTCTGCCCCGACCTCTCAGCAACTAAAAGCCTCCTTTAAACACCCACACCCTGGCAATGAGCAAGTGAGTATGTAGGTACTCACAACCCTACTCCCAGTGGTTTTGATTCAGAGCTTGCCTCCCTTTGATAAACAAATGCCTGGTGGATTAATTAAGCATAGGAGCATTGCCCTGTGCCTGAAATTAGCCTTGCCTGCATAGTGCTGTAACTGAATGAGGCAGGGTATGGCTTAAAGACACTGATTTCCCTTTGCCCTTTTCAATCCTTCTGGTGGCTTTTTGCTGTTCTTTTATCTCCCAGCAAACCAAGACCTTAAAATTGATGACCTAAAATTAATTTCCCTTGAAGCTGCTTTAATGACACTTCTCTTTCTGTGCATGTGTGTGCATTAAATGTGACCACATATGAAGGAGAGCATTCACTCTTACCTGGTTTGTCCAGTGGTTAAGATTATAGAATTATTTCTGAGTGCAATAGTAGAAACTTTTATGGTGCTGAAGGCATTTGCTGATTATACTGATAATACCTGGTTATTGAATAGCAAGTATAGGATGAATAAGGGAAGACTTTGCCCTTTAATAGCTGCAAGGACTGACAGTATAGAACTTGCAGTAATACTGCTTGAATGCAAAGTAGAACTGGGATTCTTCTTAAAAATTCATTAAACATTTTTAAGCTCTTTTCTTTACATTGCACTATGAATTCAGCAGGCAACTGGTGAATTCAGGTATGTGTTGCCACATGACACCCACCTTTTGACCTTTTGCTTTTCAGCCTGTGGGGTTGTCAGATTAAATTCCTGGAGACAACTAAGTTTAATGTTTGCAGAAGTGAGATCTGTGTGTGTTGTACAGCTCCATATGTAGGTGGTCAGAATTTAGTATGTGCCTCTCTGGAACAGAGGCCTGGAGGAATTATTTTATTTACAGATGTCCATTTTACTGGTCTGTTCAAGGTCTGCTTTCCACAAAGGTAAGGACCCATGTCTGTGTGCTAGGAGTGAATTACACCACAGAGGAACAAATTCTTTTCTTTCTTTTTTCTTTCAACTTGTTTTCTGAGTTGAGAGAAAATGAGTGATGGGTGAGAACACTCTTCAAGGAGTGCTGAAAAGTTCAGAAAACTGTTAATTAACTTACACCTTTTAAGGAGGAATTTTTCCCCCTTAATATCACACTGGTGGCCTGATCCCACAGTGAAAGACCCTGTTGAGGTAGATCCATGCTGCTGAGAAGAGAGGAGAGCAGAACTCTTGTGCTCCTCCCAGTCTTATTTTGTTTACTTTTTTTTTTGAGTATTCACATGACAAACTATCTTTCTAGGCATGTTATCACTACCCACATTTTGAGAGAGAAAAACAGAGTAGGAAGGATCCTCTCATATTCTTGTTGCTTGAGGGTGTGAAATAAAGGGTTTTAGGGTGCACAAGGACCTCGTTTTGCCATCACACTATAGGGATTTTATTTTTCTTTATGAGCAATATGGTGTCTTAATATCTGCATTGATGTGAAACGATCATTTTAATTAAGAGTGCCAGCAAAGTTGTTTTTCTTTCATGTTATCTACGTCCCTTGGTTCCTTAGCAATTAGGAATAAAAAGATCTGTTGTGGGAGGTGCTCATCGTTTCTGACTCAGTTGGTTTCAATGGGGTCAGGCCTGTGAAGCAGCTGCTCAGGTCAGGCAATCTGTAATTGACCCATCAGATGTTGCAACTAGAATGGATCACAGCTGTTAGAAATAGGAGTTCCCTCCATTGCTCCTGAAAAAAACCAAAACAACCCAAAAACCAGCGCCCAGAAAGCTTTGATGTATTAAATTGATTCATTAACTACTGCTCTCCTGGTGTCTGATGCACAAAACAGGGGATGCAGATGGAGCTGATGGCTTTGATGTCAGCACTGGTGGTGGCAGGGACCTTTTCCATGTTCTGAATAACAAAGCTCAGGGAATATTCTTGCTAATGTCTGTCAATTAGTAAGTTTACATCCTGAAATGTTTAGAGTTATCAATACTATGTGAAAAATAAGAAAATCTATTTAAATGAGAACCCACATGGATGTTTTTGCCACTTTTTTTTTTTTGCCTTAATGCTTTTGTGGATTTTGTCAAGTATTTGAATGTGCTGGAATAGAATAACTGGAAATTTTATGGTTGGTTTATCCCTGTGCACTTGAGTGGGTGTTTTTGTGTCTAGCTGTCTCATAGTCCAGTATTTTTGGTCATAAAATGCTTGAACCAGTCTTTAATTCAAAATTAATCTTTGAGAGACAATAGTGAAATGTATATTTCAGTTGCAAGGCTTTTGACAAGCTGAAAACCCCCCAAAGACCTTTTATGTTGTGACAATCACTTGGGGGTCTGGGAAGGTCTGGGTTGTCTGTTCTAGTTTGAGCCTCACTTAATATCTCTGCTCACTGAGGGTTGGCAGTGTTTCTCTGTTGTGTGTTTGGTTTGGTTTTTTTAATGAACAAACCCCTCTGTCCTTACTGTGATGAAAATTCAGGTTGTTTGGGGCCATGTGGGTTCCATTTCGGTATCTTGGGTGTTCTCCTGTCCTCATCTCTGCACTGTGCCCTCCAGTTGGGAGGCTACAGAGCTGCTGAACTTCTGCATTTTAGTTTCTAGGTATTGAGTTGAACATAAACCTGAATGAGAGGAGTGTTGCCTTAAGCAGAGAGAGATGTCTGGTACTCGCCCATTCTGAATTTGACATTTTGTTTTCCTGCTATTCTTAGGATGAGGATTCTTCAGAGTTTACTTTGCATTTTATAACTTTCTATGGATCCTTCTATGAATTGGAAGCTAAAAGGATTTTAAGCATAGAAGCTGTCATTAGGAGTTTATGATCTCTGCACAGTTCTTGCCAGAACAGGATGAGTGATGCTTGAGCTGCTTTAAATTGGTTCCCAGTGCTTGCTGTTGCCATTTTAAGAAGTCACTGTTTCTGTATGACCTTACTTGTTCCAAGTGCTCTTCAGTGGGGTAAGTTAAAACAAAAATTTTCCTCACCCTCCTAGTAACACTGAAACTCAAAATAACATGATTACCTGCTTGGGGCTTTCAGAGATGTCTGGAATTCCAGTCCATTTCCTTCCAAAATTAGATCACCAAGAGCTTTTTTGTTCAGGTGGTGCCAATTTGTGTTTCTTGCCTCTGCTGTTTCCAGGTAGCATGAAATGCTGGTAATACCTTTCTCCATTAATTTTTCATGGAATCCAGTGGCAGGCAAGAGCACTCAGTGCCTGGCATGGAGCACTGGCAGGGCTGCCTCTCTGAGGTGCTGGGAGCAGGATTTTTAAAAGAAACTTTGCAGAACAGTCTGACTTTTGGCTTGAATTACTTTTGTCCCACCACTCCTTAAACTTGGTAGCAGCTCTGGAAAGACTTGCTTGTTTTGAAGTCCTGTTTATTGACCTTTTCCTAAGCTTTTCCAGCCTTTGGACCCTCTGGGGATTATGCTTGTGGAAGCTTCTGAGAAATCCTGTTCTGTTCTAAGTGTAATTTCTGCATTTATCAAAGACACTTTTCCTTAGGTAGATGAGATGCAAGGAAGTAAACAAATGTAATAAGGGGCCCTCTAAGAGAAGTTCCCTGTGTTAATAGTTGCAGCTTGTTGTGTATCTTCAGGTGCCTTAGGGTAATTAATTTTCATGGGTTAAGCACAACTGTGTGGTTAGGTATGAATACTTTGGTGTTTGTATTGAATGGAGATGTAGCTCTCCTCCTTCCCCCAGATGAAAATAGCCTTGCTTTGATTAGTTGTTCATGTCTTGTTTTGTGCCTGGGGAGCCAAAAGTGGAAATTTTTCTGATTTATTTTATTTGAAGAGATATTACCTTGCTGCTTAGGGATGTGTGCTTGGTCCAAGTATTAAATGCTTTAGTCCTGTTTAGTAATAGCAGAGAATATCCCCTTCTCTAATTTTGAAAACATGTCTGAGACCTAAAGAAGCCATGATTGTGTACCATGTTTTGAGGTTAAAAAGCCACAAAGCACCTTGCCTGCTAATCCTCTGCAGAACATGAAATTAAAATGAAGGTTGTGCATAAGAAATACGAGATTTCATCCATCATTGTAAGTCTACTGAAAAAAGAATCTCTTTAGATACCTTTGGGGTACAGTTTGTAAATCTGCAGATTCCATTCCTTGTTTAATGATCTTTTATAATTACATTTTACATGGGGGCCCAGAGTTTGAGCTAGAAATTGGTGCTGCTCCTCTGTGGCTCTGAGTTTATCCTCACATAGGCAAGTCTGTTTATTTTTAATACCTTTTCTGCTGCTTTCACATGATGGTTGTTTTAACTTCATTAACTTCGCAGGTGCTGTGAATACTGACTGCATTTTCTGGTTAGTGAAATGAAGGTAAATGTAAAAAGAAGTCCTTGAATGCTCCCTTGTCACCTGTGGGCACTGTTACCTCTTGATGTGCATTTGCAGTGCTGGGGAAAATGAGCCTGCAAGGCAGCTCTGCTGGGCCCTTTGAAATGTAGGACTGGGGCAGCTCCTCTGGCTTGGCATTGGAAACACACTTTGCTGTGAGTCACTCGGGCAGAATTTCCCCTCGAGATTTTATGGTGACCTTTCATTTAATCAGGGATGTGGGCAGCGTTTTCAGCTGTGGGCTAATCCACGGAGGGTTTAGATAAGCTTTTATCAGATTAATGAGGAGCTGATTTTCTTCCCCACTGCGATAAAGGGAGGGAGTCACAATTGTGCACAGTTTCGTGTTCTGCCTCCCCATTTACCCTTTCCATAGGGTGGAGCTTGTTATGCATGAGCTTTGGATGGTTTATTATTGCAGAAATAAAACATGTTCTGTTGAGATGCAGAACTTCTGCAGCACCAGAAGAGTCTGATTTAGTCTGTCCTCCTGTTTTACTAGAGAACAAACACAAAAATTACATATTTTGGGGGCATTTCTCATCTCATTGATGACCAGATGAGTTTTTTGGGTAATTTTGATGCCAGCAAGTACTTACCTGGAAAAATATGTATTTGAATGTACATTTTAAAGACAGCAAGAGATGATACAGGAAATGACTGAATCCAAAAGCTGTGATAGACAGGGAGAGGGGAGTTTTGCTTGTGGTTTTGTTACTCTCCTGGTCTGTTCTGAGAATTAGTAAAAGGTCCCTGTGAATTGTTCAGTGTTGAGTGTTTTGGAAGGAAAAGATGTTACTTGTTGCTTGCAAATACAAATGATAAAGAAAGAACAATATAGTTCTTAGGAGGAGAACACGTGGAGGGAGGAGGTGTCACATACCCAAATTTTTGTTTGTTCTCATTGTACCAGCTGGGAGTAAATGTTCTTTAATATAATTACACTCTGGTGCAGTTTGAATCTACTCCAAAGAGCAGAGCTTCACTTAAAAACTTCTTTTATTTCTTCTCTTAGGGGAAATGTTCTTTTTTTTTACAAATACTGCTGCACTTCAGCCTGCAGAAAATCATTAAATAAGAAGAAATGAAATTTTTCTGAGTTTCTGGTCAACCTTTAACTGCTTTTTGTGTCTGTCAGAATTAGATTGCATTGCAGCTTTAAAAGTTTTTGGTGTAAGTGATGTGTCATGGAAGGAGAATAGGAAAGAATTACAATTATTCTTTTATCGGTAAAGGCAGAGAAACTAATGTGGTAGCTGACCTTTCTTAGGTCTTTGGGGAAAATGTTAATGTAGAATAGACTGGCTTAGCTAACATTAAACAATTTTTATTTGTTTATTTTTGAAGAGCTGTAAATTCAAGCTTGTACTAGGGACCTTATTAGCAGTGACTGCAAAAAAAAAGCAGTAATTTTGAAGACTCCTTATTTGCCATTGCAGTTTTACTTGACCTTTCTGTCCTGGGCTTATGATGACACTTATTTGTCTCTTTGATAGGTTTATAGTTTGCATTAAAAGTATCCTCTCAGCGACAACACTTTGAAGTTTTGCTTAGAATCCTTCTTTTGGGTATCCCTTAAATGCTGGTTATTTAACTTAAATTGTTCTGAACGAGAAAGCATTTGCACAAAAATGTATTTTTTATGTGAGGCTCAGAGAGCTCCTGCTGAAGGTGTTTTAGGTCTCAGCAATCTCAGTAGGGATAACCTGGGTTACCTCTCTCAGAGCTGTGTGTGTTCATTACAATCCTTTCTTTTAACAGTACTTGATATAACCCTTCTCATTTCTGGCCTTGGATTTAAAACAGCTTTCATTGGGGTTTTGTGCCTTTTTCCTCCCCTCTCTATGTCAAATCCAGTTGAATGAACTGGAAAGGTGAAGCCAAACCTCCTTGTTGCTCCTGATGGAGAGGGAGCTGGAAAGCCTTGTGTGCAGGCTGGGTAACTGGATCCCTGACACAGGGCTCTCGTGGGGCTGTAATTACCACCCTGGCTCTGTAGTTCATCTAAAAGTAATGACTGCTGCATGTAAAAGGAACAATAGACGTTAACCATGGAATACATTAACTCCTGGAGGTGCCCAGGGAGTTTAATTGGTCCTAATTAGAAGTGGGAATGGCGATAGGAAAGAATGTTGAATTTTGGGGTTTGTATCCTTTTCTTGTCTTGAATGGTAGAGATCTGAACGGGATGAAATTCCTGTGGCAGATAATGTCCCAGCAGCTTGAGCTCTGCTTCAGGGAGGGCATTGAGGGCTAAAGGGGAATTGGCTTTCTGGACCATTTCTGTGGCAAATGTGCTTTTTTCTAGTACTGTGCTTGGTTTTGAAGGACCTGAAGTGAAGACTTCTAGCTCCTAAGAGAAGGATTTTTGTCTGATGCTGAGAGCTCTGTGGCTTATTTAAAATGAGCATAAAGAATTGCAGCAGTTCTCCCACATAGCTCAGTGTTGGAAGGAAGATACTGGCTGAGTCTCTGGTAAATCAAGGGGAATCTGCAATTTCTGAGAGCAGATAGGAATATTGTCTTGTGCAGGTGTTCCCAGTCCGGGAAAGATTTAGCATGAAGTTGCATTATCAGTAATCAAATTAGTGGTTTCCTGAACAGCATTTAGGGCTTGTTCTTCTGGCACAGCTGCCAGATGCAGGGGAGAGTATTAGAGAGCTGTTGAGTAACCTGTAAGGCTTTTCCTTTACTTAGGAGGAATGGAATTTCTCTTTGGTGGAAAACACATTTTTTTGGTCTGTGTTTAGTAGCAGCCAGCAGGGAAAACACAAGTGTTGGACTCTGCTGGGCATTTTTATGAAAGCATTTTGCTAATGCAGTGTACCCTGTACTCTTTGCCCCATGCAGGTGTTGCAATAATAGCAATGTGACTGGAATAGTTGGCTGCTGCAATGCATGTGAATTTAGTTACCCAGTCTGGCCTGTTTCTCCAACTGAATGATTATAAACAGCATTTAATTGCTCCACTGAATATACCTTTATTAGTAAACGTGGCCAAATGAACTGTACATAAAACAAGTGTGTGGTGTATGCACCTTTGCCCTTTGAGGTTAGCTCCTGGTTTGCTGCTTTGGGTGTTGGCTGCATCACTTTCTAAGTTGTTAATTGTGAAAACAATTGCTTTGCTTTGTCTCTAAAGTTGATGGTGTAATTGTCTAAAAGAGGCACCTTGGTGCACCCACCATGTGTTTTCAGTGTGTGGTTTCTGGGGCTCAGCTGCAGAAGGGTGGGGTGTGTGTTTGCCAAGGGTTTGCCAGTTCTGGAGGAGCTGGGCAGAAGGACAGACTGCTCTGCATTTCCTGCAAACACCCCCAGTTAGCCATTCCTGGTGTAGGGGAGAGCATATGTCACTGCAGAGAACTTGGAGAAGGTGCCATGGCCTGACCCACCCCAGCCTCTCCCTCTTCATTTCCAGGTGCATTGTCTGGCCACCTGGGTAAAACACATCCTCAGGCCAAGGAATATCTTGCATTGCCCTTTTCCTGGCTCAGTCTCCTGCTGTAGCTGTGAGAGCAGTGCCTGCAGGTGAGCACTGTGAGCTAAGAGGGATGCAGTGCCTTGAGGTCATCTCTTGTTCCACCCTGCTAAAGCATCCCCTCTGAGGGCAAGGGATTATTTCCTAAGCAGCCTCTTCCCTTGCAGGCAGAAGTTCATGTTTTGAATAATTTGAAGCCTGTGGGTCTAAGGTTATTATTGTTCAGACCTGCCTGCCATGTAAATGAAACTGATACCTTGCATCTTCAGGGTGAGCAGCAGAAAAACCCTGAAGAGGCAGCTGGAGGAGGTGGGGACAGTGTGGCCTTCCAAAGAAGGGTCATTCAAACCCTGTGTTTCTGCAGGGACTGATGTGGTTTGGAATTGTGTCACTTGAGCCACTTCAGATGGGGAGGAAACGTCAGGTCTTCAAACAGGTAGGAGAGAAGCTGAGGAGCAGGAGAAAGTGGTAGCAGTGAGTGAGGAAAGTGTAGCCAGAAATCAGTGAGAAGTGAATCTGTTAGAATGATTTAAGGGGTAAAAGTGCATGGTTCAAGAACCTGATGAAATATCTTTGTTATCAAAACAAAATGAAAGAGCTGTGAGGGAAAAGCTTTTCAGCACCTGCTTTGGGGAAAAAAACAAAAAACCAAAAACAAACAAAAAAAAATCAACAAACAGAACCCCAAATCCTCCACAATAAAACAGACATTGTGCTCAGAAATGGATTTGGAAACGTGCTTTTATTAGACATCATTCATGGTACAGTGACATGCTTAGGGTAGGCAAATACTGGCTAATCAAGAATTTCCTTCCTCTCTCTCTTAACTAGTTCATCATGGTGTTAAGAAAGTCTTGCTTGTTCAATAAGCAGTAAAATGTCTTTTCAGTACATTTGGTGTGTGCAAGTAAAGTTCATCTGTTTCAGGTCATTAGCACTGCATTAGCACAGCATGGCAACTGGTGTTTAAACACGGTAATTAACTGTACAGTGCAAACACAGTGCTAAAGAGCTCTCCAAAGCCGTGGAGTTCTAGCTGATACAAAATACCACACTGGAAATGCTGATGGGATGGGGGAATTAGTGTTTTTCACCTGTTCTACCAGATTATTGATACATGGATAGTGCCAAATGGCAGAAGAGAAAGGGTCAAGCTGATGCCAACAGCATCCTGGGCAAGGGGTTTTGGGGAATGGGGGGGTTTGTTGTTTGTTTGTTTGTTTTTTCCTTCCTTAGTGCATAGCTTTGCAATGGCTCAATGACATGGAAGATGAGTAGCTTATTTTGTATTTGCAGGTTTTGGCTTATTAGTTTTGCAGTTTCACAACTGGCACGAAATATTAAAGCTGTGTGATAGCTGATGGCCCAGCACCAGGGGAATGGAGATGAGGTTGGGTACATATCATGTCCAGTAGTAGTCTTTTCACTCCCCAAAATACATTTGGGTGCATTTGTCTAAGAGATGAGGTGATTTGCAGTTTGAACTATGCAAAATGGAGCTGTGTCTGTAGGCAGTGTGGATTCTGGATGCTGGGGGTTCCCAGGTGTGCTAATCCAGCAGGGAAATGACAGACCAGATTTCCTCCTGACTGATAAATACACAACCTCATCGGGAAGCACAAATGCTCAGAGAAGGCAGGAATAAACTAGTCAACACTTTAGGAGCCATAAAATGGGCAACTGTGGAGAGTAGGAAGTTGTGGGCAGCTATTCCCTCCTGTTCCAGCATTACTGGTTGTGTATTTTAATCTGCCACTTTAAAATGTCCCTTTTACTGACAGGTGAAGAAACATTTACATGAGCAGCTCTGTTAGGAAGTAGAAAGGGCTGCAACCTTTAGCAGGACGGTGATGCCAAACAGGTGGCACTGCCTTGCTGGATAATACAATGTGATACCACAACTGTTTGTGAAGTGCACATTTCTTCACCACCACATAATCCTCCTTCTGAGCTGCTCTTTAAACGTCAGCAAAGGCCTCTCATTAATTCAGCTTGACAGTTTGATTACAGCATTTTAACAGCTTCTGAAAAATAATTCAGTTACTGGAGTGGTAAACTCGCTGTCTTGGCAGGGGAGATAAAGTGCTGCCTCACAGCCAGAGAGGCAGAGCTAATCCTGCAATTCCTGCTCCACCTCAGTGCATGGTTCAAATGCAAGATAGTCCCTCTCCATGTAAATATATGCAAAATCCACTTTCTTGGTCAGTAAAATGCTTGAAATAGCATGTTTCCCTCACATGAAGACATTTATGTGTTTCTGACCTGGCTTTGAGTTTCAAATCTGTTTCATTTAAAAGAAATAGGAAGTATTAATGAATGTGTAGAAGGAACTGTAAGTCAGGAGTGAAGGATTTCAGTGTGTTGGGGTGGGATGGGGCTTCTGGAGCTCAGAGGGGCCTGTGGTGGGGAAGATGCAGAAGTGGTGCTTCAGAGATGAGCTGTGATTTCAGACCACTTGAAGATAATTTTGACAGCGTGGCACTCGTTAATATTGCCATTTTGTGCTGTGTGGAAAGACATAGCAAACAGTAGCCTAGATCTGTGATTTTGAGTGTATTTTCTGCTTGTTTTGGGGAGATTTTTTTTTTTTCCTAGCTGAAATTATTCATTCTTCCTTCAAGATCACCTTAAGAGTATCTATGATGCTCTTCATGCCTATCCATGATGACCAATTGTCCTAGGCATCTTTTTCTCCTTGTCTCTCTTTGAATCTGTTGTTGCATTCGGTGATAATAAAAATGAGATAGTTAGGCAGATGCAGAGGAAGTATTAACTAAAATATAGATATGTTTTGTGCAATGAAATAAATCTACAGTAAATTCCTTTAGTGTCAGTCCATAATTTGACTAGACAGCTGTAAATCCAGTGAGATGGAGAGTGGCCCAGTGTGTGTTAATTTTCAGCTGACTGACCTGTTCTCTATAACCCGTCTCTTGTGTTTGGCTTAATGCTTGAAAACAAGGTGTTTCAAGGGTGAAGGAATGCATTTAACGTAGTCCTGTTCTCTCCACAGCCTCTGACACATCTCTGGAACCTGCAATGACAAGTCGGAACAGTAGCCATGCAGAGAAAAGTGGTGACATGTCCTCAAAGCAGTCAACACCAAAAGTGCAGGTCCAACGATCTGTGTCCCGAGAAACCATCACTATTCATTTCTCTGCATTTGGGAAGGAGGAAGAAGAGGAGGAAGAGGAGTTTAAGGAATTTCTTGATGAGGAACTAGATGACCAAAGCATTGTAACAGCACTTGAAGCCAAGGAAGACCTCTGCTTTGAGCATACTGGCCATGACTTCTCTGGTCCAGCTACCTCGCTTAACGTGGCCAACTCCACATCACTGCTGTCCTCCTCACCTGCAGTTCTGCCAGCTGCAGAGACTGTCACGCTCCTGGATTCCCCTCCTGCATCCCAAGTGTTCAGTGCAGTGCCACTAGTCGTGTCTCCATCGTCACACTCATGTCACACAGTTGACTTATCAGGTGCATCTGTGGTGTATCAGGTGGGATCTGTGGAGCAGAAATCCAGCCTGTCGTCTTCCCCATCCTCATCCCCTTCCAGGTCTGCTGGGTCGTCCACAGTTTCTAGTTCAAAGCCTTTTAAGGGGTTAGTCAAGTCCCTTTCAACAGATGTGGAACCAAAAGAACCCACCCCTCCGATGCGACACAGACAGCTGATGAAAACCTTGGTGAAATCTCTGTCCACAGACACTTCTAAACAGGAGTCTGAGGCCGTGTCTTACAGGCCACCTGACTCGAAGCTGAACTTGCATCTGTTCAAACAGTTCACTCAACCTCGAGCTACAGGTGGTGATTCTAAAACTGCCCCCTCCTCTCCATTAACATCCCCCTCTGACACTCGCTCCTTTTTTAAAGTCCCTGAAATGGAGGCTAAAATTGAAGATACTAAAAGACGCCTTTCTGAGGTAATGTATGAGCCTCTTCAGCTGCTCAGTAAAATAATGGGTGATGAAAGTAGTAGCCACAGGCCCAAAGCCTTATCTTCAAGTGCTTCAGAACTCTCAAACCTTTCCAGTTTGAATGGCCATTTGGAAAGCAATAACAACTACAGCATTAAGGAGGAAGAATGTGATTCGGAAGGGGACACCTCTGGGGGTGACTCTGTGAGCAAGAGCGACCCATCAAAGGCTGCTGAGGACCATGCCAGAGACACAGAGACCCAGATCTCTCAGTCTTCAAGCACAAAGGACATGAGTTCGAAACCTTCCCTCGTACTTGAAAAATGTTCCTTGTCTGCACTAGTGAGCAGGGAGGATGAGGAGTTTTGTGAACTGTATTCGGAAGACTTTCTGTTGCTGGAGGATGAGAGCAAAGCTGATAAAGCTGCTGACACTGTGGTGGATGCTGAGATGACTGAGGAGACTGTTACCATGCTCAGTAGTGACGATGAAAATAACCTGGATGTGCAACAGCCTAAACCACCCTTGAAAACTTTATGTGTCTTAACACTGGTAGTCTATGCTTATTTTATTGTCCCTCTCCCCGGCTACTTAAGTGGACTCTTACTTGGAATGGCCCTTGGATTTATGGTGGCTGTCTGTGTGATCTGGCTTGTTACTCCACGTACTCATGAATATCTCAAATTTCATAAAAGAATGAAAAAGCGAAGGAACATGGGAGCTCTAGACATCAAAGAGCCTGAAATACTGAAGGTGAGCTATGGCATTTTGTGGGTGTTTGTGTGCATTGTTTGTGTAGGTGGAGTAAACTGGGTTTATTCAGAAGGTGTAAATAAGCTGAATTATCCCCTTTGTAAATACAGTTTCATTTTGGAGTCAGGTGGCTTTGGCAGGGGCACAAATGATTTAGAATCCAAGAATATATATATAGTACTTCAGTGTCTTTAAGGATTAGTAGGAAATGGAATTCCTTCAAAAAGTAAAAGGGCAAATGGTTTTGCTGATGGATTTGAAATGATCCCTCTGAATTACTGAGAGCAAGTAGTGTCAGAGTTTAGTGTGTGAAATAACATCTGTGCTTGAAGCTGCATTTTGGGAGATGTATTTTGTTCCTGGGGTATTTCACTGGCAGTATTTATAGTGGGATATTACTGGCAGTGATTTGTCTGTCTTGTCTGAGCAGAGTCAAAAGGGTTGTGTTCAAGAGCAGCGGAGAGGGTTGGAGAGCATGTGGATTCTCCTCAAACATGAGCTAATTAGAATGGGAGGAGGAACTACAGTTCAGCAAAACGTGTCCCTGAGAGCTGGGTTTTAAATGAAGCTCTTACAAAATTTCCCCTCCCTCCTCTTTGCCCTTCCCCATCTCCACTTCTTGTTCAGATAATGAAGTTGCTGTCACTTCCTATGTCTGGCTGTCTGTCCACTTGTGATCCCCCACTCAGTTCTTTGTACTTCTTGTGCCTGTCCTGCCTCTCCTCATCTCCATCTGTGATGAGTTCAAATAATATTTTCCCAACTGCAGAATTCTGAGCAGTAAAGCATCTTCTAGTTTCTCATGTGCTCCAGGAGCGTTTCAGAATGACAGTGGTAGGACCTTCCCTTGGTACCACTTGCTTATCAGAGTGTTTGTGAATGATTTCCCTTCTCTGGGTAAACATGAAATTGAGCTTTCTGAGGATGCATCCCCAGTTGTGTAACAGCACAAAGGTTGCATGAATTTAAATTCAGACAGTATTGGGTATATGCTGTAGAATCTATAGTGTATTGGTAGCTAATCTCATCTATCTTTAGGTAAGTGAAAAGTTAGAGAAATGAAATATAAAATCCAGCTTCTGCTGAGTAGAGGCAGCAATTGCATGTCCAGCCCTTCTGCTGCCTTGGTGTTCCCTTTTCTCCTCGAGTGACACAAGCTGTGGGCTTTATTTGCTGTTGGGAATGCAGACTGGACCCTCCTGTCTGCCCAGCTGATCCACCTGCTGCCACAGGTACAACTCCTGACAAACCTTCAGTTCTCTCCCTGATTTTTGGCTGCTGAGCCAGTAAATTTGCCTCAATACCTGGAAGCTGGTGAAGATCCTGACGTTCATTATTGGCTGCTGTTCAGCTGTCTCTGAGATGGTGCTGTTAGTCAGGAACTTTTAAACTATATTTTAATGTTTTTATCCAGGAGATACATTTTGTGAAAATGGCTGTAAGCAAGAAATGAACAGTGTGGAGAAGTCTGTATGAATGCAGATTAATGCTTTTTATGACCTGATGAGTATATTTTTGTGCTCATTAACACACCAAGTAATTGTCTTTAGTATGTAAATGTTTCTGGATTTTAAAAACCAGCTCAGTGCCCATATTGTAGTAGAACATAATGTAATATGATTTAGCAGATTCCAAGTTGTTATTCCCATTTCATACAAGCATTTTCTATTTGCATCTGTCAAAATGAGTACTGGACAGTTTAGATCCTCTGAAAAAGGAGGTAGAGACTTAATCTCAGCAAAACTCAGGTGAATACAGGAAAATGAAGCTTGATGCTCTTGCTTAAAGATGTTTTCTTCAGAACTTGTTGGTCTTGAATTGTGACCTGGACTGCTGTAATGTAATTATGATAAATGCTCTGAGTAAGATCCCTTTACGGGGCTCAAGGAGTTGGGATTCTGCCAAACTGCTGTCAAGCTATTTTTGTCCCAATATGTGTGCATTCTCCTCCATGTAAATAATGCTTGAGAAGTTTGCATTTCCCGAGTTTCCAAAACTAGTGGAAAATTTCCCTCAGCCATTGCTGAAATACTTGAAGGTTGTTATCATCTCCCACAGAATTGTTCCTTGGCAGGGGGAAAAACGAAGGGGCTGTTGTGCTGGTTAGTGTGTGTTTGTACTTCCTTCATCCCCATGCCTTTGGGTTTGGGGAGAACATCCCCCCAGCCCAAAAATGCCCAAACCCCCTGCACCTTCATTGTTTTCTCCTGCTTGTCCCCTTACTCTTCAGTTCTCTGGTTTGCTTTTCCTTTTTTTTTTTTTCTTCTCTGCCCACGTATTTTTTCTCCTTTAATCCATTAGCCTTTCCTAACTTCCTTCTTGGCCTTTCAAGTGTGCATTCCCTTGTGTTGTGCTGGCTGATAGGAAAGGTTTTAAGTAACAGCTAAAAGGGAAATTATAGATTTACCCTTTCCATTAGAAAAAACTTTCAGGAGAACACAGGGGCAGTGCCTGCTGGAGAAATGGAGCTTCTGGAGCCACAGCTGTACAGAGAGAGCAAGATTTTTATCAGCAGCTATTCCTGAGAACCATCCAAGGGATTTCATGTTGGATAGTGGTCTTCAACAGATAAATATGTTTTCCAGTAAAGGTGGTGGTTGCTTCACCCACTTCAGACCTTCTTTGTGTCTTTATATTCCCTGTCCATAAAGCTCAAAAAGTGCATGATATTTTTCTCACTTATCAAGCAAAATGCTACTGCAGTATTGTAAATAGTGGTAATGAGGGGGATACTAATACCATTAGTGTGATTTGAGTGATGAATTTATAATTTAACAATGATGCATATTAATCTTCAAGAAATCACTAAGAAGCTTCGGGGGCTGTTTTAATTCACATTATTTGGGACTGTGTTGTGGAAGTGGCTTTTTCTGTTTCTTTTATTTATGTATTTGAAAATGCCATAAGTAATGGTTTTGTGTAGAGCTGGTCTGTGCCCCCAGCCCTGTGGGTCCTGCCTAAGGACCTTTTGCAGCAAGGGGAGGTCACAGGGTCGGTGTAAATGCCCAGCAGCTGCAGAGCAGCACATGACTATGGTCATTGTCCTCCCTGAATTACTGAATTTCTTATTTTAACAACTTCGCTAGCACAAAAGAGACCCATCATACAGTCACTCCTCTCCTACACAAGGAAATCCATTGTTATTTCAGTGATTTGGGGAAATTTATCTGTTGCGAGCACGTTGTGGTAACATAACTTCTCTGTTTGGGTGCATTGCAAAATGCTTTCCGTGGGCTGCCAGTCTTTTGTTCCAATTTGTTTGTGCAAGAAGAGGGGCGGAGGTATTTCTGCTAAAGTTGTTCTTGAAATGCAGGACCTCTGGAATGACTTTTGGGGTCTCTTGGGTAGCCTTCTCAATGGTTTTTAAGCTAAGAGAAACCATTTACAACACTGAAGGTCACTGGAGTGAGAAGGCAGGTGGTGTCATTTCCCCCTTTAGCACTGTCAGATAAACTGTACACATTTCCAGATTCAGTAATAGAGGGAAGAATCTTCATTTGGTGAAGTATTACCATTTCACTCTCAGCCATGCAGCGTTTCTCAGTACCAAAATAACTTGAAAGCTCAGTGCAAAAAAGAAACTTCCTCAGAAGTTTCCTTAGAAATTTGGAAACTGAAATTTTACATACAAGGAGGTTTGTAGTAATGCAGTTTGTCTTTCATCCTGACTGCTGTCTGAAAATAAAACTCAAATATTTGAATCTGAACTTCTGTAGCTGTTGGGGTTTGGGTCAGTCTCCTCCTTGCACAGAAATCACTGTGTAGGTTGCTGGTTTAGGCAGTAAATGTATTTATTTATCTTTTGTGGGCTCTAGATTTTGAACACTCAGAACCTTTGACAGCCAGAAGTCATTGTTAAAAGTCTTGGTGAGGTTCTTCAGTTGCTGATAACATGGTGGTTGTGCTGTGAGGAGCATTTGCTCTTCTCCTGGGTGGTTGTAAGGAGGGGAGGCTGCACCACAGGGTGTGAGGGTTGTGAGTTTGGCAGATTGCACAGCTAATCCACTTGTTTGAAGTGGAAAGCCTGGGCACATGGTAGGGATCAGAAAAGCAGGAGGGATTTTTTACTCCTTCCTATGGCACACAGCAGTCAAGAGAGTGGTGTGCTGGGAAACTCCAGCCAGTCCCATGACAAGCAGGATATTAAAGAAGCATCAGGTGTACTCTGACCTTCCCTCTTGGTTACCACATGTACCCCAAGGTTTCCAGCCCTCTGACTGTATAACATCACAGCTTATCAGAGTTAGAACAAGGGCTCATGGCTAAGCTTCCTGCAAAGACCCACTTTCCAAGGAGCCCTTTCTCCCTGTGCCAGCTGGTGCCGTGTTTGGCCAAACTGCCTTGCAGAAGGAGGCAGTGAACTTCTGAGGCAGCAAATTTCCATCTGCATGTTTGCCCATCTGCAGGCTCCAGACTTGAGTGTCTGAGCTAGAAATAGCTTGGAGTTCTGATCCAGGGGCAGGTGGGAGTTGCTCCAAAGATCTGGGGGCCATATGGATATCCCAGTTCCACGCCGAGCGAATGGCTCGTGGTGGCTTTGGGCAACTCACGTGGTGTCCTTGTGCTTCAGTGAGTCCAGCTGGAGTTCCTGGCTGAAAATTAATTGCTGTCTGCTCAAAGATGTCTTGGCTTAGTAATTTCTAGGAAGGAGACAGGATGTGCTCAAAAATACATCACCCCTGCTGTGCAGAGCTTGATGACTTACAGAAAACTCTTTCTTGTGCATTCTGTTTCCTATATGGTAGTTGTATAGAACCCAGTGCAAGCAAAAAACCCAAACATAAAGGTTCTTCAAAGAGTATGTCCTCATTTCTGTTAATAAAAGAGATAATCTGCTTTGGAGCTGAGCAAAGATGAATGACTTAATCTTTCCTGAACATAAAAGAAATGCTAATTTATCTAGGTTTTTCAGGGTTTGTAGTGAAAACGGAGCTAGATGTTGGAGTAAGCAAAACATAGATATCACTGTTACTATGGCACCTAAGAAAGTGTGTGCTGTGAGGAATTATATGGCACTGAAGAAAATCAGCATTAAAATAAATTTTACATTTCTCTGTGTGGGTGGAAACGTCTTTAATAAGTTGAAATGTGGCAGTAATTTCTGGGTTGTTTTGCATAAGGTAGTTACAACTTATTGTTTGGAGGAATACTGGGGTGCTCCTTCAGCTCTCCCCACTGTACTCACCCAGGGGTTGGTAGAGCTGCCATTTCCTTTCTGTTGACATTGATGAATACTGAGTGTGCTGAATTTAAGGTTCTGATGTGCAGGTAGAAGCAATTACCAAAGTATGTTGTATGGCAGGTTGAGAGAGGGGAAGCTTCTCTCCCTTGAGTAGTGAGTATTGTGGCTTGTCTTCTGCCCCATTTATCATCCAGCATCTTCTGCAATCAGATGTTAGAGACAGGAGTAACATCATGGTCGGAGTCAGCACTACAGGCTTGTTCCAGCAGGGCTGGCTGGTTTGTTTGCTCTTTCTTTGGCTGCACAGAAATTAATTGAATTTAATCCACATGTATGACTTCTGTGTTGTAGCTGGGCAGTTACACAACGCGTTAAATGATCTCAAACGGTGCTGGTGCATGAAAACAAACTCCATTGTGGTCTTGCAGTGAGTCCTTAATTGTGGGTGATTAAAATGTCAGTGCTGTCTGTAAGCAGACAGGCTGTTTGCTCTGCCTTGCCTGCTGGTGATTAAATGTCTGTGCTTGCTGGGAGCAGCCAGGCCTTGTGGCTCTTCCCAGCATCCTGCACATCCCACCCTGGTGTGTGGGGATGAGATGAGAGCACCCTGTGCCACATACCCAAAACACTTGTGTGCTTGACACACCTTCCTCATCTCGTGCTCTGTCAGTTCAGTGCTGCCTCATTTAGAGCATTTACTGTTCGTGCAGTAAGTGAAATAACTTCAGCAGAAGCTGGGATAAGAACCTAAAACTTTGATGTTCATGCTGTACTTGGTTTTCCGACAGCTTAGAAACCTGGTAACAAGTGTTTTGCTCTCTAGGGATGGATGAATGAAATTTATAATTACGATCCAGAAACATACCATGCTACGTTGACCCACTCTGTGTACGTGCGACTCGAGGGCAGCACCTTACGACTCTCCAAACCCAACAAAAACATCTCCAGAAGAGCTCTGTACAATGAGCCAAAGCCTGATGTCACATATGTCAGCCAGAAAATTTATGAACTCACAGAGAGCAAGGTGAGTGTCCCTGGTTTTAGCAAAGAATACTTTGCAACTTCTTTTTAACTTCGAGGTTTTTGTCACTCCTCTATTTTCATGGTCTGTCATTATGAAAACAAAACTGTTGTCATGACTAACTTGCAAAAGGTTGTGCTGGGGAGGAAGATTGAGCAGGATTTAGCAAAAAGCCCGCATTTACACAATAAGCATGATTTTCCTCTGTCAGCTCAGAGCAGAAGTTAACTTATGGGAACTCAAACTCCTTCCCCACACATGAGGTTACTGTGGGACTGTTCTGAGGGTTACACCAGAATGCATCATCCCTGGTGCTTGTCTCTATCCTAAGGCAGCTCAGCATTTGCTTTACACTCCAAGGGGGAATGTATATTGTATGGGAATGTGAAAGAGGAGAGCAAGAGGTGGCTGGAAAGACATGACTTGCTGTAGGTACCCCTGTCCAGGGAAGGAGATGGGGATCTTTGCACTTGGGACATCAACAATAATGCTGGGAGTTTTCCTACACGTTGTTTGCCTCCCTGGAATCTGTGAAGAGTTGCCATGTGCAGTTGATTCCATTGGCATTATATTAAGTAATACATCAATACCTCATTATTAGCTAGATGGATTTTTTTAATGTGCTGCATCAGTGGAGGGCCTGGGCAGTACAATGTGGGAGGGAGCCACGCTTCAGTTGGCTGTGGGAGTGAGGGGGACAGAGACACCGTGGTGACAGTGGAGAAAACATCCCTCCACTTCCCTGAATCCATATGGGAAAGCAGCTTGCTGTCAGCTCTGCCTTCCATTAAAGGGAGACAGTGAAAAGGGTAAAGAAAAATGTAGATTCCTGCCTATTGCAGATCTGTGTTCCCATCATGAAGATGAACAAAGCCATCCATGTGCTGTGAGAGCACTGGACTGGCAATTGTTCCCTGTGTATCTTAGAAAAAAGTTCCAGTCCTCCTCCCCACCCTGCCCCAGTTGGTTACAGAAGTGCCAGGTGCCCTGACTGTAATCAAAAAATAATGCCTGTTCCTCAGGGTATTTACCCACAGTTTTTGGAGTACACTGGTAAGTTCAGCACATAGATAGGCATTTTTAACTTTTATGGTCATCACATGAATTGTCTTAATTCTATATAAAGATACTGAATTTAGAATATATGTATCTACAAATCACTTCTATGGTTTCACTGTTACATACCTGATGTGGCTGTCACCAATTCAAACACTCAATTCCATGCAGTGGACCTGAAAAGCTGTAAAACTCTCATTACCTACCTCATGGTTGCAAGGTTCTTGGTTTTTCTATTTTTTTTCTGTGTATCTATGAGAACAAAATATTCTAAATGAAAACAGTGTTTCTAATCCACAAGATGATATAAACTGCTCAAATGGCCTTTGTTTTAATTCCAAGGCTGTGGCTCACCAAAGACCTGGTGATAGCCTTGGGTTGGACATTCACCAGCAATGCTGGGTCAGTTAAACCCAGCAGATCCAAGGTGGGATCTGTG
The DNA here is from genome assembly GCA_035221455.1 of Xenops minutus. Taxonomy (NCBI): domain Eukaryota; kingdom Metazoa; phylum Chordata; class Aves; order Passeriformes; family Furnariidae; genus Xenops; species Xenops minutus. Next base: position 3,650,525 of record JAWWEE010000041.1, read on the forward strand.
TCTCTGGCATTCCCCTGTGAGTATAGAAACATAAAGGATACAACTGGAAAATAAGTGAATTTAACCCTTTCCCCTTATCCTTCAGATTTCCCTGGTTCCTAAGAGTCTGGCACGGAAAAGAATTTGGAATAAGAAGTACCCAATCTGCATTGAACTCGCTAAACAGGATGATTTCATGGCAAAGGCCCAGACTGAGAAAGAGAATGCAGAGGAAAAGTCAACTGCTGAAAAAGTGGACTCCAACAGTGAGGAATCCAAGAAGCCTCAGGATGGGGCCAAGTGCAGCAGCCAAAAAGATCAAGTGCTTTACCTCTTTGGGAGGACAGGCAGGGAGAAGGAGGAGTGGTTCAGGAGGTTCCTCCTCGCCTCCAGGCTCAAGTCTGAAGCAAAGAAGCCATTGAGTCTGTGTGGGAACAAGTCAGGTACTCACAGTTTGTGTTCTGGTACAAGTGTCTATTAAATTAACAACCCACAGTTAGGTTTTGGTGGAGCCACAGTGATCTTTACAGGCAAGTAATACCAAAGACACTCCTGCTCCTTATCTCATTCCCACCTTCCCACCCTGCCTTTTCCTCTCTTGCAAGGCATACAGCCAAGTATACAGCCACTATTAGTACTATTTTTAGACTATTTTATATGAATGCACTATCTTTCAGTGACTGTTATAACTGCTGTAGTATTTGTAAGGATGAATTGTTCAAACTACTTTTTTCTCATCAACATTTGCAGTATTAGACTCAGCTCTCTTATTACCCATTTTTCCTCCTCCATCCTTCCTTCCACTCTAGTCTCCTGTAAATGATAAAGAGCTTTCTCATGGGTTAGTGTCACAGGAAAACATGTTTTTCTGTTCAAACAAAAAGTCCTGCACTAATATATCTATCTAATATATATCCGAAGCAGCAAAAATGCTAGTCTGTAGTATTGATCAAATGTTTGAAATATTAATTTAAAACCATCCTCTGATACGATTTTAAACCTGAATGACTCATGCTTTTCTGTCATTATTCTCTGAGAAGCTTTTTAAAAATCAGTTAACATCACTATTTCTGGCACATAACTTCTGGAAATGCAAATGCAAAATTAATGGCTAATTAAAATTCTAATAGTTACATGCTTTTGACAGGACTTTTAGTTGTAACAGCTTAATCTATAATTAGATTAGGAAAAAAAAAGTTCAGTCATAGGTACATTTTAATCACCTGACTTTTATTTTAGGCAGTTCCCAGCAGGGCTGTTGGGAATTCTGCCATGTGTTGTACATATGTGAGTGTCCATATTTAAATATGCTATTGATCAGCTGACTCCCCCAGTCCCCCATCCTGCTGAGTGCTGAATCATACCAAATATTGGCTAACTTGGGTTCAGGACCACCTGGGCACACAGGAGTGGGCTTTGCTTTGAGCCTTCCCAATGGGAAAGCACCATCTGAAGGGTCTTTTTTTTTCAGAATAAATTATATCTGCTAAATAATACTGTTCCTTTAGTGTTTGATCATACACTCTGCTGCATGGCTGTCAGATTTATTCCCTGTTAAATGGGCATTATTCCTTTCAATGCAGGGCTCTTGGCAGCATTCAGCAGGACTGACAGTCAGCCTGGAGCTCTCACACACAGCCGGAGCAGCAGCAAGGGAAACGCAGAGGAAATCACCTCCCAGCCCAAGCACAGGGACCTGCCTGGCAACCTGAGGCAGAAAATGCTCCTGGACTACAACATTTACATGGCAAAGTGTCTTCCTCAAGAAAAGAAAAGCCCTTCAAGCAGTCCAGTGCTCAGTGCAGACAGCAGCCCTACTGCTGTGAAAAAGGTAATGCTTGTCCTCCAAAGCGCACACCAGGCACAGTGTCTGCAGCTCCTGCTAATCCCTTGGCCTCCTGGCCTGCAGTTGGATCACTCTGAGGAAACAGAACCTTAATATTCAGTGCCACACTCCTAATAAATGGGTTCTTAATGCTAAGGACAATCACCATTCATTTAGAAGATGTAATTCCTGTCGTGCATCTTTGTTTCCAGGCTTTCATACAACATCTAGAGGGGAGTAAGAGGCCGTGGTGTGGGATACAAATAAGCACAGCTTGTGTTTCCCCAGGAAAGCAGATATTCCAGCCCCCAGGAGCCCCTGGAGCAGGGAGGGATGGCTGCTGGCTGTGGCACATATCAGCAATGCTGCTATAAATAGAGGAGCAGGGCTGGCAGGAAAGCTGCGTCACAGCAGAACCTCCTCGCCCAGCAGGGCTGGCAGCATGAGCTGCTGCCTCTGGGAGCAGCCCCTGCCAGGAGGTGATGTTCAGAGCTGTGCCATCTCCCTGCTGTCTTAGAAAGCACTGCTTTTCTGCTGCCTGCAGCAGTGAGAGGTGGGGAATTCTCCTGTCCTTGCAGGCACCTGAGAGTATTTGGTGTGTTGTGTTTCCTTCGTGGAAGCCTCCTGGTTTTAATGAGATATGTGTGTCCACACCCAGCGTTATTTCAGCTGCCTTTGCTTCTGTGTGTGTAGTCAGTGATGCAGCATCTGAATGTATAATATTTCCAGGTTTTTCCAGATGGTTCTCAAGTAAGCCAAGACATAATCCTCTTGGATTGTAAACAAAACCTTTAATGCAGCAGAGGGAACAATAGTTTCCTGAGTTCTGAATACAAACATTGAAAGGAAGAGTGTGTTTCCCTGTACTGTGTTTCTTTATCATCTGTTTGTGATGGTTCTGATCTGGATTTAAGGTTGTAAAGCTGAGTCTTGCTTTCCAGTCTTCAGATAAATCAAAGGAAGAGTAGAGATCTGACTGGGAGGAGAGAGTATCTCTACTGCAGACACATTTATAAGTCTGCCCAGTCTGGGTTTATCTGTTTTTTTTTCTGCCAGGGGTTAAATTACATACAGCTTTCTCATTTCATTGCCAGAGGTCAATCTATATCTGTGTGGTCTCATTCCCTCTGTTCCATGTCAGGATGATGACAGGCTCGTGGCAGCCCAGCTGATGTGTTTGTAAAGCTGTCTCTGTGCTCAGCATTTGGTGTTCTGAGCTGACCCAGGCTCTAACACTGAACTTCCAGTGTAAAACAGGCCTTTTCTGTCCTTGGTTTGTAGAATTTATAGAGCTGAATAACCTGCTCTATGTTTTCAGTTGCCAGATGCCCAAGTGGAAGCTGAAGAAGAAGAACAGGAGGCCTGGGTGAATGCCTTGCTTGGAAGAATATTCTGGGATTTTTTAGGAGAGAAGTATTGGTCTGATCTAGTGTCAAAGAAGATCCAAATGAAACTAAGCAAAATAAAGGTACCTAATCTGGAGACTTGCACTGCACACTCTTTGTGAAGGAAATGAAACAGATGGTCTTTGAGTTTTAAAACAGTACAAGACTTATTTCACACTTGTAAAAGACAAGTGAATAAATGTGATACAGAATTCCAGTTTGGTTTCTCATGGATCTCAACATGTTAAACTTTGCTGCTTTGGTTTGAAATGAACTACAGCTGGGTTAACTATTTGTGTCTGTCAAGCTTTTATGTAAAAATTAGCAAGATTATTTTATTTCCTTTAGGGATAAATAGAACTGCTTGCAAATGATGAAACCTGCTTTGGGAAATAGTATATTGCTTTTGAGGTGGAGAAGGAGCCACAATTCCAGTGTGTTCCTGTTTGCCTCAGACATGGCCTGCTGGCAGGAGAGGTCAGGAATAGTCCTGTGTGAGGGGTGCCAGAATGCAGTTCCATGAGCTGTGTGAGCTCAGGGGGAGAAGGATCTGGAGCTTTTGAGTGACTCCTGTGCCTCCCCTTGCATTCTGTAACCCTTCTGAGCAGCAGCTCTTAATCCCAGGCTCTTCAGCTCCTGGTGTGTGGGGAGGAGTCTGCTGTTACTGAGGGCACAGGGAGATGTTTTTGTGCTGTGAGATAGTGTTGGTTGTGCTTTGGGAACTGAGCAGTGACCTGATTCTGCCCTGCTCCCACAATTCTGACAGCAGGGTACCCAAACACCTCACTGGGACTGGATCTATTTTAAAGGGTTAAAGCACTGGCTGTTCACAGGAGTTCACAGGATTTTCTATTAGCAATTTAAGTAAATAGGTCCTCAAACCATCATGATTCTGTGCCTCTATATTAAAACCAAGTCAGTGTGCTGTGAAAGAGTTTGTCAAAGGTAAAAGTAGCTGAGACATTGATAGAACTGCAAAATATGTGTCTGAATTTGAAATTCAAGGAAGTCCTTGATCTTTATTCACAGTGAAGTAGGATTTACACTTCGTTCTTGAGCTTTTTACATGCTTGGACTAAAAAGCATGCTGGAGGTTTAATGTCAGCATCTGAACTTCAGCATAGTTTTGAAAACATTCCAAGTTCAGATGTTGAATCTCTCCCTAAAATATTTTGAGACTGATAACTGTGAAATTCTAGAATTGGAAGAAATTTGTGTAATTATATGTGTGTTCTTTCACTGGTGGCACTTCAGCTCAGTCCATTCCTTAAGATCAGTGCCCTTTCTTCTCTCAGGAAATGGGTGTTTAGTTCCATAACACATACTTGACTTTCTCCATTCTGTCCTTCCAGCTGCCCTACTTCATGAATGAGCTGACTCTGACTGAGCTTGACATGGGGATAGCAGTGCCCAAGATCCTCCAAGCCTTCAAACCTTCTATTGATCACAGAGGTAAAATACAGGCTTCCCCTTCTGGTTCTGCCAGGATCCTGCCTTTATACCTGTGCAGAGCAGAATTTTAATCTCTCTTTCATGTGGATGTTTTAATCAGAGGAAGGTACATTTAATAAGAGCTTGTTCTGAGGAGGTACTGAAGGGTCTCTATGTCAGGTTTGGGATAAAGATAGGAAATATGACCATGTTTTTCCATAGACAGTAATTGCTGAACTGAACTAAAATTTGCATGCAGCAGAGATGCAGACACACACCTGACCCTCTGTCATGGACTGCAGAGAGCAGTGCCATTCTGGTCCTGTACCACAGCACAAAACAGGCTTGGCTCCCCTGTTCTGAAAACAGGGATTCGGAAAACAAAATTGTAATAACTTGGAAAACAAGAATACAGTGTTGCTTTGAAAATAAAATTCAAAATACAGCATCATTTTATGTCCTTACTGTTAAATATGGATTTTTTTTTTAAAGCAGAATGGCTTTCATACTGCTGCTTTGTGAATCAGAGCTGTTTGTTTTCTGTTCTGTTCCTTCTTGCTTGTATATGGTCACAGGAGTATATTTGAGGATACTCATGCCACTTAAGTAGTCTCACAAGGAAGAACAACTTGGGATAATTCTTTTTTAACTTCAAAAGTGTTTATTCTACTTGCTGAGGAGAGCTAGATGCCATCTTTTTTCTAAGACATAATCAGAGCTGTTTTTCATTTTAAATTGTGTCTGAGTTTCTCCACTGAAAGTGGAGAAATTTCTAATTGGCCTAAAGGGAAATACTTCCCTGGGGGACCTGTTGTGATGCAGCTGTGGATTGCAAGGCAGGCAACCTGGTTTTGTTTAAAACTGCTCTTTCAGCTCTTAGATGAAGTTACCAAGGAAATTTCTAGATGGGGCTAAACCCAATAAATTGTTAGTGAGAGGTAAGAATTTAATGAATTGAAAATACGTGGTGCAAGTGTTAAAACCCTCTGGAGAGGCTCTGACTTACAGGCCAGCAATGAGCCAAACTTGATGGCTCAGTAACATATCTGGAGCAATAACAAACAGGGACAGAGCAAAGTTGGAATGGACAATTAGCTGATGCCACTCAAATCACTGACTGAAAGCACAAGGCTAGTGAGCACTAACCTTTGCCTCATAAAACTGTGACCAGAACAGACTTTGGGGAGTTACTGAGATCCTCTTGGACACACAGAACATTAGCTGTGTATCCAAATGCCATTGTTTGCCCTTATCTGCTTGAGACTTGCAGTCTTTGGGGAAAAGCCTTATCTCTGAAACACTGGGTACTGTGCTCTCAACTTCTGGAAAGTGTGTTTTCCACTGAGCTGCACAAACAAAGCAGTCTTCCAAAAGAGCAGAGTGTTTTGTTGTCACGAGCAACAAAAAAAATCTATCTTTTTAAGAGAAATAAAAACTGAATAAGCTGGAGTGCAATCAGTATTTAGGGAACTCAACCATATTGCTGGCTCTTGTCATCTGCTTCCTGCGTGGGACAGCAGGTTCTCCAAGTGCTTATGAAATCCTCCCGTGTTCCCAGGAGCTTCAGTGCTGGTAGAAATTTCATTTGGAGTTACAGAACTCAAAAATTTTCAAATTGTTACATTTGTGATGCTTGCCCATTGGTTTCATGGTTTCTTTTTAAACAAGCATTCATTTCAGTGGTGGTGTCAGTGTTTCCATTTGCCTGGATTTCAGCATTGTTTGAATTCTTTTCTCTGTTCCCATAACTTCAGCTGGAACCAAGGACTGTAGTTCTAAGTCATGAGATGGGATTTAGGAGACTTGGCTTCAATTCATTGCTGAAACACATCAATTAACTCCTTCAGGTTCTTGTTCAGTTAAACTGTGACAAGCAAACATTTCTGGTGGGATTGCTAAGCCTTCTGAGTTCTTCCACACTGTTGAATGACACATGAACTCTTGGTGTCTGAGGTTTTAAGAGCTTGCAGTGAATAATTACTGAAATAACTTATTTTGTAATTACAATCAAAAGGGCTAAAGGGATGATAATTGGAAATGGTTTTTTTCATAAGGATAAATGTGTTCCTTGGTAAGTTAACCTATGAGTAAACCACTTGGTTTGTTGGAGAATATGAGGGGGGAAAAAGCCCTAAAATCTCAGGGCAGTATCTAGAATGAACACTTTTAAGTTCGGTTTCCTGAAGTGATTGAGACAGTCATTTGAGGTATTTTTGAACCTTTTGAGCATATGAGTTCATTTGAGCCTTTTGTGAGGCACTAAAGTGGAGTAACTAATTGGGAAGAGCTTTGTCTCATCCCTAGTTTTTTTACAAGGAAAGCATTTTTTATTATATGGCTTTGCTAAGTAACTAAATTTGTTAGCAGGCAATGTTAGAAAAAAAGATCTTGTTTTTGTTAATTCAGTCCTATTTGGGTAAGAGCATATGCTGTAGCATTTACTGTAATTCTGTCAAGGCTAAGGAACCAGAAAATTCTGAGTAAATTGTACCATCTGCCCAATTCTTCACTCCCTCTCAAAAATGCATATGAATGTTTTCTGGCCAGAAGGAATTTTCCTTCTCAGCAATGGCATCCTTTGCTTAATTATCTGCTGTTAAAACAATAGTGATGATTGAATCATGCTGACTCATTGATCATCCAGAAAGTCTGTTTAGCTGCTTTCTTGTTTCTGATGATCTTACTGTAAAGAGGGGGAAAAGAAATTATATATAAGGTTGTGTTTGAGTTCTTGTGTTTGGTTTTAGAACTGTGTTAAAAACACTGTGTGATGGAAAAGAGTGATTTGGGTTAGTAAAGCACCAGCTTGGCTTCATCTGCTCCCAGCACAGAACATCAGGGTGTCAGTGACCTGCCCTTTGGGAGCTGCCTGTGTGTCTGTTAACAGGACTGCTGGGCCAGGGGCAGTGCTGCTCTTCTGGCATGTTTTTGCAGAAAAGAAAACAGCAGTTTATCACTGATAAAATGTGACTTTTACAGATGAATCAAACCCAAGGAGTAGTTGCCACTAATTGCTTGTGAGTAAGGAAATAAAAGTAGAAGTGTCAGTGGTTGATGTGCCAGTGAGGACACGTTTTGTGCAGCTGCAGTGTCTGGAAAAGGAAGATGCATAACCTGTGCTTAGTGGCATCTGATTTCTAATGTCTGGATCCCAAATACAAACGTTTGGTCGGTGGGGCTGCAGGGTGTCACTCAAGAGGCAGGACCCAATCCTGCAGCTATTCCCAGGACAATTCTTTAGGTGAAGAGTCTGCACAACAACAGGATTTAACTTACAGTGCATGTCTGGAATTGTGCAAGTTGATGCCCCTGTTCAGTGTGAGTCGTGAGAGAATGCCCATAGCTCAGTTCCTGAGAGCATCTTGTCACAGTTCTTCAGTCCCCACTGGCAGAAGGAGAGGCAGCAGGCTGTGATGTGACACAAGCAGAGCTGCTCTGGGATTTCAGCTTGGGCTTCCTTTGGCCAGCATGAGTAGAGGAGTGGCCTCATTACTGTGTGGCTTGCAGCAATGCTGTGAATTGTTTGGAAGTGAATCCCTGATTATATTCTCTTTTCTGTATCTCATTTCAGATCTCTTAAGCAGTTTAGGTGTGTGTAAATCACACTGCTTTTGGGGTTTTTTTTAGGTTGTTAGCTGTCCTCACTGCTGTCTTTCAGGGTGGCTTGGATTTGTATCTGACTTCACTCCTTGAGCTTAATATGAAAAGAAAGCTTTGTGATTGTTCTTAAAGTGACATCCCTTTGTTGTTGTTTATTTTAGGACTGTGGGTTGATCTGGAAATGTCCTACAATGGATCTTTTCTAATGACCCTGGAGACCAAGATGAACTTGACCAAACTTGGTAAAGAGCCTCTTGGTGAAGCACTTAAAGTCGGTGAGATCGGCAGAGAAGGGTAAGGGATTGTAATGATGGAATTGAGCTCAGGCTTCCAGGGTGAAAAAGTGGGATTTTCCTTGTGTGTGAGCAGCTCGGGCTCTGCAAGAGACTGGAAGGGCTTTCACACACCTGAGTGCAGAACGTGGCCTTTCTGTGCAACTCGATTGCACCACCCATAATCACCTTAATAAAAGGTCTTTGTGATACAGTTATTTACATATATATATATTAGTAGGATTTTAAAGTGTTCTGTGACTTAGATTTAGCTTTGTCTTATGCTTGATTTGGGGTCTTAGTAAGGCTTGAATATTGGAGATACACACATGCAGAAATGGAGTAGACATGTGTAAGAGGCTCCTACAGCTACAGCTGTGAGCCATGGAGCAGTGAACAATGTGCAAGGTAGATGGGCTGTGATTGTTCTGTAAACACTTTTTCAATTGCTTTATTGCACCCTGGGACTAATCACACCCCTGCTTTAGTCTCTGTTTTTCCTCATAGCCCACTTCTATTTCCCTGCTATGTGTAAGTGAAATGCCTTAGGTAGAAGAACTAATGAGAAAAGCACCACACAGTAACTTACCTCACTTGTATTTGTGCTTTCCCTCTCATTTGTGTGATGTTGTTGGAATTGTGGAGTCTCATCAATCTGTCCATTTGTATTAACCTGGTGAGTGACACCTGTCAAATATCCTTCCCATCAGCTGTGGAGTGTCCATTCTTTTTGTGCTGTATCTCTTTGTACTTAAAAAATCTGCAGTCCCTGAAGAGTAGGTAGTCTCTAATTTAGTGTACAATCCCTGCCTACAAATCAAGAAAATAGTCTCTAAGTCTGGCCATTTGTTTAGCTATGAATAAAATGTTATGGTGTCTCACAATGAAGATACTGGATGCTTTGTGTACTCATGTCATAGCTGTGACCATTTATTCTGAGATACCTTGAAGTAATAATTCCAGCAGCACTGTATTTCAGTGCAGTCATGGCAAGAAAATAAATGGGGAAAAACCCTAATGTCTGAATGATCTCATACACTGGTAGAAATTCAGAGGATTTAAAATCGACCTAGATTCTCATTGTCACTGCTTGAAATAAACATTTCTGAATTTACATCCATATAACTGGTAGGTGAGAATTTTTCAAAATCCCTTTAATCCTGCCCACCCAAAAAAATGGGGGATAAGAAGGAAACGTCTGTGCAAATCAAAGCCTTGCTTTTCTTCCCCCACCCCTTCAGGATTTTCTTTGTGTATTTCCATATCTGTTCAGTGCAGAAATGGCCTCAGAAATAATTAGTGAACGCATTGGTTTCGTATTTAAAAACCAGTTTGCTGCTGGCTGAGCAATAGGCTCCCAGCAAGGCAGATGGAAGTGCCTGTAGCCAAGCAACCAACTGCTTGGAGGTGTCAGCATGAGCTGCTCCCTGCACTGGGCTGGGATGTTTCAAACCTCAGGGCCAGCTTTACAGAAAGAGCAGTCTAATGTGTTCTAGTTTAAATGAAGGCTTTTGGTTGCTTGGTTCTTTTTTTTCCCCCTTCAATACAATGGATATTATAAATAAGAAGTATACAGAATAGTTGGATTCTGTACATTTCCACTGTGTTGGTTAATTTTGATTTTACTGGCTTTTTGAGTGGCATCAGTTGGCAGTTGCTGTGACAAACTATTGTGCATGTGTTTGCATCCATGCCCATGTTGTCAGGGAGGAAGGTTGGCTGCTGACACTCATTTCTGTCCCTCAGGAGCCCAGAACAAACCATCTCTCCAGAGGCATAACCACAGAGTGGTGTAAGAAAGGCACCCAGAGGGAGGGAGGGGCAATCAGCCCTGGGGTTTGACTGCCCTGGGTGTTGTCAGTGCAAAGGGAGACAATTGGGGCACTTGCTGGTTGAAATCAAGTGGAATGTGCTGAGATGAGTTTGATAAAGCTGTCTTGCACGCCCTCTCAGGGAAATGCATCTTTCAAAAAGGGTGGCAAACTGTTTAATTGCTAATTTATAAAGTTAATACAGCACAAGCTCTGCCATACAGGAGATGAGGCAAATGCAGGTTAACCCAAAGCTCCCACAGCTTCTTACCCCACCAGTCCTTTTGGCTGGGTTGTGCCACGTAAAAACAAGCTGACAAATGGCAATTCATAAAATATTGTGCAATCTGCACAGGAACAATACTGTAGCTCCAAAGTGGGGTTTATTCTTCCAATGTTTGTCTCATATAAATGGTCCATTGTATGCAGAGATCCCCTGAAATCTCACTCAAGCTTATTTATTGTTGCTTTGTTTAATGCGAGGAAATCCTGAGGTCTGAGCCAGGCAGTGCTTGTGAGGCACCTTCAACTGGGAAATAAAACACCTTGTTCAGAAGGTGACACCTCTGAGAGCCCTGAGAATGCCCTGGGCATGCTTTGAGCTGCGTGGTACAACCTGCACGGGAAAGTAAGGCGAGGTCACACCCTGGTAGAAAATGTGTAGTTTCAATCTGACCCAAAAACATGGATTTCTCCCTGAGAAGCAGCCCCAGGGTTGCTATTTGGGCCAGTGGCAGGAGCCATCCACCCCCCCCCACGTCCTTGGGGAGGTGGCTCAGTTTGGTGTGTTCTTTCACTGCTCTGCAGGCACACAGTGCAGCTCTGGGTGGGAAGAGGTTTGCAGTTCTGATTCCATGCCCTGGGTAGGAAATTCTTCCATGTGCAGAGGTCCTGGATTACTGCTGCAGCTGGGAGGGAGCTTGTGCACTGTGAGCTGCACTGGAGCTGTCCTTCCCCATCAGGACTCCGTGCAGCAGCTCCCAGTTTGTTGTGTGTCCATGCCCTGTGTGAGGCTATGAAATGCTTCACATACATTTCCAAGAACACACACACAAGAAGAAAGGAGGCACAGCTATGAGCTGTATTCTGGGCATGCTGTAGAGTGTTACAGTGCTGGGTATGGTCCCCAGGGCTAAGGCCATATGCTTTTGAAGTGTGTGTTGTGTAATTGTTTCAGGCTCTTGCATTCAGAGGAGATCTGTTGATACTGAAGTGAATTCACTGCATCCTTCCCTCATTTTAATCCGTTTAAAAGATTTGAGTTTTTTCCTGTTGTTGTGTACCTAAATTCTTCTACAGGTTTAAGTCTAGGAATTAGTTCCTACTGTGTGGGATTTTGTACCCCAAGAGCAGCACTCATTTGATTTTATTACTTCACTTTTCCCCCATGACATTCAAAGGTGGTTTTACCTGTCCAGCCTACATTCTGCTCAAGTCCTGGAAAGCCACAAGCAGCAACAGAGACGCTTCCAAATGCATTTCAAATAATCTCCACAATTGGTTTGAATATGTAAAACAGCCACCCCCCTACCAACCTATTTCATGCAGGATTATGTTCCTCTGGGGAAAACAGATTTTCTGTTTCGAATGTAGTTCTGCCAGACTGGCTTCACAGTGCTTTGGTTCTTTTAAGTAAGTGCTTGTAAAAAAGAGGAGGGGATGGTTCAGAGTCATGTAATGTCAGCCAAAGCTGTGCAGGATGAGGAGCTATTTAAGGATATTACATTTGACCTGGGAATTGCACTGTTTCAGTTTCAGGCCAAGGGCGTATTGTCTCGCAGACAGCGATGAGGAATCCTCCAGCGCCGGCTCTTCGGAGGAAGATGATGCTCCTGAGCTGGCAGGAGAGAAGCAGGTGACTGCAGGAGCAGAAGGGTGAGCTGTTCAATCCTTCCCTGCCTTATTTACACCCTGTCCCATGCTGTGATGCTCTGTGCCCCACAGAGTGAGCATACCCCAGCAACGGAGCAAGCCCAGCTCCAGAGCCTGGAGAGCAGTGCAGCCCCAAGCACAGGGAGCTGCTGGGCTGGGAGCACTGGGCCCTGCACAGGGACCTGTTCCCAGCTCCACCACGCACTCCCAGTGTCCTCACCATTACATTACTGGGGGAGCCAAGTCATGGGGCCAGAGCACCCCTGGGGACCTTCCCCAGCGTGTCCTGCCTGGCAGCAGAGCCAAGAACAGGGTTTTGTGTGTGCCCTGAAACACTGTGTGCAGTATTATACCCGTGCTGATCCCACTGATGATCCCTTGTTTCCAGTGTGTTCATTTCTTAGGGAAAACAACTGTTCCTCAAGCCTCACTCTCAGTTTTGTGTTGCTGGCTTTTCTTCTTTTTATTTTTTTATTTCTGAGAGCTCTAAGTGCCTGGGCTGTGCAATACTGCCCTCTGATGCTGTGCACGAGTTTCAAAGGATATTTCCTAACATCAGTGTTGCCACGTCATTCCTTGTTTTGGCTGCTGTTCTGATTTGTTGCTTTCTGCATCTGATTGCAATTTTGCCATGCAATGAGAGAGCTGTAGTCAGCCAGAAGTGTCTCAGACAATCACAATGTTTCCTGTGTCTGAACACATCCTTCATTTTTACAGTGAATATAGCAGAACACTCGTGACTTACTCAGAATGTGCCAGGGAGTTTCCTCAGAGTTTTATTCCTATACACTTTCAAAAAATGTGTGAACAGTTGCTGGAATTACTGCATTTGATGCATTTCATATCTTCTAAAAATTCATAGATCATACAGAGAACTCTTTATTAAGAAAACAAAGAGGGAGAATGAAGAATTCTAATTTAAAATACTGAAAAAGAATCTGCATTACTACCACTATAGAGTCTGATGAGATGATGAGAGGATAACTGCTTTCTCTGAGTGAAATTACAGCTAGTATCAAATCCAAAAGCTGAAATTAATTCACCCTTTTTGTATCAGCTGAGGAGTTTCTTGCCTTGTGTTGTGCTAAGGAGAAAACTCTGTCGAAGTCTGTGTAGGAATGTGGTGGTTTTTGGTTCCCCTCCATGTCCCCCCCAACAGGCAAATGTCATTTCCTTAGGAAGGTTATCTCTCTGCTGCATAACATCCAAAGCCATAATTAGGTATGATAGAGTGTGTGGAAAAGACCAAATATGCTATTCTTGGAGTGTATATTTCCAGCATGAGATGGGGTGAGAAAAGACAGATTCAGCCCTTAAAGCATCTGTCTTAAAAACTAGGAATGCCCTTCACCATTGCCAGGAAAAGCCCTCTTCTTGCAGGCATAGTTAACCATTTTGGAATATCATTCCACCCACTGCCAGGACTGCTTTCCTCTTCTTTTCCAACACCTTTATTCTCACAAATGCTACAGTGCCTTAAAATGAAAACCTTTTTGATCAGCTCACACTGCTAAATGATTAGACATGATGGTTGAGATTTCTAAGCTGATTTGTGCATGTCTTGGTGCATCAGTGTCCTGACAATTTTGATGGAATGGTGGTAGACAAGGTGTCATTTTCCTTGCCAGCTTGCTGGCATAAGTGATGGAAGTGTATTTGCAGTTTTAAAAAGTATTGTGTTTGCAGTGCCATGTGGGAAGGAGTGTTCAGACTGAACAGAATTTCAGCCAGACACTTGTAGCTGACAGAATGCAGCTGCTGGGTGCAGGCTCTGAGTACTGCTTGGCCTTGTATCTGTTCAGAATTTTTATATTAAAGTTTCATGATTTAATAGAAAATTCATGGCTGTCTTAGTAGTTTAAGAAAATTACCTTCCTGTCCTTCTTTCTGTTCTCTATCTAAAGGTATGTCGGAGGATCTCGGACAAGTAAGATAATGAGAATTGTGGATAAAATTACCAAGTCAAAATACTTCCAGAAAGCAACAGAGACTGAGTTTATTAAGAAGAAGATTGAAGAGGTCTCCAATACTCCATTGCTGCTAACAGTTGAAGTCCAGGAGTGCAGAGGAACACTAGTGATTAACATTCCACCTCCACCCACTGACAGAATATGGTAAGAGCAACTTAATTGTGGGCTGTGCTATTGAAGGGATTGCTGATAAGAAAAAGGCAAAGTCTGGCTAAAGTGGGTTGTGGAAGAGGTGCAACACAGACTAGCTGTAAACAAGGTAGGGACTGCTGTTAAGAGGAAATCGAGTTACACATTTAAGTGTTTGCTTTGGTGCAGTGTCTGTGGTAAAACGTGCTGTGTTCCCTCCCCAGGTACGGCTTCCGAAGGCCTCCCTACCTGGAGTTAAAAGCACGGCCAAAGCTTGGCGAGAGGGAAGTGACTCTGGTTCATGTGACTGACTGGATAGCCAGGAAACTGGAGCAGGAGTTCCAGGTGTGGTTCCTTGACGCTTTCATTTCATTGCTGGTGGTTTGGGTCTGTTTAATTTAAAGCTAGTTGGTGTCTCCACTGCTCCTGTTCAGTGGGACAGATGTTAAGAACTCAGCACTAACTGCCTTCTGGGATGGTCTCCAGACTGTGTAGGCCTGGGTGGAAATGTATTTTAGCACTGGTCAGAATAATTGCAGAGCTGAAAATGCCATTTGTTTGAGTCAGGTAGCACGGTAGAATTGTAGTGCTCAAATAAAAACATGATCCTAGGTGTTCTTAGATGATGAGAGCATCAAACTAAATTAAAAACAGATGAGGCACTAAGGTGTCCTGTTACTACTTCCTTTAAAATAACTTTAAAATAAGCACTACATTGACTGTAGTGCAAAATAGGGAAAAGCTTCCAAATACATGTACAGTGGGAAAACTGACCAGATTGATTCTGGACCCCAACTTGTACAATCAACCAGGATTCAAAACCACTTCACTAAAAGTACATTTTGAAAGTATATGAATAAGAGCTGAGAAAGCAACAGTTAGAAAAAGGTGATGTTTCCTGTAATGCCCTTTTAATTTAATGGAATGTGCAGAGATAGTCGTATTTCTGAGCTTCATTTACAACTGTAACAACAGAATGGCCTGAGTTAATGGGCACTGCACCAGATGGAACCATGCTGAACTGAAGAACCTTTTATCTGGAAATTTGTTGCATTTCTTTAACTGAACGAATTGGAAGAGTAAGGTTTCAAGTGACATATGAAGTGTAACTTGATTTAATTGCGTCTCTTTCACAGAAAATCTTTGTTATGCCAAACATGGATGATGTTTATATTCCTTTAATGCACTCGGCCATGGATCCCCGCTCCTCCACGTGCCCTCAAGAGCTGAGCACGGAGACCTCTGATCAACCCTGACATGTGAAGACTCTTGCAGTTTACAGTATTATAAAAGTTATTCTCATGGTTTTATAAACTGTGCTGTAGTTCTCATCCTTAACTTGTGCCACTCTGCCCCCTCCCAAGGACTCTACCCATACCTTTGTGCTCACTTGCCTGGTTATTGTCCCCGTGTACTTCAGCTCCATGAAGTTCCATTCCATTAAGCTGTTGATTTATTTCTGTACTGGCTGCCATCAGGATTTTAACTGGGAGGCTGAGATGACCTTTTGGGGGAGGGAGGAGGAACTGAGGTATAATAGATCAAGGAGCTCGACACACCTTTTGTTCAGCTTATGTTTTCGTGCTCTGTTAATGTGCAGTAAAGCATTGAAAAGTTGTTTGGCAGCAAAGGAACTGCGTGCCAAATGGAAAAAAAATCCTAAATAAGGAGTGAATTTATAAAACTGGAAGAATATTTTTCTTTCTCAGGCAGTTGGAGGTGTAGAATGAACTGTTTTATGTTCTTTCACTTCTGCAGTCAATAGCTTGTGTCAAGCAATCGAAATATGAAACGCTTTCAGGATAAAAGAATGTAAATTGGATGTATGGGTCATACTGTGCTTCAGCGTGGTATATACATATTTCTTTTTTCATACAGAACTTGTGCTTTTTTTGGGAAGCGAGTAGCCATAAAACACATTCAACTGTCAGTGAAGGTGGGACTGTCAGAGCTTTGTTGGTAAAGCCATGAGACCAAACCAGAGCAAGCCGCCTTACAGTGAGGTACAATCACCTTGGTTCCCGATTCCTGATTCCTTCTGAATGTTCCTAAAGACATGAGCACACACACAAAATGCCAACACTGCACGTCTCCAGCAGTAGGTACCTTACTGTGCTTAGAGCCTCCAGCTGGGAGGACACAGCGAGCTCTTTGGGAGGGGTTTGTTGCTGTGAGTCTTTGCCATTGCACTGTGTTTCCAGCCAAAGCGTGGGCCCAGAGCCTGCTGCTGCAGCCCCAGACACCAAACGCCTTGGTGGTTGTGGGAGCAGCTGGGGCTGACACATCCTGACCCCCAGGCATTGGTTTTTTGGACTTTGTGGCGTAGGAATTCGAGCATTGCAGTTGTTCCAGCTGATAATGATTAAAGACTTTTTGCTAATTAATGGCCAAAATGAAGAGGGAAGGGGGAACTGCCTTTTCTTTCTGTCAGGTGTAATAATTCAAGGCTAAATGTATGCAGTAAATGCAAGATTTGAACACTACATATCCACTCCTTAACACGTAATATTTTTCTGATACTCAGTGTTGCCAACTGTTCATGGATGTCAGAAAACGTTTTAGTTTACAAAGAAAGGTGAGTTTTGGCTCTCCTTTTATAACATGATTTGCTTTTTTTTTTTTAGAAGTAATTTTTTAAGAACTTTTTTGTACGTTGTGTTGTCACATTTGATGTAAATCAAAATTTCCATGTATAACTTGATGATTTACCATCTCTAAATGAAGCTATTATATTGAAGGTTTTTTAAACAGCACCTTGCCTGAAACATAAAAAAAGAAAACTAGCATTTAATATATTTAAAATTAATTCTATATTTGAACACCTATTTTGGTTACCTTTAATTGAAATATTAGTAGGTTGTATTTGTTACCTGAACTCCTCCTTGACCATTCCAGGCTGTGTATATTCTGGGGTTTGCTGATTCTGTAGGCATTATTTGCCTTTCATGAAGTCTGCATGTCTTGTACGCAGGTCTTTTTTATGAGTTCATTTCTATGTGCAATAACTAAAGTCAAAGGACTAGATGCACTAATGTGTAAACAGATTTAGACTTATTACACAAGATTGTCATATTGCACTTCATAAACTGTGGGTAACTACAATCTGCTTGCTTTGTTTTATTAAATAAATCTATCCCATGTCAAACAATTCAGTTAGATTTTATTTCTATGGCACTTAGCCACGTGGATCTTGTGCAAGTCGTTCCCCAAATTTTATTAGAAAGGCAACTTGCTGAGTGTGCCATGTGCTTTGCAGACTTTTTTTGTATCCATGTACTTGGTGATTACGGTTTATCACGATTTCAGAGTTAACCAGTGCTGAGACTGTTGTAGCTTTCAAAGGAAAAGATTAAATTGTTTTACTGTCCTTAAATTTTACCACAGCTCTTAGTATTCATATGATGAATGTGCTTTAAAAACTTAAACCTGTGAAGGCCTTGAAAGGACTACCAGCAATTACAGAGCATGGGGAGTCTGCACTAATTTCTGGTGACTTTAAGAGCCTCTTTGAGCTTGATAATCATCTTTTACAGTCTGCCTGGACTCTGCTGCTACTCCTGTGTCCAATCCTGGCACCAGTGTGGGTGTATTTTACATTTACAGAGAACACTGTGCCCCCCTCCCCTGGCTGCAGGACACCTTTAGCACGGGTATTAACAGATGGAAAATAACAGGGGCCTTTTAAATAGCTGCAGCGTCATCACTGGAGTCAAATTCCCATTTTATTTCAAGCTCTTTCCACGTGCATGGGAGACCCCAAACCCTGGATGTGTCCAAGAACGAGCTGCACCAGCCTGGCTTTTACAAAGGTTAAACCTTACAAAGGTGCCCCTTTTACAGCTGCTTCGGGAAGGAATTCCTGCCCTGTGCCAGGCTGGGTTAAGTGTCCCTGGACCGCGATGGACCGACCCGGATCAGCTTTCGCTGGCGCCGCCCTCTCCCAGCAGAGAAAGGGCTCCTTTCCCGAGGCACGGCCAGGCTGGTGTCCCCGGGGTGTCTCGCACACCAGTGTCACTTGTTTTTAAAAGCGCCGCCCGGGAAGTGCCGAGCGGCCCCAGTTATGAACAAGCCTTTGCTGTAGCACTGCTGCTTGGCCGGCGGCGCCGAGCGGGCTCCGCCGGGTCAAAGGCAGTGCGGGGAGGAAAGAACGAGCCGGACACGTTTTTGGGGGCAAACACCTTTATTTACCGCCGCTCTCCGCACGGGGCCTGCAAGACACGGAGGGGAAAAGGAGAGGTTAGGGATGCGGCGCCCCCCCCTCGGCCGCCCCGCGGGGCGGGTGCAGCCGGGGGCGCTCAGTAGTAGGTTTGCTTCACGTCTATCAGCAGTCTAACACGTGTCAAGAGACATCATCGCGGCCCGGCCTGCCCGGCCTGCCCGCCCGCCCCCGCTGCCCCCGCTGCTCCCCCCGCTGCTCTCACCTCCGCAGCCGCGCCGGCAGAAAGGCCGCACTTCCGGCGCGCTGCCCTTTATAGCGCCGCAGGCCCCGCCCCCGGTGTTCGCCAATAGGAGTCGAGTGTGGGGGCACGTGCTGGTGGCGGTGGGCGGGCCCTCGTGAGGGCGGTGGGCGGGGCCGGGCCGTGAGGGGGCACGGGGGTCTCGCCCCCCCATCCCGTGTCTGGTGTAGCTTTATTCGCCTTTTCACAAACAATAGTACTTTTCTCTTTCGTAGTTTGGCCTAGCGCTCTGTTGCTGTGAAGAAGTAGGTGTTAAAAACATCCAAACTGAGGTGCCGGTCAGAGCTCCCCCCGTGGAGGGGGTGCTGAGGTGGGTCGTGAGGAAGGTGAGGGGAGCAGAGGGCGCTGCCCCTCGGCCCCGATTTTAGTCATTTTTTTCCTGTTTGACGTGAGAGATACTCGTGTTAAATAACTCCACTCTGGAGTTGGCATATGTAGTGTTTGTACCTGCTGCCGTGGCCCCCGTGGCCTGTTGTGTGGCCTGCTTGTTCTCACCTGCTCTGAAAGCCAAGGCCACCCTGAAAAACCCACGGGAGATCGGGAATCACGGTGTGGTTTGCAGCTCTGGCGTGTTTCTGTGTGTTCAGACTGGCAGGTCTCATCTCCAGGAGAAGGCTCTGGGGTGCAGGGAGGGATTGTTGGGCATCCTGAGCAGGGCTGGATCCTTGTGGGGCCCTTCCAGCCTGGGTAATTGTGTAATTCTGTAATTGTGTGGTAATTACCTCTCCTGCCCACACCACAGAGCTGGTGCGTGCACATGGCACAGCCAGGACTCCCTGTGCTCTGCAGCTCCATTAGTTTAAAAAGCAAACAATGTGTAC
This sequence comes from Xenops minutus, assembly GCA_035221455.1. Lineage (NCBI taxonomy): Eukaryota > Metazoa > Chordata > Aves > Passeriformes > Furnariidae > Xenops > Xenops minutus. Next base: position 3,670,077 of record JAWWEE010000041.1, read on the forward strand.
AAGGACAAAGTGGCTTTGTTGTATAAATAGGTGGCTGAGCGCTGGGCCTTTGCCAGGCACTCTGAATTTACTCTTTTTAAAGCTTCTTCCATTTGATTCAGTACTTTTTTTATTTTTGTCAGTTCAGATGGACCTGGACTTGGTTTTTGGTTCAAAGGGGCATGATGTGTTTTTTGTCTGCATTTGTTTAAGGTATTGCAGAGGACAGGCTCAACAGCGAGCTTGTTAAGACAGAAGCCATGCCAAATAACTTTGGCCCGGTCTGCTCCGAAAGTAAGGAGCAGGGAAATTACAATTGTTAGAAGAGGCTTTTGAGGTTATCAAGTCCAACCAAGCCCACCTGTGCCCCCAGAGCCCTGCAGTGACAGCACCCGGTGCGGGGCCCGGAGCTGATGAGCAGCTCCATTCTGCGGCAGTGCCTCCCCCCACCCGGGGATCCGGGCGGCCCGGGCTGCCTGAGCTCCGGTGTGTTGGGTGAAGCACAGCCGGGGGTGGCTCGGGGCGGCCCCGGGCGCGGTGGGTGACGCGGAGCCCCGCCCGCCCCGCGCGGGGAGCGCCGGGCCGGGGAGCGGCCCCGCCGCCAGGGCAGACATGGCCCGGCCCCGCCGCCTCGGCCTCGGCCTCGGCCTGCCGCTCCGCCTGGCCCTGCTGCTGGTGCTGCTGCTGCCGCCCAGGCCCGCGGTAAGTCCGGGGAGCTGGGCTGGGATGAGCGAGGGGTGGCCATGGGTGCCGCAGCCCGGCGGAGCCAGCGCACCGCCCGGGGCACTGCCGGGAATGCCGGGTGAGGGGCTGCAGCCCCGCAGCCTGATCAGTCCCACAGCCTGCCCTGCAGCCTGACACTGCCCGACCCTGCCCGACAGCCTCATCCACAGCCTGCCCCTGCCCCACAGCCTCGTCCACAGCCTGATCAGTCCCATACCTGATCAGTCCCACACCTGCCCCTGCCCCGCAGCTTCATCCACAGCCTGATCAGTTCCATGCCTGATCAGTTCCACGCCTGCCCCTGCCCCACAGCCTCATCCACAGCCTGATCAGTTCCATGCCTGATCAGTCCCACACCTGCCCCTGCCCCACAGCCTCATCCATAGCCTTGTCCAGCCCCACAGCCTCATCCCACCCCTCAGCCTGATCAGCCCCACCTGTGTACCTGCATCTGTGTCCTACCTTGCCAGCAGCTGTGTCCTTACGATATACATGTCCTGATCTGGGCACGTGTATCATAATCCTCAAAACATAAAAATACAGGTAATTTCCCACAAAGTAATTGTAAAAAGCAGTGCAGAGAAACTTTTGAAACAGTAGTGCAAAGGAACTTTTAAAACCTGAATCTATGTAGGTGTGTGCAGGAGACATTAAGACCTGCTAGAAGGTCTTTGCTCTGTCCCTCCATAAGCGAGGGGGCCTATTTTCTTTCTGAAAAAAGATTTACACATTGCATATATATTGATAACCAAATGCAAATGATGGGCTACAGGCTTTGCCATGGCATTTTGATTGCTCTGTTTCCAGGGAAAATGCACCAATGTGCATTAAATTTACATGTGGTTGGTTGGAATCCAAAGCAGACCACAGTTTTAAATTCAAAGGTGAAAGGCAAAGTGCACGAGTCACTGCCCTACAAAACCTCTTAAGAAATAACCAGGTTTGTTATAAGGTTTTGCAATAGGTGGAGCAATAAAAGTGCATAGAATAGGGAAACTGGTGCAAAGCAGATGGAATGCTGAGCGGATTATTTTTACAGAGGTAATAATTTTAAACAGTGTACTTTACAGTGGGTGCTGTCTGCTGTGTGTGTGTACCGAGATGGAAAGCTAAGTTCAAAAATTCACTTTTGAAAGGTGCTCTTGTTTGCAAGCACTCCGGATCAGGAGACAATGAAAAGGCCAGCTGGCATTTACTGTTTTCATTATACTCGAATGTAGCAGAGGAAAGTTTGAGGTTATGTTCTTTGATGGATTGTTCATTGTTGCCTGAAAATACTGGTGTAATATATGGGGTTGTAGCTCAGGTTAAGCAAAGCTGAAGGCTTTGTTGTTCACCTGGGTTATAATAGCTGCCCTCCCCTTCTTTAAAAGTAAAGTAAACATATTAGCAGCGAAGCTGTGTAACATACCTAGTGTTGTTACTTCATTAGGAAACTGGAAAAAACTACATGCAGGCTGTCAACAAAAATTGCTTCAGAATTTTTACTGTGGAGTGCTAACGTGTTTGTGTTGGTCTGGACTGTGAGGTTGAACCGAGATCACTTCATGGTCCTGACAGGTTTGGGCTTCAGATTTTGCAATACTACAAGGAAGTATTTTTAAATACTAAAAATACTTTTCAGATCAACAGATTATTACTTAATTTTGTATACTTTTACTTGCATAGTCACAAAAAACTGGACTCATGCCCTGGTAGAATTCAGCCCCTTTTTTCTCTTGATTTCTTTCTCCCCTTGGTCTCCCTGCCCTGCCACCTCACCTCAGTGTCTGATCTCAGGTTCTCCATTTTTGTTTCTTTTCTCAGTTTTGCCTGTCGTCTTTTTGCTCTGCCAGCTGTAGATCCTCACTGTGACTTCCAGGTTGAAATCTATTCCATACTTCAGTCCCTTTTCAGAACTAGTTTTCATTTCTGTGAACTTAGTCCCAGTCACCTCACCTGTGATTAACCCATTTAACTGTGAAGGCTTGTTTAAAACTCTTCATGTCACTCGAGTAATAAATTCCCATGGAAAAGACTGGCATACAGTCCTTGGTGTTGAGGTAATGTGAAAACAAGAGATTGCCTACAGGTTTTGCAGATTGTGTTTCCTTTAGGTTTCTTCTCAGTAGTGGTGATCTGCTGCTCTGTATTTTCTTTGTCTGATAAATATACTGTTGGTTACCTAATATCCCAACGCTAATGTTGTTGTCCTACAATTTACATTGTATGTTCATACAAGGGCTTCCTTTCCCGTCTTTTCTTTTTAGGGTAAAGTGCTGTTTCTTGCTCTTTGAGCGACACAGCTCTTGGATGGGAGGACATTATAAAAGGGTGAAATCTCAGATACAGCAGTGAGAAATGCAGTAGAGCTGTCAGTAAATACCAGCCACTGTCAATGTTAGACACTAACGATTTACAGCTCTCTTTACATTGGAAAAACCTTCTTTTTGTGAGCCCTGGATGTTCCAAACTGTCCCTGTTTCTCCTTCAACACAGAGTCAATGCAACTCAAAAATAACAACCTCCTGGGATTAAAGTGGCACTTGGAACGGGGCCGTGCCCTCCTGCAGCCAGTGGGACGGGTTGCAGTGCTGGGTTACATGGAGTGTGCAGGCAGCACCTGGCATGGGAAAATCCCAGCCTCGGCCAGGTGTGTTTTCTTCTGGAGTGTTCTTTATCTCAGCATGAGCTGTTTGCCCCGGGGAACTGAGGTGTGAAACCTTGTGTGAGAGCACGAGGTTTGCAGAGGACATGTTCAAGCTCTATGTTAACTAATGTTTATGTGTTTTATTTGGGTTGCAGGTGTCCTTGGTTGCTCAAAATAGTCTGGTAGGGGCTTGGCTGTTTGATAGTCGGGGATATAAATTTCTCTTGCACACTTAAAATTGTTACAGACAGCTCTGTCCTGGAGTGTAGATTTATGTGTTTATGACACTGCCCTTCTGATCATTTGGGTTGCTGGTGTTCCTGAGACTATTGCAGTAAGTTTGGGGTTTACAGAATCAGGTGTGAAAGCTCAGCTGGGAGGCAGAGGACAGTTGGGGTGGACCTGCTGTAGTTTCCAGTTTGTCCTATTGCAGTAGGAGTGGGTGTATGAATGAGAACTCACTGAACTGGGTTAAGCCTGATGAGAAATAGCTAATGAAGACATGCTGGGAATTTAGTCTAAGATTAAAAGATCTGTAGATTTCATGTAGCTTTCCAAAGAAGATAAAGTGTACTTTTATCAGCTCTCTTTCATGTATTAACTGCATTATTAGTTATCCTGAAAAACTCCCCCCAGTAGTTTACTGAATTTTACAAAGACTTTCGTCATGGCCTGGTTTTATTATGCTCAGGGAGTTTTAGGCTGTAGCCTGGCAGTGTAATGAGATAGCTGTCAAAAACAGGGTAATGAATCATAGGCTATCTGTGATGAATATGCCAAGTGCTTGCAGTGTGCTAATGTCTAAAAATATTTTGCCTTGCATCCTTATTGGTTTACCAGTTGTGGCTCCAGTAGCATAAATTATGGTGTAGGCCTTTTGTTACTGGGAAGAAAGTGTCTGGTGCTCTTAATGCTGAAGTTGTTTTTTAACAGCTTTTTGGAAAGTGCAAATGTACAGCCTCATGAATGTTATGCTAATTATGGAGTGAGGAGTATTTTGTTTTCTCTTGAGTGATTGTGTGTCTTGTCAATATTTTGGTTTGGTAAGCCGGGCATTACCAAAGAAATGATGAGGCTGTAAGTTATAGTTAGCAAACCATCCATCCTTTATCATCCATCAGCCCAGCACATTAGGTTTGGTGCATATATGGTGCTACTTCAGACTTATAAAACTGAAAATTATTTGCCTGGTAACCCATGACACTGATTTATTTACTGGTGAGCACTCGGTGCTTTCTGTGAAATCAGTACCAGTTCTTGGAGTCAGCACGCACAGTCAGTGTCACTGTGAAGTGTTTTCCTGTTCTTTATTCATACTTGAGGAGCCTCTTGTGGTGTCAGCCCCACAGCAAAGCACATTTCTGGGTTGCAGAGCTTTAATCTCCAGGAACTGAGTGGCCTGGTTTTCTGGCTGCTGTTTCCTCTGGCTGCAGTGGGTTTGTGCCTATGTGGTGAGCTGCATTTCCAAAGTGCTGCATTTAAGCAGATGAATTAATGGACAGAATTACTGCTGTGGGGATCTGTTTTCTTCTAAGACAGTAAACCAAACTGGGGCATTGCTTTGCTAACGCTTAGAAAAGTTTGTGCTGTTGGGGTGAAGGAAGATGTTATCACCTTGACCCTGAACTGCACCACACACACCAGAACTTGTTCTACAGCTTTCGCTGACCTTCCTTTGACTCCTCAGGTCCTTCAGGATTGTTTCGAATCATTTTGTTACTTGGATTTCTAAAACATTTTATCTAAAGATATGGTAGATCTGGACTGAGGGGAAGATTCTTATGTGAGGGTTAACCAGTACTTATAAAGTGCATTTCTACTTTAATTAGACAGTACATGTCTAGTCTGGCTTAAAAGTGCTGTTTTCTGTTTAGTCCCAAATTTTAGGTTGTTATGGATTATTAGAAGTCAGCACTTTAGAGCTTTGGTCAAATTTGAATCCAATGGGAGCTTGAAAATTTGTCTTTTGAATGACATTATTAAAAATTAATTCTAAAGCAATCCCCAAGTAATTTAAAAATATTGTAAATCCTTCATTTAGCATCACTGTTGATGTGGAGGATTGTTATGAGATTACAGACTGTCAAGGCAGTAGAAGCTCTCCCTGAATTCCAAAGAAGGTAGTTGTTAAAATAGACCTTAGTGCAGTTTTGAATTAAACGAAAGAAGAACCAAACCAGGTTTTTATTTTGTCTCATTTTCTTTGTTCACTAAATTATTTTTGCTTACTTGTTTCATGTCCTGACATATTTTTCTTGTATTCAGTTGTATTTTCTGAGAAATAAAATTGCAATATGAACTAAGAATCTCTTTCAGGAATTGGCCTTGCAACACAGCAGTCAAGACCCCATTCCTGCAGGGAGGGAGGACAGGATCTGTGTTACCAGTTTGGATAAAGAGTCTGTCTCAGGACTGAGACTGTGATTTTTGTGGTGGAGAATGTTCTTACATACTTCACACAGAAATGAAAACAAGTTTGGCTTGTACATACAGGTTTTTATCATTTGCACAGCTTTTTATAACAGTGCTTTAATTAATCAATTTCTTATAAAGCTTTGTGGTCAAAATAAAATCTATTGAGTATTTGCAACCTTGATACCACAGTCTCTAGCCACTGATAAAAGTCGTAAATGAAATCAAGAGAAAGTGGTTTTTCATTTCTGAATGTGGGTGAAGTACATGTAATTATTTAAATAATCTGTTCATTTTTATCCTTATTGTTTGGTATGATTTGAAAGAATAAAACCTTGTTTCCATACTATTATACTAACTCCCTAACTTTCTCTAAGTGAGTGCTGCAGATATTGGTCAAAATAAATGAGTAATATTGCATTGCAAAGCCTACAGTCATTGGGGTTTTTTTAGATTTAGGTCATAAACTTCAGCAGTGTCTGTGTTACTGAGCTGGGTAATCTCAACTGCATGATATCATGTGCTTGGAAAAGTATGAGGGAATGGGAGATTTTTAGCACATGTTATTTTATGTATTCTTATGTGTGTTCAAATACAAATTTAGAAGTAAGGAAGAACTAATGAAATTTGTCCTGTATTCAGTCTTTCACCCAAAGAAGATGGTATCTGTGGCACTCGGGGTTGCAGTGCCCACATCAATCTGACTTTGATGGTTGAATGTAAGAAAGCTCTTCAGAAGCAAAAAACTTCAACACAGACCCCTGGGGGAGGTGAAGGAAAGCATTGGAAAATACAAGTATTTTAAAGGAAAATGATGCACACACGTGACAGAGCCTTTTTGTCAGGGCAACCCCAGTGCCTGGAGCTGAATTCACTCCCAGTGGGATTCTTTAGACAGGGAGCAGAGCTGAGCCCAGAGCGGGTGTTTTCCCTCGTGGCTCTTCAGGGATCATTCCCTTGGCCACAGGCACTTGCCATCCCAGGAAAGTTCACCTCTCCCTCTTAAGCCTGCAGTGGAGTCAGGCACTGTGTGGTGCTAGATGGGAGTGATTCCTTCTCCCCACGCCAAGGATCCTGCTTAGCACAAAGCTCAGAAAGGCTGTGGTGATTTCCTGATCTTAGTCATATCTGAGAACTTTCTGGGTCGTTCTGCCTGTGGCCACACTCAGGTGTTCATTGGTTTTCAAGAGGAACTTGCATGGTTGGCTTCATCCCCTGTGGTTTTCTGTCTTTGTTGTTCAGCTTGTGAGTGACTGGGGGGAAGCATGGAAAAGTTTTCCTCCTTGGAATGCAGAGTGTGCAGTTTGATGAGAGTTTCAGAGCTCACACAAAATTCCATCATTTCTGTAGCATTGATGTCATGATAAATAGATATTCAAGTGTTAAATATGAAAGTGTTAAATCTACACATCTACAGCAAATAGTGTTCCATATGCTATATGTTCCTGATCTGTGATACCCAACCATCATCATGGTGGTTATTTTACAGGCACATTTTTTGTATTTCTCAGTAAGAAGACAGGAAGACAACATGCTTGGTGGAGATTATGCTGATTCTGTAAGATTAAAAGATAAAACTTGTGCAGAGAATAAGGAGCAGCCTAGAAAAATAATCTGAGTCTCTGTAAACAGAAAATGTGGTGGATTTGCTGGATGTTGTATTTTATTTGCAAGTAAACTTCAACACTAACCATTACATTCTGGGTGTCAAATTCCCACCCACAGTTTAAAGAAACTTCAATAGTTTTAATTTCCTTTCTTTAACAGGTGTATTTGCTTGCTCAGCTTACTCTGTTTCACTGTAGGTGCAGTTTTGCTGTGCTTGTTCACTAAATTGAGCTTCACAATTTGGTGGTTTTCAGCCCCAAAAGGTTGTGATGGTGGAGTGTAGGTTGGATCTTCCTCCTCTGGTTATGAATCTGGCTTGTTAAATGCTTATTTAAGGCAGATGGAAAGACTGAACTGGATAATGATAAATCAGCTATACCACCCTAAGCTGGTTTGGAAATGTGTGTAGAAAAAGACCTAAAGGACAAAGTTTTTGTGGATTACTTTGATACAGTGCCTTCAATGGTTTGCTTTAACAGAAGTCATGATACCAAAGACTGAGAATTCCTAACTTTACAACAGAGCTCCCTTTTGCTCTTGCTTTTACATCCAATGGGGTTGTTAGGCTTGAAAGGCTGAGTTCCATTGTGCTTAGTGACATCTTGAGCTGCATATTTTGTAGGGCAGCACGAGAGGAACTGTTATTCACTGTCCCTGTTTGAACAAACACTGCAGAGTTTAATCCCAGATGCAGCTGTAAATATTGGTTCTAAGTGCAGATGCCTGTGCAGCCTGCATAATTTAACAATGTCAGGTAATGAAAATTATATTTATGTGTTAACATACTTCTTCCATTTTTTTGGGCAGCTATTCCTGATCTGTGGTTTGGGTATTGTTGATTTATACTTCAATTTTTTCTGCACTGTGTATTTCACAATTGTCTGCTCCAGCTGATTATGACTGGAAAAAAGCTTGTACAATATTTATAGGTGCAGCCTGAATGTTGTCTAGTTATTTCTGTGTTATACTATCCTTTTGGCTTTGTGCTTTACCTCAAAGCCTAATGCTTTTCTTGAATTGCACTAAAATGTATAGTTTTTTCAAAGAAAGTTACTCCTATATCCATGCCTTTTAATTTGGCAATTACATATTTTGCTTTACAGTAATTCTAACATGACCAATAATTGTTTTTTCCTATTTAAGTCATCAAAGACACCATTAACTATTTAAAATGAATGCACTTTCATTTCACACGTAGGTTAGGAATCATATTTTTAACTGTGAAACTTCTGAAAGGTGGCAGGTGGCACATTTGCAGATGAGCAATGCAGATACAGCCCAAAGATGATGAGTTACTTGAGACTTGGGAAAGGGATGTGTGGGGTCATCTTTAGGCAGGAACAGAAGAGAGGACATTAAATTGTTTATTCTGCTTTGTGTGATGAGACACCTTGGACTTGGCCTTAGTGTCCCCACAATAAGCGCACAGTTCTGAGTCCTCAGTGTCTGTGTGGTGCCTCTTGAATAAAATGCCATGCTCTGCACAAGCCAGGCTCCAAAGCAGTGTGGGCTGGAGCAGGGACAGCTGCCACCAGACTGTTCCATGGCCCATAAATACAGTGTCCTGTCCCCAGGGACAGAAGGATTAGAGGGAAGCTGAGGTTTGAACCCTGCAGCCAGTGCTTTCTCAGAGGTGTCTGTGGATGTTCACTCACATTGACTTCCTTCAACTGTGTTATTTACTCTCTCCTGCAGAAATGCAGCATTGGGAGACGTGAATATAAAACTGAAAATGGAGCTGGAGTTAAAGCATGCCCCACTTTGTTTCGAGGGGAACTTAGCGCAGTGAAATCCATAGTGTTGACAGCAAACTAAACCAAACCAAACATCACTGAATTCAAAGGGACAAGAAAGTTGTTCAGTCTGTGCATTTAAAAGAGGGGAAGTTGTAGCCCATGTACTTTGACAGGTATGGGTAAACTCTGTAATCAGTGCTTGTATTCAGCATATGGGTCTTTCTTTTGCAGAACACCAGCTCGGTAACTGTGCCAGAAACACTGCTGTTTGTCTCAACCCTCGATGGAAGTTTGCATGCTGTGAGCAAAAGGACAGGAGCAATCAAGTGGACTTTAAAAGAAGGTGAGCAGGAGGTGTCTTGATGCCCTCAGTAACAGTAAAAACTGTCAAATTAATTGGTAATTCCAACTGCTCTAGGACCTGGTAAATACTTTCTTTTCTTTCTTCATTTTGCTCTTGTTCCAGAATAAAGTTTCTGGAGTCATGTTCACCTTCATAATTTCATTTGCAGCTATTTTCCAGGCTTGTGAGAGGTTTTTTTAGGTTTGTGGGTTTTTTGTTTGTTTGTTTTCCCCCAAGAAGGTTTAAACTGTAGTGGTGTAATTGGTAGGTAACATCTTTTATGGGAAAGAGTGCAATATAAACAAGCATGAAGCAGAATAGATGTGTCAGTCTGTGGAATTGATGGCAAAGGGATTGCATGATTCTGCCTCTGGAATTCACTGGTACCGTGCATATTGTGCCAACCTCAGGGATTTTTCCTATAATAGGTGTTTAGGAGCAGCACAGGTTTTTAAATAAAAGAACTGCACTTGTGTGAAGGAATTCAACATTGCTCAGTGACTGGAAGGGATTTTGTAATTTTAATTACTGAGCAGAGCTGGCTCTTTCTGTCTTCATGAAAAATTTGGTATTTAATATATATTTGGCTTGGTGGGACTTGTTACATATGGCAGAGGTGATAGTAGCACTTTCTGTTCACTTCTGGAAATAAGTTAGATAGAAGGTCAGATGAAAGGAGTCAGATTGCATCATTCTGTCCTCTATTTTTAAACCTGATCTCAGTTTAGCAGGTGAGCTGGAATGCTGGGAAATGGATTGTGCATATCTGATGGCTGCAGTACAGACCAGTTGTGCTTCTTTGTGAAGCCATTAACGTTTGAAAGCAAATCCAGCAGACTAAAAGTGAACTTTTTAAATGATCAAAGAAGGCTTTTGTAACTCTTCTCAGAGAAAAAGGGACGAGCAACTATTTTCTTGAAGGATCTTGATTAATAGGTGTGATTACATTTTCTCCTGTCTCCCGTGTAAATTTAGACCTCTTCTTTCCCTCAACAGCTTTGCCTAAAGGCGAGTTATCAGCCTGGTCCTTTATTGTTGCTAGAGGCTATTGCAGTGCTAAGAAAAGCTTGCTGGTCCTTGCTTGTCATTCCACTGGCACCAACATGCACTGCTTAGTCCTGGCCTGGAAGGGAATCACAACTGGCATGAGTTTGCAGCCAGACCTAGTAAGTGGCAAGAGGGTTTTTGGGGAAGAAATGAACGCACTGTGGATCTTTCTCAGAGCGTGTTGCTCAAGGAACTTGCCTTGTTTAAAACAAAAACAATTGCAAAACTCTAGTTGGTACAGTAGAACTGCCAGACTGGATTAGCTAGTTTATAGGACTTCTTGTTTTCTCTGTGTTGCTAACTATATATTATTCTGCATCTTATGTACACGAGGGATGTTCACTTGTCTTTTGGAAAGCACTTACTGCCTGTTACTTTATTTCTGTGCAATAGAGCAACACACAAGGGTCAATGGAAAAGAGATTAGTGGTAGCTGCCATTGTTACAAGATGCCTCCTAAGTTAACTTAGCTAAGTGGATATGAAACAAGGGCCTGCACTATAAATTGGTGAATTAATTTGTCGTGGGAGGGGTTTTATTTTTTTTCCAAAACTTCCTATTATTCTACATTGGTGGTCACCCTGTGGGTGGGAAGCCCAGCAGAAGGGACGGTGTTGGAAACAAATAACCTGTGAAAGTCTTCACCAACTCTCAGTGCTAAATGCCTGGAAAGGTTTAGTAGTGCAGAATTCAGTATTAGTGTATAGATAGAGTGGTGGGTGCACTCTCCGTGTCACCAATATGCTTGTATTGTTGCAGAGAATTACCTAGCAGGAAGGTGCCTGCACTGCAGTGTTTTTGCAGTGCCATTTTACCCCGATTACCAGAAAATGAAGCATGTGTTGTAGCTCAGGTTTGAGAAGCTGTGGAGGTCACCTGAAGTGCTGCATTGGCATCCACCGTGAAGGGAACGTTTTATTACTGCACTTAAGCAGTAAGGTATTTAACAAAGGGCGATTTGGATACATTTTATTTTCATTGGGGAAAACCCGAGGCACTGTTCATTATCAGGCAGTGCTTAAACAAACATGAAAATCTTGTGGTGTGTGGCTTGTTTTAATTTGTGCTGAAGCTTATCTTAGGTATGCAGAGTAAATGAGCCAGTGCTTATCACCACAATAAGGTGTTTGGGTTTCCGGCCTTCACTTAGTGCTGGCAAGAAAGGCAGGCAGAACACTTGTGCTCCCCATAAAGCAGGAAAAAATGGGTCATGGGGAATAGGACTTACCAGTTTCAGAAATAAACTTCATCCCTGTGGACTGACTTGTTGAGGGTGCTCAGTACATTCGTTTGCTTCACTTGCTTCCATGGGTCCTGCTCTCTGACAGCTCTCAGGATTTTTCAGTGACCAGGTAACTGGTGCTGCTCGTTCCCTGGGCCTTGGGAACCTGGGATAGCATTGGAAAGTTTATGGAAGGAACCTACACTCCTCCCCACTGATGAGAGGCAGCTTTGCTTGTGCTGTGGCCCCCCAAACACACCTTGTGTTGAAGGCACTCATCGGAAAGGGCATTGAAAAGGGGTGGCACATTTCAGGTCTGAGACTACCTAAGGCTTGTCCTGACCAGCACAAGGAGTTGTCAGGCCTTGTATTTTATTTTAGGCTGTCCTGTTCCCTCACATCTTTGTAAAACTCATCTTGTATGTCCCTGTTAACTCCAGAGCTTAGTTTAATGAACAGAATATCTAATTTGAGATGTTAAAGATGCAGTTGTTTTGGGCTGTGCCCTTGGACAGGCTGTTTCTGTGCTCTTGTGACAGTCACTTCTGTGTGTCCTTCTGTACTGTTCAAAGAGGTCTCTCTTCATTCACCAGCTCCTTCAAAGCTTTTCCCTTGAGAGCTGGTTCAAAGTATCTTGCCAGAAGAATATAGAATAGATACAGATTTGGATCTAGATTTAGAACTAGCAGAAATTTTGTTACAATCTTCACTTCTCTGTAGTAATCAAAAAAATTATGGCCTGCAATCAATTTAATTCAATTTAAAATTTGGATTTCCAATGCCTTGTTTTTACAGCCTGTGAACTTCAGTGAACTCTTGTGATAAGATGAAGATAGAAAGACTCTGTCTATTAATGGGATGCAACATACAGATTTTAAAGGGGAGATCTGAGATCTGCTTTTATAACTGGTTCTTCCCAGGCAAGAAGGAATATCTTTGTAAATGTTAGCACAACTATATGTAAATAGCATGGTTGTAAATTAACAAGGATTGCCAGAACAAAACAATAGTAGAACAGTACTGTTTCCAGCAATTTCCAGAGCACAGTTTGTACATCTAACCTTACTAGCTGTAATTGCAACAGCAGGCAAGGGTGACTTGGTTTTAAATTGGCCCGTTAGCCCAAACCTTCTGGTGTGGCCTCAGATCAGGAAACCGTTTTTTCCAGCTCATTCCAACTCACTGGCTGTTTCAGAATCTCCCACTTCTCCTTTTCAGTCAACGGGCACAGTGCAGTGATGAAAACATGCAACTTTATCTTGTGCATTAAAAAATACTGGGATTTTGGTCAAAGGGTAAATTTTATCTTATCATGTGTTTGTGAAATGTGGAGAAAAGCCAAATGCATTTAGCAGCACGGTTATAGTTTCTGAAGTTGTATATATGGCTTTTTTCCATGTTTGTATGCAAAGTGTGGGTTAGAACAACCTGAAACGTGCTCTGCCCTCTCACAAATGATTTCTGGCCATGATGCAACCAGAACTGGACTGGGACATCTGCTGCTGCCAGGCCAACACGTTCATCATTCTGGGGAAGTGTAACAGAGCCAAATAATTTACCAAATTACTGGACAGTCATTATGTTACCAGGTTCCCAATAGCTGCTCTGCTTCTCTCCTTTTAAATATTTTTTCCTAACACAATTATTTTACAAATGTTTTTATTAAGAGAGGCGTGTCTTGCCAGTTCAGAAAGCTAAAGCTGGCATGTACTGAACTGTAGGATTTTAGTGTGGGAATCCATAACATAACCTGGCTTAGTGGAGGCTGCAGGAAAAAAGTCCATGGAAATCTCTTTAGAAAACTCCATCTTCCCTCCAGCACTGGAGATATTTACAGAATGGTGTCCTGCTTCCTAACTCCCCCCACCATGCTCCAGAGCTGTTTTGGCATCTTTGTTTTCTTAGTCTGGAAGGGGGAAAGGTTTTGGACAGGATTTCATATCAAAATCTTTCTGTAGGACATCGCAAGAAGTTGGCTTTGCTGCTGCTACAGGGAGTGGAAGCTGGGGGGAGAGGGAGGTGTGTTTTATCACAGTTCTATCATTTTGCTCTGTGAAGTTTTGCTGGGATACAGGACAGTTACTGCTTTGTTCAGTGGCTGTCAGCACTGTTGTTGGTATTGGAACAGATGGGGCCTGTGGCAGTGACTTACCTAATTCCAGGGAACTGCAGTTCAGGGAAGTTTTGAAAGCAGGATGACATGGTTCCAGTGCCAGCATGTCGACACTTGAGTGGGGATCAGGCCTCACCCCTCTGACTTCTGCAAGAACTTCTGTTTGACCCATTGTGGAGCAGGGGGCTTCAGTAACAAGGCAGCTCATCTTGTACGAGTCTGTATTCAAGCACATGAAAACTATTGTCAAACCTGGCACCAACTGATCAAACTCGAGAGTCTCTTTTTATCTCAGAGCGAGATCTTATTTCAAAATAAACCTTAAAATGGGGTTGGAACACATCCCAAACCACATGAAAGTGAACCTGAAGAGTTCACTGTCTGTCTTCAAAGGATCTTTGCAGAACTAAGACCTGAGTTCAAGATCATGACAGTGTTAAGAAAATGAGAAAATATATATCACCCCAGTAACTAAAAATGTAGAGAAATGGCTCATCTGTCTTTCCAGGTGGAAGGTACTAGTGAGAGAATTCCTTCACTTCAGAAAATAAACTCCTTTGGTTTGTGTTCACTCCTTGTGAACAGCCCCATGTGTGGAAATGAATCAGAGATCAATAAATGCTTTCTAACACTTCATACACAACACTTCAGTGTTGCAGGAAGCCATCAGAATAATCAGGGGTTTGGTTCATGTGCTAAAAAATTCCCACTGCTGTGCAATAACTTCTTAATCTCTCCCATCTCCCTCTTTTTTATCATTGCTTGTAAGTCAGATTTCAGTTACTAAGGAAACAAGTCAAAGCAGTGTTTTTTTCACTTCTGGTGAAGCACATGAGGCTGAAGACATGGTACTAAAGAGAAGTTCAAGGACTTTCTCATGAAAATGATGCTTCTGTACACACTGAACAGCTTGGGATTTGCCACAAGGCTTTCCTTCATGTCATCTGATATCCAAGAATGCTCCAGGAAAACACACTGCAGGAGTTGAGAGACATTCATGGGATTTCTGGCATCTTTTATTAGAGGAGGCATTTGTTGATGAAATTGGAAATTGTTGTAAGTGACGTTTTCCAGGAATTTTCAGAAATACAAGCTTGGGGGGAAAAGGTTAATGCAAGTAAATATTGCACATATATATATGTATGTGTGTTCTTTCACTATTATGGTACTACATGGCCAATAAAACCATGCAAAGATTCTCAGACCTTTGAGGTAATTGGAGCAGAGTGGAGCACTTTTTTTTGTTAGATAAAAATAGATTGCCCAACCTTAGAAAATTAAGTGAAAACAAGTTGTTAGCCCAAAAATGCTTCAGTGTGTCATTTTTGAGGCAGAGAGAGAGCTAAAGGAAAGCATTATGGACCAGACTCCTGCAAATGTCATGGACAAACTGGGATCAGTTGCTAGAAAACATAATCTGCCTTTTGAAATATCCTGCCATTGTTCAGGCTTTCCTAAGCATTCTTTCTAAAAAACCTGAAATGCTGATATGTTTGAGGAAATCTCACTCCTGTTCTGCTGAGGGCTGTGTTGTGTTATGACAGGGACAGAACAGGTAGAAAGTTTGGGGCCTGATCCACATAATAGTAGTTTTATACTATAATTCCATATAACAGCTTCACACTGCCATTTAATTCAAAAAATAAACAGTCCTTTTTTTAAGAATTAAAAGCTTCTGAAGTTAATTCCAGCAAGAAACTATTTGACTAGAATGTGGTTTTAAAGACAATCTGCATTGCTGTACTTAATGTCTGTGCATTCGGCTCTCACTGCAAACCCAAGTGTGCAGCCTTGTCCTACTCATGCTCCTTTGGGGAGGTGTTTGGAGGTGACCCCTGGCAATAGGCACAGCCACTACAGGGGACAGTTCATTTTCTGGGCAAGTGAGACACTCTCAGTTCATCAAGAGACCTGCACAGTTTATTTGGCTTTTGCCTTTAGCAGAGCTGGTGGCATTTGCATTAACTCTTACCTGAGGCAGGTGCCATTTGTCCTGATTTCTGATGCTGTTTCTTCCCCAGAGTGGGGAGTGGTCCCTTCCCACGAAGCTTTTCTGGTTACAAACCTCCAGCCTGTGGTCCTCAATGCCTCTTTTTTCTTGCAGCTCATTTCACCCTGACTTAGGGATACACTGAGTGTGTAAAGGTGGGATCTGTTTGCTTTTAGTAGTTCAGCCCAGCATCTCAGCTCGAGTTCATCCACTTCAAACGGTCAGCAAAGGCATTTTTCTTGCTTGGGTTTCTTTAATACCAGAGAGCTGATGTTGTAAGTCACCAAGCATTGCATTAGGTATCATAAAACTTGAGGAATACTTGGAGCAAACACTGAGGAATAATGAACATTAAGTTTGGAGAGGGGGGTCCCTCCCAACATATCCTGAAACCACTTTCTTCACACAAGGGATAGAAATGAACTGCTTGAGGTAGTTAATGGAATGAAGGTCTGACTAAGCAGACAGTGAGTCACTCCTTGGTTTGAATGTTAATTATCCTTAGGGCCTTTGATGTGTGCTGGGGTTCTCAATGAATTCAATGGAGTTTATTTTGATACCTTTGAGAATGTATCTGGAGCAGTTTTTAGGCTTAAGGAGAACAAAATTACACACTTGTAGTTACGTTTTGAACAAAGCTGCTCTGAGGGTGTTTGCTGTTGTAAAAAGAAATCAATGAAACACGGATAATGTGCTGTTATCCCTCATCTTTCTGTCTCTGATCCTCTGTATATCTCTCTGCTGTTTTCACATGTGTTGCAGCCAGAGCTCTGTTGGAATGGAGGGTTCTTGTGTTTTTTAATCTGTTCTGTAAAACCAGGGACATTCTTCTAGATACTATCATCAGACCCAGCAGCTGGTGTTGTACAGAGTGGTGCAGACTTTGCAAGACCTGTGTATTGGACCCAGAATTTCTTGTTCTTGTCTTGCTTAGCTCTGCAAATATCCCAGTACTCTCTGACTGCCCAGATCTCTGCCAGTTTCCCAACCAAAGGCTCTCAAAACATCGTTGTTTTTGTTCATATTTCCTTCCTGTTGCATCATGGTGTTTGCATAGAGACAGAAGGGTAAAAAAACACTGTTTGCCTGGTCATCTTTGATCCTCTTACTCAGGCTTATTGCAGTGCAGTGGTTTGATTTTCCCTGTGGAAGTGCAGATATGTTGAGGATTGCATGCTCTGGACTTCTGAGATACTTTCTGCCAATACACCCATCAATAAGCACACACATTTCTCTTGGGAATTGTAGAATATTACTTATAAATCAGGGTACTTCTGTGGTGTTGGCATCAGGATTGAAAATCCCATGGGTTGGGATTTTTTAAGGTGCCAGGTAGTAATTTTGGGGTATATAGTGTGGGAAAAACTGAGCAAAGAATTTCAGAAGGTTCAAAATTTCTCAGGTGCTTTATAGTTTCCCATTTTATGGACCAAGTTCCAGGAGCAGAGAGGCTGCTAAGATGGCACTTTCAAACTGGGCATCAGCCTTTCAAAAAGGAGCAAGATGTTCCAGGCCTGCCTTAATCCTGTACCTGGTGAGTTGAAGGAACTGAGTTGCCAGTATGATGACTTTGTGTTTTTCTGTGTGTGCAGATCCTGTGCTCCAGGTGCCCATACATGTGGAAGAGTAAGTGTTTCCTTTGTCTTATTTGCTGCTTGTTTGATTTTCATTGCCATCTTCAAATGGGGTTTCATTTGACCCAAAATGATGTGTGTTCTAGAGAAGTTGCAAACCTTGCAGAGTCAGTTTAAGGTGGTTTCAGGAGCAGATGGAGCAAAGACAGAATTAGCTACGTGTAATAGCCAAGCAGAAGGTGGTGTGTGCAGCCTGTTCTGTGGGGCCACTGCTCACTGTGGAGAGCAGGGTGGTGCCTGTGCCACATGAGAGTGTGGAATGGCAGAGGCAGCTTGGGAGGGCTCTGTGTGTGTACTCACTGCAAATAAAGACTAAAATCAGTGAAGCACAGGAAACCACCCAGCACCACACCCAGACTCTGCAGATGACACCCTGCAGCTGTACATTCAGAGTGCTCCCTCCAGCAAGCTCACACTCAGCTTCTAGCTAAAATCTGGGGCTTTACCTTTATGGCTTTGAAGGCAGCCCTGACATCCTTCTGTGGTTTGGTTTGATCCTGGAATCTTAGACATCAGTGTTGGTTTGTGTGCTTTGGGTGGGGAGTTGCCTTTATCTCTCAGATTTACTTAGTTCTGACAACTCTTTTATTGTTCCTTGCCTTCCTTATGCTCTCTGGTTATGTTATTTGTTTGGTTTTGTTTTAATTCTGTGGCAGTTTAAGAGCATGTAGGTCTTGGCTAAAAGCTTTCACTCAAGTAACTGCCTGCCACATTTGGATCTTTGAATTTTCAAATGCATTAGTAATCTTGTATCTTTCTGAAACTTTGTATTTTTGAATTGTCACAGTTGATAAATGGATAAAAAACTTCAAAAACTGGATAATCAAAAGTAAAAAATCCAGTGTTGGGTTAACTTCTATGTAAAGGCAGTGCTGACACAGTTACTTCCCTGTTCTCTGGGGAGCACAGTACCTTTTTTATCATTTACAATTGCTGCTTAAATCCTAGGCCAGCGTTCCTCCCAGACCCCAACGATGGCAGTTTGTACACACTGGGTGGCAAGAACAATGAAGGTTTGACTGTAAGTATTTAAATTCTCTGCTGGGAAGTGCCCCAGTCAGCCTCCCACCTTTGCAGAAAGAGAACATTTTATTAGAGCACAACCTTGTGAAGTGATTTCTGCTGAAAAATACCAATGCCACACTGTGTAGGACTTTTCTCTAAGTTGCTAAAATAGTGGTGGCAAATAAAATTGATATGGGATTATCCAAACACTGAATAATATCTGTGTGATTTGATGGGAAAGGTGTACCCAAAATTATACCAGATGTGTCACTTTGAGCTGACATTTTGAATTCTCAGGTACTGCAGTAATACAACCAACCAATAAAAAACATGTCACTGTTTTCTGTGAACAAATGTGAAGTCTGTCACATCAATGTGGATAAACCTTTGTTCTGTTTGTTTGGTTCTCCTCTAGAAACTCCCATTTACGATCCCAGAGCTGGTGCAGGCGTCTCCCTGTCGCAGTTCTGATGGCATCCTGTACATGGGTGAGCTCAGCTTTTATTTCCTTTAGATTGTAAGATGTTCAGTGACTACAAAATACAGAGACTTGCAGACAGACTTCATGGAAATAGGCTTATTGTTGGTATTAATTCTGGTTTTTCATGAACCTTTCTGATGACAGAAAATCTGATTTATACAGAATTCAATTACTGTTTGAAGACTAAAACCCAACTGCTTTTCCTGAAGGAGAAAAGAGCTTTTCTGAACAGGGAATAGCCTGTGTGGGGTGTTTTGGTTTTTTGAGATGCTGTCCCTTAACAAAATGTGACTTCTACTTAAAGTCTTCTTATGATAATAAATGACATTGACTGCCAGACAATTAAAATTAAATGAGACATCCTATTGCCACAGTCAGACATCCTCCAGTATCTGAGGCACAGTCACTTCATTTGTGCTACAAATAATAAATTTTTGGCTCACTGCCCTGACTCATTCTAATTGCAGGTGGATTTGGGAGGAGAAAAGGAGAAGAAAGGACAGTCATTACTTATCACAACAGTAAAATATGTGAAGATCAGGATGAATTTAGCATTGTTTTTTGTGAAATCCCCTGAAGGGCCAATACTTCTAATTCTCCACTTGGTGCCTTTCCAGTAAAGGAGTGAAAAATATTTATCTGAAGCTTCTAAACATGTGTTGGTGTCAAAGACATTCTTAAGGTCGTGGCTCCTGGAGTCTTGAGTGCCATGTTTGGATTACAATCCTTTATCAGTTTGAAAGGTGACCCTCACATTTTTTTCCACCTACTGTCCTTCAACTCGAGCACTTCAGTCTTGTTGTCTGTGAGCTGTTAGATTTTATCAGGGTGAAAAAATCATTCAGCCAAGTACTTCCTGTTCTAAATGCTGTATTTGGGCTTTTTTTGGTCAGTATTTGGGATTGACCAGCAGTGCTAAATGGTGAGAGTAAGCCTGACTGGGAGAAATTGTTTTATTAAAAATGCTTTATTCATGCTAAGTTCATGAGCCTGCTAAAGGAAAAAGAGGACTGAAAAGCTGAATGGTAATGTGGCTTAAATTATGATTTCAGGTAAAAAGCAGGATATTTGGTATGTGGTCGACCTCATGACTGGGGAGAAACAGCAAACCTTGACTTCCTCATTTGCAGAAAGTCTTTGCCCGTCAACATCCCTCCTGTACCTTGGCAGAACAGGTCATATGCTTTTTTTTCCTGTACCTTATAAAAAAATTGTTGGTTTTAAAGTTTAGGCTCATAAAAAATGACCTTCTGAGCAGTTCAGGTTTTCAAATTTATTTCTTATGAAAACTAATGTAAATTATGATTTTAGATTGTACACAGAAGAATTAGTAACTCTTTAGCAAGAGAAAGATACTGTTTTTTTAAACTTTGGCAATAGGTCTGTTATTCTTGTTGAGTAAGTGGCATTTGTGTTGGATTTCACAGAGGCTTCCAGTGGCAGCTGTGAAGTGTTTGCTCTGTAACAAACAGCTTTTCTAAAAGCTGGTTACAGAAAATGGAGATAGAGCATCTGCACTGTCACTGCAAGTGCAGTGTGAGGAGCAGCTGTTAAAGAGGGCCCAGCAGCACAGAGGTGCTGAGCAGTCAGAAGGGATAGGTGGTGCAGAGTTGTTCTTTAGCCCCTCTTAATGTGCTCCCTGAGAGGGAAGTGTGGGGAGAACGCAGAGCCCAGGGCAGTGAGTGGTGTGAGAGGAGTGGCTCAGAGCTGAGGTGATTGATTCTGTTCTCTCATAGGTGTTTTTGCTTCACAGACTGTGTGTTTTTTCACAGAGTACACCATCACCATGTATGACACCAAGAAGAAGGAGCTGCGATGGAACGCCACCTACTTTGACTACGCAGCTACTCTGCCTGATGAAGACATAAAATACAGTAAGAATTTAATTGCTGTCTCCCCCCTGCACTGGGGGTTTGTGTACAGACAAAAATACTCTGATTTCTTTCTGTAATTAACATGTCAAGCTGCCAAGTGCTCTGCAGCTGCAGGTGTGGTGTCAGGTGAGGCACAGCTGCGGGGTGTGTGCATTGCAGAGATGTCCCACTTCGTGTCCAACGGGGACGGGCTGGTGGTGACGGTGGACAGCGAGTCTGGGGACGTGCTGTGGATCCAGAACTACGCCTCCCCCGTGGTGGCCTTTTACATCTGGCAGAGGGAGGGGCTGAGGAAGGTCCTGCACACCAACGTGGGCATCGAGACCCTGCGCTACCTGACCTTCATGTCCGGGGAGGTCGGGCACATCACCAAGTGGAAATACCCCTTCCCAAAGGAAACGGAGACCAAGAGCAAACTGACGTGAGTGTGATTCTCTCCTTGTCACCCAAACCTTGTCCACACGCACACCATGTTGTGCTGCAAGCTGCAGCATGGTGAAAAGAACACATAAAATAGCTCCAGTTCTCCAGCTATTTCATGTAATACTTGATGTTTTACTGTGTCAAGTCAGAGACCAAACGAAAAAATGTATCATAAACTTAGACACACATAAGTGTATATTCCTAAGTTTTTTCAGATGTTGTCTCTTGAATAGTTTCTCTTATTGTGAAATTGAATTGTTTTTCCTAATGTGAAGCCTTTGACGTTATAAAAATGGTGTGCAGCATTTTGGCAAATGCCAGTTATTGAAAAATGCAGAAATAGGACATGAGTTATGTCAGATGAGTAAGTGCTGTGAGTAATGAACTAACAATGCTTTCACAGTTAAAAATGGTTTCATAGTTCAGCAGCACTTCAAACAGTTCTGCAGACCCAGGCTTTCAGGATACCAGTCTTGATGCTCTGGGAAACTCATGCGTTCATTCTGCAGGATTGTGCTGCCCAGCTTTTCAGCTAAGATGGTAAAACACCTGTCTGCCTGTTGCTAACCCTCTTGTTTCTCTCCAGCCCAACCCTGTACGTGGGGAAATACTCCACCAGTCTGTACGCGTCCCCCTCCATGGTGCACGAGGGGGTCACTGTCGTGGTGAGTTGGGAGCTGCAGGGGTGGGCTTGAAAACAGGGTTCACATGGAAGCAGCCATAGAAATATATTAAATTAAAGTAGAAACGAAAACACTGAGGACTGTCTATCTACAGAAAATGGGTTTATTGCAGATTGCTATTAAGAAATGCGTAGCAAATTAAGTATTACCTGAAGCAATTAACAGTGAGCCCCAGAATGCAAGGCCATGTTTCAGGCATCATCTCAAATGCTGCAAAGCAGTAACTGCAGCTCCTCAGCTGTGCCAGGCAGGCTCAGCAGAAGAGGACCTGAGGTTACTGCTGTTGTTGGTGCTTTGTGGCTCATGCTAGAATTGCTGATTTGTTCATCAGAGTAACTCCCCACAGACAGGAAACTGCATCATAGTTTTTTTCTCCCTGTGGCTGCAGAGGTAGGAAATAAAGATCCTGTTTAGGAAAGAAAAAGGGGGAATAATCTCATCTCCCAGGCAACATGTCCCTGAGGAAGTCCAATGTCCAAGGCTGTGGAAGCAGCTGCCGAGGGCAGAATGGCCGTGTTTACTCACGGGGACTTTGCTGCCAGTAATCTTTGCCTGCCCACCCATTTGACCTCCATTTTTTGATTTCCTTGCCTATTTAAATACTACAAGGTCACCGTGGCAATGACTGTAACAACACTCTCTCTGCAGCCCCGAGGCAGTGCCATACCCCTGCTGGAGGGGCCAAAAACAGAAGGAGTCACCATCGAGGACAATGGCGAGTGTGTCATCACCCCCAGCACAGATGTGAAGTTCTCAGGGAGGCTGAAGGACAAGCACAAGCTCAACTACTGGAACGACTGGCTGTTGATAGGTACGGGAGGCCCTGCCTGGCCATAATTACTGATTTCTAGCCATACTGCCTAGTTTGTCCTCATTTGCATTTGTGTGTTTAAGTGTCCCACTGGATACCGTTTTCCCCAAGGCCCCTGTGACTCAGTGACAGGGTGAACAGTGCTTAGCTCCATCTGTGGAAAGTTGTTTGTTGTTTATTTGCCCCTTCCCTCGGAGGGGGCTACAGGTAATTTATTATTTACTGTAAATACTGGACTCTTACTTTCATTCTCATCATATGGATCAGACAGTCATGTGTTCCCCATTTTATAAAGGGATTAAAACACAGAGGCTGAAGAGATATTAAGTGTCAGCCTGTCCTGTGAATGCCAAGTCCCCAAATTTTGTAATTGACTTTTCAGGGCATTTATAATTTTGCTTCAAAAATGAGGAACTGTCTGAAATTCAGTTTTCAGTGATGCCTGTTTCTAATTAAGGATGTAGGAGCTCTGGGGCAGGGACAGTTGGCAACTTCTGGCTTCTTTAAGTGCCACTTTTCCCATGATCCCTTTCATTGACAAGTCCCACTCCTGCAGTACAGCAGGCAGTTCCCTTGGACAGTCTGTATTCCTCTGCAGCCCTCTGTGCTGAGGGACCTCTACCCTTCATTTCTCCCCTTTTTATTTCCTGCTCTATACAGCATCTTTTTCTGTGGTGTTCTCAAGCCTTTCGTAAATCAGCTTTATATGTGCTATTCAGCAAAGATGGTGAAATCAAAGATATCTTTCCTAAAAAAAGGACAACTTTCTATTTCAACAAATGTGTTTTATTTAAAGGCCATCATGAAACACCATTATCTGCCCCTACAAAGATCCTGGAGAAATTCCCAAGCAACTTACCAAAGAGGCCTGAAAACGTGATTCCAGCTGACTCTGATAAAGCCACTATTGAAGAGGTTTGTGATGAGAATAATTATCCTACTGGATGATAAAATGCAAGGAAGTAAAAGTTGGGGAAGGACACGGAAGGAAAGCTGCATGGAATTACCTCCTATTTTTTGTGTCAGATTTCCATGTGCTTAGCACATAGAGTAGTCACTGGGATGATGCTGTGTCATTTGCTTATTCAGAATTAAGGCTTTCAGCTGCTGTTTCCTTTTCCCCACATGTGAAACTGTGCCTTTGGTAGGTTTAGAAATGACTCAAAATGCTGTAGCAGAAAGGCTGGCTGTAAATGCCTCCTTACCCCCAGAGATTCTGAGCTAACAGAGCTTTCTTGGCCTCAGGTCATTGACATCGTGGGAGGCTCCTCCACAGAAGTGCCTCCTGTGGCCCCCAAGGACATTGAGGAGGCTCCTGCCCGGCCTGGCCCGCGGCCGGAGGCTCCAGTGGACTCCATGCTCAAGGACATGGCCACCATCATCCTCAGCACCTTCCTGCTCGTCGGCTGGGTGGCTTTTATCATCACCTACCCCATGGTAATTAATGCTGCCTTGGCTTGGTGTGCGTTTGGGTGGTGGGAGAGGCAGTAACACTGCACCGCCAGGAAATGATACAGGAGTTAGTTACACACTCCAGGGGTTTTCCCCCTCACAGAGGTGCAGTGGGGAGCAAAGGCTACACATTTGCCTCATCAGTGATTTCTTTGGGCCAGCGCTGGAGAGGTTTATTTTTCCATCTACCAGCATTGGCTTCACTCCTCTCTTCCTCCCCTGAACCACTGGCAGGTTTTCCGGGTTTTGGATCAAAACCTTTATCCTGGTGTGGTTTAAAGACACCTGGTGACAGCTTTTGCCATAGTAACCAACCCGTGTGATTTCTCAGTGGAAGTTCAGAATGAAGTGGAAACCAGGAGTGAATGTTCTCCCCTCCGTGTGGCCAGCAGGGACAGGGCAGGGGAGTTTGGCTCCCACCTTTTCGATGCTGCTCCCTGATAGCTGTAGGGCTCCCTTGTGTCAATCTTCACTGAGGTCCTTTCCCCCAGAGTGTCCACCAGCAGCAGCAGAGGCAGCACCAGCTGGAGGAGAAGATCCAGCTGCTGCAGCAGCAGAAGCTGCCCTTTGGTGCCCCCGGGGAGCTCCCCCCCGAAGCAGAGTTCCTGGACACGTCGTGTGGGCGCACGGAGAGCTCGGCCGGCAGCACCCCCAACCTGTCCCCGCGAGCCTCCAACCACTCTGCCTATTCCAGCGTCTCCATGTCTGATGCTGGGAGCTGCCTCTCCACCGAACAGGAGGAGCCAGGTAAGGCTGGCCCAGTGGCGCTTATTGTGTCTCTGTTTCCCCACTCTGGGTGATGATACACTGAAATAGTTATTGATACTTCATAGCTCAGCAGGCTGAAAAGAACCATCCTCCTCAGTCTGGCCCTCTGCCCACCCCAGGGCACCTGACCCTCTGCAGGATCATTTGCTTTCCAGAAACAGCCAGCTGAGGGGTTGTGCTGCCCATGGCAGCGTGTTCTGTAAGCTGTAGCCATTCTGGGGAGAGGTTCATTTGGATAAATACACGTACTCTCGTGATGAACTGGAATCAAGAACTAAGGATTAGGCAGCACAGCCTGCCTTCCTGCCTGAGCACTCATTTGTCCCTTCAGAGGCTTTTCAGGGGAACTGCCACTAAACCCACTTTCATAACTCAGTCAGCACTTCCTGAATTCAACATCTGTAAACTTTTAGCAAGAGCTTGGCTGCTGAGAACCACTCATCTCTCACTGCCCTGAGCCATGGGCTTTGCAGACCTTATGTCAGGTGTTTTTATAAACGTGTTTTGACTCTACATCTTGGATCATTTGGTCACCACAGAGCATTTGCCTACTCAGGGTGAGCACCAGTGTGGGAAATGTTCATTTGCTTTCATCATCTGTTTGTTAAATTTAAACATGAGCAAAGAGACCTTTACAGACTGGCCCCAAAGGCTCTGCAGTTGTAAAAGGCTGCCTTGCCCCATCCTGAACCAGTCCTTGTTTCTCTTTTCTTGTTCAGATGAAGATGCAAACCGAGTGATAGTTGGCAAGATTTCATTTAACCCTAAAGATGTATTGGGACACGGAGCTGAAGGGACAATTGTTTACAGGTAGAAGAGAATGTGTGTGTTAAATAGGCCCTGAGTGTTGTGTTTGCATTAGGTCCTTTTAATTTCCTTTTTTATGAATGCCCTCACACAGCTAATATGAATAGAAATCAAACTTTTTGCCTGTGTCTGGAGTCTTTTCACGCATTTTCTTCACCACCAAACCCTCTACTTTACTTCCCTGAGAAGTGTTTGGTGCGCAGACATGGGTTTCCATGGCACAGCAAGGCTCCCGCAGGGCTGTGGCCCCGCTCTGTGCAGCGCATGAAGGGTGGTTGTGGTTCCCCTCCCTGCCTGCAGGGGCACCTTTGACAACCGCGACGTTGCCGTGAAGAGGATCCTCCCCGAGTGCTTCAGCTTCGCGGACCGGGAGGTGCAGCTGCTGCGCGAGTCCGACGAGCACCCGAACGTGATCCGGTACTTCTGCACGGAGCGGGACCGGCAGTTCCAGTACATCGCCATCGAGCTGTGCGCCGCCACGCTGCAGGAGGTGACACAGGCAGCTCTCCCGGAGGGCCCTTCGCCCTCAGGGTCTGAAGTGCCTCACACACACCTTCCACTTGCTCCCCCCATCACCTCTGTGACAGTTCCACATTCCTAGGACAGGGTGTTCTCAGACCTTTAGGAAGACATCCCTAACCCTGGGCTGAGTTAAACTCCCCCACTGTTGTATTTTGATTTTTTTCCTTACTGTGAGGGGCTTCCTTCTAGTCACCCTCCCCCTCCCACCACCCAGACTTCTGAGGACTCTGCCCATGTCTCTGGAGCACAGTGCTGTAGAGAATTCTAGCTCTGAATGAGACTTAAGAGATGAGCACCTCCAGCCAACCCCAAGCTCTTTGCTGTGTGTTCCCAGCCAGCACAGTTTACCCAGTTGAAGCTTGCTGGGGGGTGAGGTGCCTGGATTTACTATTTGTGCAGCTGTTACACAGTGTTGGGGCTGACTCTGTGTTCTCTGTTGCAGTATGTTGAGCAAAAGGCCTTCAGCCACCATGGCTTACAACCCATCACTCTCCTGCAGCAGACAACGTCTGGGCTGGCTTACCTGCACTCCCTGAGCATTGGTAAGAACATCCTTCCTTTCAGGGCTGGATGAGGGGTACATTTTCTTTACTGGGAAAAGAAGAGAAACTGGTCTGGTACTGATTTGCCCACCTGGCCTAGTGGAAGGTGTCCCTGCCCATGGCAGGGAGCTTGAATGAGACAGCCTTTAAAGGTCCTTTCAAACCCAAACCATTCTGTGATTTGGCACCAGCTTTGTCCCTGTAACATTCTGCTGCCCTGGAGTACCAAAAGTAGGCCTCAGTGTTTGTGCAGGGTGCTGCATGTTTTGGGTAGAAGTCATATAGACCATGAGGGCCAGTGGTGATGGAATAAGAAAAATGATGGGCCTCTACCAGAGACAGCCATTTGAAGTCAGGACTTGGCTTTAACGAAGGGTGGTTCAGCCTTGTGCAAGGTTCATTTAAATAGGTACAAATATCATTGGGACTGCCTGAGTGGTAAGTGGGTGTTTGTAACAGTCCACAGGGACCTGAAGCCCCACAACATCCTCATCTCGATGCCCAACGCCCACGGGAAGGTCAAGGCCATGATTTCAGACTTCGGCCTGTGCAAGAAGCTGGCAGTGGGCCGGCACAGCTTCAGCCGCCGCTCGGGCGTGCCGGGCACCGAGGGCTGGATCGCCCCGGAGATGCTCAGTGAGGACTGCAAAGAGAACCCTGTAAGTGCCTCCCTTCCCCACACTGCCCGGGAGCAGCCCAGCCCCTGCAACAGGCTGGGTGTGGTGCCTGGGCCTCCAGGCTGCCTTGCAGCTCAGTGTGCCGTTCTGGAACTTGCCTCAGGTGCAAAATCACCCTGTGATGATGATCAGAGTCTGCAGGGGGAAAAAATATGTGCTTGCTCTTAAAGGTTGTTTATTTTCAGACATACACCGTGGACATCTTTTCAGCTGGCTGTGTCTTCTATTACGTGGTGTCGGAAGGTGGCCACCCCTTTGGCAAGTCCCTGCAGCGGCAAGCCAACATCCTGCTGGGAGCATACAGCCTGGAGTCCCTGGATGCAGGGAGACACGGTGAGGGCAGCACCCCAGAGACCAGGGAATGGCCCCTGGGCGTTAAATACCAACACGTTGACAGAACTATGGCCCACAGGAGACCCTGCCTGGCAGTGCTCCTCAGTTGTTGACTCCTCAGGTACTCCTGAAGTGAAGGGCCTGAAGTTCCCTGTTAGTACCCCAGAGCATCTCTGGGATACACAATTTGGAACTGTACAGGCTTGAGTGTGAAGTTATTTCCTGTATTTAAACTGCAATATTCTGAATCTCTGAGTCAACCCTTCTGCCTCTCTGTCATTGCCCAGCATGTTTATGAGGGCACGCAGGAAGTAAAGACCACAGGGAATTTCTAAAGCATCTTCCTACAGCCTAGGAGTGTAGGGAAAATAAAATCAAAGTTGTAAAATAAGTTTCCCTATCCCCTTTTCCTTGCAGAAGACATAGTTGCTCGTGATTTAATAGAGCAGATGATAAACATGGACCCTCAGAAAAGGCCGTCTGCCAGCTGTGTGCTGAAACACCCCTTCTTCTGGAGTTTAGAGAAACAGCTCCAGTTCTTTCAGGTTTGTCATGACCTTTTCTCTCCTTTCAGTTCCAGAACTGCTATAGAGTTCGTTCAGGTCTTGAATTCAGTCTCTCCTTTGTGCCTGTTTGAGGTCATAGAATCCACAGCCTTTCTGTGAGGAGCACAGCACCAAAGTTGTAATACCTGGGGGCAGCTCCTAAGAAATTGGCCTAGTCTTACAGCAGGTCTTTCACAGGGGGCCAGAATGTGATGTTACCACCTTCCCTTGGGATGAGGAAGGTCTCCAGCAGCTACAGAATACACAGAGAACATTGTCGGGGCGGGGGTTTCAAAAACAATAGTGAATATGCACTAAATCCTCCTGTGGGGTGGGAACTGGATGAGGACCTGAGGTTTTTCCAGCCTTATCTCTGTGCTCAAAAGGCTTTGGCAGATGGTGAAACAAATAATCCCAGAAACTTCTGCATCCTGTTACCAAGTACTGGAGTACTTGGAGTACAATGGAGTGAAGTGGAATTCAAACTTCATTACCATGTAATTGGCCAGAAGCAGCAATTTGAAGTTGTTGGGAAAAACCTGGAAATAAACCTAGCAATAATGTGAATGTCTCTCCAGGATGTTAGTGACCGGATCGAGAAGGAAGCTTTAGATGGTCCAATAGTCAAGCAGTTAGAAAGAGGTGGAAGAGAAGTGGTGAGAATGGACTGGAGAGAGCACATCACTGTTCCTCTGCAGACAGGTAATGGGCAGTAATTTTTTGGAGGGGAAGGGAGCTACATGCTGTTCCCATTTTGCTGGGACAGGAAAGTAAGGGACCTAACCCTGTCCCAGTTTTGGCACATGACTTTTACTTGTCAAGTCCGTGTTTATTTCTGAAAAGCACCTATAAGGATCTGTGGTTTGGGCACACACCTCAACAACTAAAACTGCATCACAGCACACCATTTCTCTTGCAGATCTTCGGAAATTCAGATCCTACAAGGGAGGCTCCGTACGGGACCTTCTGAGGGCAATGAGAAATAAGGTAAAGGACTCATTTCCATCAGCACCACACCCACCCTGTTTGGTGCCAGCCTGGGCCATCCCTTGGTTTAGGCATTGAGCTCCTGCACGACACAACAGGACATTACCTTGTCCAGGAAGACCAACAGCTCCTTGAACACCAACCCTCTGAGTGAGCTTTTCCCTCTTGTTTTCCTCCACAGAAGCACCACTACAGGGAGCTGCCTCCCGAAGTGCAGGAGACCCTGGGCTCCATCCCCGAGGAATTTGTGTGTTACTTCACAGCGCGGTTCCCTCGCCTGCTCCTGCACACCTACCATGCCATGCACATCTGCTGCCAGGAAAGACTGTTCCAGCATTACTATCCTGAGGACTCTGCACAGCTGAGCCTTGCAGGAGACACTGTTTGAGAGGAGAGGGATGGAGCTTTCTTCTCTGGGACCAACATTCCAAGCACAGGCCTACCTTTAGCAGGGAAAAGTGGGATCAAAGAGCTGAATTCTCTCTCTTTGAAGAAACCAAGTTTCCAAGAAGTGCCTTATACCTCTGTCTGTGCTGGATCAGGAGGTGGTGAGAGCCCAAGGAGCGAGTGGTAAAGCAGGTGAACCCTGGGGATGGAGTCATGTACTCCAAGGCAGTTTTCAAGACTCTGGAAGTGGAGAGCAAAAGCTGGATGCAACCATCACCCAATATACTGTATGTGATCTTGTAACTGATGGGATTTACTACCAAAAGAAAAGAAATCAAAATACAGGGGTTGAAGTAATTACTGAGGACTGGGATCTGCAAAAGGAGTCCTTTGGCTGTAGCAAATGATCCGAGCCTGCCATTGCACTACTGCCACGTGAGGCATTAGGCACACCAGTGATTGTGAAGGGAATCATTTCTGATTATCCAAAACCAGTATGAAATTAGCACTTCTGTTTAATCAGCGCTACCCTGGAAAATTAGTCCCTCCTACTTGAGCAGATACAATGAAGTTCCAAAAAATACTGACTTGAAAAATCAGCTCAAGGTTTACCTGCTTTGAAAACAAGCCTCATTTAGTATCAACCAGTATTCACAGGAGAGCTTGAACAGTCCTCGACTGCATGTCAGTATGAGAGCGGATGTGCAGCAGTAAGTGCAGGGAACAGGGCGGTGGCAGCTGAGAGCTGGAGTGTCCCTCTCGGGTAAGAAGGGGCTGCAGGCACAGAGCCCGAGCTGAGAGCGCCCCGGAGGAACAAGCAGAGCTGTCCAGAGCAGTGACCGGGCAGTGCTCACGGGGTGCCACGAAGGGGGGGTGGGCTGGGGATTCCACCCCGGAGCCCCTGTGGGTAAAGATGCAGTATTTCTTTTCAGTGGCCCTGAAGCTGGGACAAAACATTGTGTGTGCAGAGGATGAAGTGCTGAGTTCTAATGTAACTGGGGTGTTCTTTTGCTATGTATTTATTTAATGTATTTATATTTATTTAATTTTTACTACAAAGTGGTATCAAATCCAAGTGGTACAAGTATGGAGCATGGCAAATCAGTCCTAATCAGGTTTGTGTTTATATTTAATCACCTGAAAACTGGAAGAGGAAAGTGATACTGCATCTTTCAATGAAATTAATTAAAAAAGAAATTACAAAGTGGGAATTTGTATGACTGTGCCATTGTGTCTTAAACTAATAAATTATTGCCAGTAGTATGTATGATTGGGTGTGTACAGCTACTTTTCTGGAGCTACTTTACAGGAAATTTTTTTCCTGATTTTACAATGTATGAGAGCAATTTACCTAAGATGCCAAACTGTGCAGGTTACATGTTTCTAAAGCTTGAAAAAAATAATGGTAATTTTACATAAGAAAATTCAAAGTCTATTTCATATTTTTATATTTCTCATGTAAAGTTCTTTTATAAATCTACTAAATAAAGACTTGTACTCAGATTAAATCCCCCCAGTTTTTAGTGATGTGTGTCTGGGGCTGGGGGCAGTGAGCAGGGAAGAGGCTCTGTCCTGCCTCCCTGGGAAAGGGGCAGGTGCCTGGTTTTGGAGCCTGCTCAAACCACGGCCTGCCTGCTGCCAATCCAAGCTGGGACTGCAGTGCAGGAACCACACAGAGCTGCTGGGGTGAGGGTGAGCACTGAGCCTCCTCGAAGGCCCAGGAGCCTCGCTTTGTTACTCCCACAGTCCCCAGGCACCATCACCTCATGCTGGAGGCTGGAGCAGATGACCAGGTAAGATAAAATGGCTGCAAGAATTTGCACTGCTGTGCAGTACTGATAGCCAGAAATAAATTTTTTTGAGGTGAAACTAAGCTGGTAACTGATCACGTGCTTTACAGGAAAAAGAAAGCCACAGCCTCTGTGGGTGCAGCGACTGAGGAGCTTCTGGTGCTCTGTGACCCTGCCGACCTCTCCTCTGTTTACTTGGTGAGCTGGCCTGCAGTAGGTAGGTAGTGATACACAGGGCAGTAAATGGGCTGGATCCTGAAGTTTGAAAAACAAAATAAAACTTGCCATGCCACTTCCTGACTCATACCTGGTGGTGGTGGGGCTCAGGGTGATGGCTGCATCAAGGGGGGCACCACCCTGCTGCGAGGGAGGTGGAGACCTGGTGGCTCATGAGGACTTTTTGTATATAAAGCAGTTTCCCCTTTCATTTCCCGAAAGAGACCCACGGGAGCAGTGCAGAACACACCCAGTGCTCAACCTGCAGCCGTGCAGCTGAGCCTGGCACCACAGCTTGGAGCACCTTCCCTCCCTCCTGTGGAAAGCCTTTCCTTGTGGGCAGGACAGCGCTGGAGACCCCCGTTACCCACGGGCTCTGCAAGGTAAGCCCTCCCTGTGCCGTGGGTCCTGCGGGGGCTGGGCCTCATTCCAGCCTAGCACTTTACTGGTAGCAGTGTTAAGGGAAGGCGAGGCTGTCCCTCCAGTGCCACCCAGACATCCCACCGGGGTAAGAGGTGCTGGGCAGCACCAAGGGGTCTGTCTGAGCAGCTCGGGGTGGGCACAGACACCTCTGCCCCCCCTGCAGCCCCATGCCCTGCGTGCCCACCCGTGCAGCCGACAGCTCCCAGAGCCCACTGGAGCACCCAGGGGGTGCAGGGACCACAGCCCCACTGCTCTTGGCCCGGGTGGGAGCAGGGGCTCCTGCAGCCCTGCCCATCCCCTGCCCATCCTCCACACAGCTTCTATGCCCTGCCAAGTTTCATTTTCAGAAACGCTTCCTGACGTCAGCTGTCACAGCGGGCTGTGCCAGGGAAGGGAGGGGAGAGGGGAGGGACTCACTGTAAGCCAAGCCCTGGGAGGTGACCAGAGGCACTAAAAGACCAGTATTTCAGGGATATTGTGCACTGCTTCATGGAAATTCTGGTAAGCACCAGAATATATGTGGAAAAAAGAGGGAGAGGGGGAGAGTGTACCCAGAAAAAAGGGACTGTGAGGGAACAAATGGCAGGGAAAGTGAGAAAAAGCGATAAAAAGCAAGGGATGGAACCTGGGGATACAGGGAGGGGTGGGCCCTCCTTGTTTCCAGTACCCAACAGAAGGAGCTGTTGGAGGGGTTCTGCCAGCAGCACAGGGTTCTTCAGAACTCATTTCTTTCACAGCAGGTGCACAGAGGCGGCACAGCTAGCAAGATAAAGCTTTTAGAGGTACAGCAATGACCTTGGACCAAACAGGTGGGGAGAGAGAGGGAGAACACCAAAGGCAGCTTGAAATAACATAGGAACATTAACTGTAAATCTGAAGACAGTTATTTTTTCCCCCCTCTAGGGTTTTGTGCATTAACAGAAGGATTTCCCTCACCTAAAACAATGGGTATGTATTGCTTTCAGAACATTTGTACTTTATATGTAGCAATTTGCTTTTTAATATCTGCATTTTAAGGATTCCTCTCTAGTGGGGAACTAATCAGTACTCTGTCCAAACCTCTCCAGTTTAGAGAACCCAGCCCTGTCAGTTCCCATAACCTGATCACATCATTCCTTCCCTGCAAACATTTGTGTTATGTCCATGACTCCCTGTGAGGATCGTTTCCAAACCTCCTTCACAGTTTCCTGCTTTGCTGATTTATTAGTTTTGTCCCACTGCTTAGGGGTGCTTCTCATTAAGGTTAAGGATGCTCTGCCATCAGAACTGACATATTTGAGAAGTTGAGAGATGCTCTCTCACTGTGGCTGGTAGAAAGAAACTAATCTAGCATTCAGTGTGGCCAGTTTTGCAGGGAATGCAATGCCTTGTTTTTAGTTTATGTTACTAATACCCAATTTAAACTTCTAGATTACAAAACATTACCTGTGAATGACTGGGATGAGAACCACGTCAAACACTGGCTAGAAACTACTGGAATCAAGAAAGAATATGTAGAAAAACTCCACGCAGAGGAAGTGACAGGTCCAGCGCTAATGGAACTGGATGAGTCTTTCCTCAAAGACATAGGTATGAAGAGAGGCCAAATCCAGATCTTAATCTGCAAGAGAAACGAACTTGTGCAGCTCCAGGACAAGGCCCAGCGAGCCAAGACTTCCAGCAGCAGAACGCCCAACAGAAGGGAGGCACAAACAGACCCAGAGCCTCCCAGCAATGCCCCCGCTCGGAGCACGCCAGGGGCAGGCAGCCCTGGTGCCACAGGTACAACCTGCAGTGACAACACACCCCCCACTTCTGCCAAGAGGCAAAGAGGTAAAAAATCCCAGCTTCAAAATCCTGAAGAAGTTTTGGAGCTCAGAAACTGCCGACCCTTCAGAATTCAGGATGCTGATTTCAAGTATGTGAAAGACACAGTTCTTGCTCCAGAATCAGGAGTCAATGATTTAATCATTCCTTGCCATGAATACAAATCTTTTGCCATTGCTGCAGAACTGAACAAAGACCAACTGCAATCAAAATTTGCCTCTGAAGTGATAAGATTTGCTTCGGCCTGCATGAACATCCGAACAAACGGCACCATCCATTTCGGTGTCATGGACAGTGTTGAGGACAAGGGTTGGAAACACGGGCAGATTGTTGGCATAAAGGTCAAAAAGCGAGAAGACTATGTGGATGCACTGGATTTATATATAGAAAAATGCTTTTGTGATAATTTACAAGAAATTGCAAGGAAATGTATTCACCCACCTGTTTTTGTTGAAGTGATTTCAAAAGACTCTCAGGAACAAAGATTTGTGGTGGAGGTTGACATTGAACCAACATCCATCTTAGTGAAGAAGAGCTGTTTTGAAGTGTACTTGCCAAAATACAATGAAAGCAGCCACAAGGTGATCCTGACCAAAGAGCCAGCTCTCTTCCAGAGAGTGGGAGCCAAGTCTGAGCCTGTACAGCGCAACAAACTCACTGCTTTTATTCAGGCTGTGCAAGACAGGGATGCTCAAAGAGAAACAGCTGAGCTCTCCAGCACACAAGTACACATAGAAATACCTCAAGATTTAGGGAGAAAATTATCAATTCTATTAAATGATGGCAAAAGCTACATGGATGATTCTCTACGGTACATCCTTGTCACCAACAGATGTGAACAGGATAATCTAAACTATATCAACTTTTTAATGCACTTGAACATTTTCTGTGTCTTTGACTTTGATGAGCATTCCAGTGTGTCAGGCCTGTACAGCAAGTACAAAGAGCACCATGAAGCAAGTTCTTATTTTTTACAGGATTTTTTCAATGAAATTAAGACTGATACCCATCCCTCTCAGAAACTGTTTGATCAGACCAGCTGGATATTCTGCAATGGGCGCAGTGACTTCCTCGGGGATGAAAAGCCTTGTGATGAAAACACATGGATTAGAACCAAAAAAAAGCATCTTAAGAAAGTCATTACTTGTATCTGTGAGGAAATCCTGCCAGAGAGGTCTTTCATTGTGCTTTTCCTCTTGCTATCCCCAGTGCAGAAACCACTTGTGGACACTTTCCAGGAGTTCTACACTGAGATGAATGGCATGGAGTACATCATTTGCATTGCAGAGTCCAGAGAAAATTATGGGAAGTGGGCTAGTTTAGCTCAGGCATCCTGCAGCATCGAGACACTGGGACAACGCAGTGTTGTGGGCATGAAACTGAGCCACGTAGATTCCACTGTCCAGGCAATGCTGCCTTCCACAGCTCAGCCCAGACACCTGCCCGTGTCCACGGGAGGGGTGTGTACACTGCCCCTGCGGGAAGAAGAGAAACTCTATTCCCTAGAAATCCTCTGTGCTGACCAGTGTGATGATATCAAATCAAATCTTTGGACTGAAA
Source organism: Xenops minutus (assembly GCA_035221455.1). Lineage (NCBI taxonomy): Eukaryota > Metazoa > Chordata > Aves > Passeriformes > Furnariidae > Xenops > Xenops minutus. Next base: position 3,705,605 of record JAWWEE010000041.1, read on the forward strand.
AACAAATACAAGAAATCGAACAAAATTTCTACCGAGGGAGGAAAATCATCTGGGAAAACCTGTGGCTTGCTGATAAAAGGCTCTGCGGGGACATCATTGAACGTGAAGCGTGCAAGGATGCCAGCAGACTCCTGGATGGCATTTTACGGGGCAGTGTCCTCAACTACCCCGTGGCCAAACTAAAGATATTTCACCACCCTGGAAGTGGCGGAAGCACAATAGCACGGCAGGTTCTATGGAAAAGCAGAAAGCACTTTAGATGTGCTGTTATCAAGACCTCATATCCACCTTCAACTGTTTGTAACCATGTGCTTGCACTTCGAGATTATGAAGAAAGAGAAATCGCTCACCGTTTCCCTGTGCTCCTCCTCATTGAGGATTATGATGATGAATACTTTGAAGAACTACAGATTGAATTAGTGGAGGCTGCAGCAACCAGGAAAATTAACACCCCCAAACCTTACTTCATCCTCATATGCTGCAGACGATGCAATGACCCTGAAAGGCTTTGCAAGGCTTCTCCCCTGGACACAGTTGCTGTCACTCACAAGTTGACAGAGTCAGAGAAAAGTCTGTTCAACACTAAACTTGAAAAACTGAAGCAGAAAGATGTCAAGCCAGAATTCATCCTGACATTTGTGCTGATGTGTGAGGAGTTCAACGCCACATATGTGTCAGACTTGGTGGCACACATCCTGCAAGGCATAGACCTCCATTCTCGGGACACCTGCCTCATGCGGTACGTGGCTTTGCTCAATTGTTACGTACCCAATTCCTACGTTTCCCTGTCACACTGTGAGGCCTTTCTGGGACTGGGGGCATATACAGAGAGTAAAGCAAGAGCATACGATTTCAAACACCGCTTGAGTGAACAAGCAAGAATGATTTTTATCGAGCTAAGGGAAAGTACCACTTATATTTCATCTGTTCGGATCATACACTGCCTGGTTGCAAAAGAAATTCTGCATCAGCTTTCAGGGAATGAATCTCAAAGTCAACTTGCAACAACTCTTCTTCAGGAAAAGACGCTGTTTGAAAACAGATTTGGACGAGAAGAATTCATAAAGTTTATCAGACATTTGTTTATTCGACGTGATAAAAGAAGCAGGGGTGACAATACTGACACTCTCTTCTCCCCCTTCATTGAACACGTCTGTGAAGCTGAAGACTCTGAAAAAGCTATTGCTGTTTTACAAGCTGCATATGAACTCTTTGGAAAAGATGCATTTTTTGCCCAGCAGCTTGCCAGACTAAATTACAGCAACGAGAAATTTGAAGATGCGGAACACTGGGCAAGGGTTGCAAAATCTCATTTGCCAAATGATTCTTATATTTTAGATACAGAAGGACAAGTCTACAGGAAATGGTTTAGTTTCACTGTGGATAAAATGACGGAGGAGGACACCCCTGAAAGGATCATTGAGAAGATCGAGATCGCTCTTAAAGCTATGAAATGCTTCAGGGCTGCACAACAGGCTGCAAAAGCAGAACGTGAAACTATGAACAACGCCGGCTATTTTGGAGAAGTAGAAGTAGGGTGTCGGCTCCTTCGGTTCCTGTCCACAGTGCCTGTGTTCCGCAGAAGTGCGGAGGGGGAACACACCGAGCTGGTGAAATACCTCACCACAGATTACATTCCTGAAGAGATACAGAGAACATGGGGGAGGCTGCACTCCCGCCTCAAGGGCTTGCGCCAGAACCTGTACGTCGCTCTGGAATGGATTTCAGAAGAACTAAGTTATTTCCAAACTGATAAAAACCAAGAGAAGGATGATGAAAATGATGAAAAGGAAGAACAGATTTATAATCCCAGGAAATGGCTAAAAAGACAGTCTGAGGTATATGCCAAGTTCTTCATCTCAGCATCGCTCATTGAGGAGAGCAACAACGGCCCTGAAACACAGCTGATCAGACGCATGAGTATTTATAAGAGCGGGGGAGGAAATGTCACCAATATCCTGTCATTCCTAACAGATAAGAAAGAGAACAGGTCAGCTGAAAAGCTAGAAAGGATCCTTAGTTTCTATACAGAAAACCCCCTGAGGGACAGGCTGGAAGACAATGACCTGATCAATTATATTTTGTGCCACATCACACTGGCCTGCTTATCACCAGGATCAGCCAAACTTCTTCCACTGCAAACTCTTCGTGAGCTCAGTCTAAGATTTGTCAAAGCAAAAAGATCATTTCCACCAAGTGCCTATTTTTTGCTTACCCTGCTGTACTGGCCCGATGAGGCACTAGACAAAGAGCCTAATCCAGATAAAGATGAAATTCTAACTTCAGCCCTTCAAACCCTGAAACGTTTATATGATGTCAAGGTGAAAGATGTTCCTACCAGAAAGAAAAGAATCTACACCCACTTTTTTCTGGGAAAGGGTTATGGTTTAATTAAGATTGTGCACAAAACTAAAATTGATAAATTAATTATGGGATCCTTAGATGAGAGGAGAATGAAGTGGCTACATGGAACCGTGTGGAATATTCAGAAGATTCGTGACAATCTCAAAAGAGTTTCTGGCTGGACCAAGGACAGAAATTTGTTCATACGCGGTCACGTGAAGGAGCTCCGTATCTTGCCACTTCACCATGAATCGGTGCCCTCAGGAAATGAAAATGTGACCTTTTATTTAGGCTTTTCCTTTAATGGGCTTGTTGCTTTCAATATTGAGGTTGAAAACGATGCAGCCTGCAGCAGAGCCTAAGGTAGGCAGCACTGTACCAGCGTGCACTGTGCTCTCAGAACATACAGCTCTGCCAGTGTCTGCTGCCACATCTGAAACAAACAGGGGACTGCCCTGGGAGCAAGAAAACCACAATTAACTACTTGAGACCTACTGAGGAAGTGTACCTTGAGACAAGCCTTTGATAGTTCTGGAGTCACAGAAAGCAAGATTTTAAACTTAAGACAGCAATAATTGCTGTCAAAAACTATTCCTCTTCCCCCCGGTATTCGGAGAACTGAGCTCCAGAATAAAACAGGTATAGTGGGGATCTCTTTCTTCTCAACTCACATATTAGGATTTTAAGTTAATTTCTGGGTGGTCTTGATCAGTAACAGAATTTGTCCAGTGTGACATTTTGCACCTTGAATCAGCAGCAGAAACATGAAGTGCTCTGGCTGTAACAGACTTGGCTCACTGACACGTGTCGTGGATGAAATACAGCAACCCATCAACTGCCAAGTCAATATCCAGGAGAGAAGCAAATTTAAAGCTGACTTTGCAAACATCAGAACTCATAAAAAACAGGTCTCAAATTTTATCTAACTCCATTGCTCATCTGTGTACATATTACCTGATTAGATATATCTCTATCTGGGTGGGTTGCAGACACATGAGCAATTAAGACATGGATAGCATAAAACATTATTTGTAAGCACCGTTATGAGTCCATAGTCCAAACATTTCCTGCTCTTGGTGAAATATTTTTACATTATCATACAAGTAATGTATACAGAGTACAGAACTCAAATTTATACCGATGCTTTGAAACATGCAAAGGAGTTTGTTTTTCAGCACTGTTTACAATGATTGTGTCACACTGTTTCTAATAATAAAGCTGCCTGATATTGTTGGAGTTTTGCATTAAGATACTGTAACTACAGTTGCCAGAAAACCTGTCATATAACTTTTTTTATCTAATAAACTTCCTTTATGAATAATTACAATTTCTACAAGAACTTTATTACCCTACCTGGAGATGTAGTTCTAACAGTAGCAAGGTATGATTTGCTTTTCCAACTTCAGCCATGACCTGGGTACAGTCAAAAACTGTAAAAGGAACTACAAGCCACTGTGAATTCAGAAGAAACAGGATGGAAACAAAGGTTACCATCTAGTGCAAGCCTTCACCTTCTGGCCTCAGGGAGCAGAAACAATTGCCAGGAGCTGGAGAGTCAGAGAAAAGCCCCTCAGCCCCGATACAGGGGAATGTTTGAAACGTTAATTGGGCAAAGACAGCTTTCCTAAGTCTAGCATGGGCATAGAGATGGCTTCAACCCAGAGCAGGAACAGGATATGGAAACTTACTCAACAGCACAGCAGTGAAGAGCAAAGCATTAAGTGCTTAACACACACAGCCTGCTCAAATGCTGTGGCAGAAACACAGGTTTTGTTTTCAAAGAGAAACTGTTACCATGATGAAAAATTTAAAGCTAGCTTGGCCAAAAGGGTCTTGCTTTTCAAATATACCCATTCCTACCTCTAAGAAACCAAAAGCTTAGATGCAAACTCTTTACCTTGCCCCCTCCTGTAGAAAAAAAACAAGATTTAGAAAAAAAGTCCAAACTTACAGATGAACTCTTGGGGTCCCAAGTCGCAAACACAAGCTGCAGAGGCTCCCAGGGCAGCAGGCACAGGCCCATCCTTTCCAGTTCCTACCCAGTCACATTCCCACTGGGAGGCTCTAACCAGCCAGACAACACCCCCTTGCTGTAGCCAGTGTCAGGACAAAGCAGTTCCCATCTTCCAAACGCTGCCTCACATTTCCCTGGAGCCAGAAGGGCCAGAGCACAAACACCCATAAAGAGCTTGTGCACAGCAGCATCTTCCCTGCAGGGTCTTCTACTCAGTGCTAAGCAATCCAAGATGCCATCAATTGTTCCAGGTAGCATTAAAATATGGATTAATCTGGGAGTAAAGAGTTGCAGGTAAATGAGCCCAAAGCAGCCTAGCACAGTAATCCATTCCATTCCGTACTCAGGAGTTACAAGGACACACCTTCCAAGCCACCTCATCTCTCCAGGGTTTTGCTAGGGAAGGGTTTAGGACAGGGCACATCCCAGCACACCTACTCCGCCAGCTTTTATGGAAATGCTGTTGGAAACTTCTCTTCTGTACTCCTCCAACTCTTCCAATTTCAGTAGTCAAATTCTGCTCAGCAGGACAGCAAATCAACAGTAAAGGGAAGTTACACTAAGTCAGGATTCACTTGCTTATCTCCACTTTGTTTTAAGATAAAGTTCACATAAGTGAGTCTTTGCAGCTTAAAGACATTTAAAAAGCTGGTACCAAGTTATTCACATCATAACATTTGCTGCAGAAATAGTTTAAATAGGTTCAAGGAAAAAAAACCCATAGAAACAGAGGTTCACTTCTTTTAATCAGAGACTGTTACAAAGTGGTTACACATTACAGATATGTGCAATGATCCACTGCTGAAGCACACAGTTCATAGAAGGTTCCCAGTGGGTGCAAATGATGTTTGCTCCATATTTTCTTTAAATCTTCTTTGTAAACTGAATGCTATAAAATTAAGCTAGTTAGGTTACTGTTATTTGCATGCATTAAAGTGATGCACATACTTACCAGTCTCTCTCCAATTAAATTCAACATCAGTATTTTGCCACCACCTGTCTTTTGAAAAAGATCAGTAATCCCAGCCCTTTCATACCACTTACACAAAAGCAGTATCAAGTTACAGAAAAAACCCTTCACCACACACTAATTTCTGTGGCTGTACTGCTGCTGAGAGGGGACACAGTTCACTCCTGTGCTTAAAGGTGCTTTATGAAGGTACTAAAACCAGCTTGGTTTGCTCAGTTTGGGTTCACTGCACAGTGTCCAGAAACTCTGAAGGGCCCATTCAGAATCAGCAAGAAGTCTAAGGAATTAGCAGGAAATGACAGCCTGTTCCATATATACTGTACCAGAACTGGGAGGGAAGAGTGCTGAGCCATGTTAGACTGCACAGCTGCTCTACTGGTGTATCAGAAACTGAGCTACAACTCGATACTGCTCACCTGATAATCAAAGCTCAGACTTCTAGTATTGTTCTGGTTCCATCTCAAAAGAAAATAAAGTTTGTTTTACCAAAAGAAGTATTGCAATTACTTGCCACTACAAGTTTCACAAAGAGATGCTGTTGTACTAGAGTTCTGTTAGGACCTACCCTGGACAAATGCCCTTGTTTGCTGTTAAGACACCATGAAACACACTGTCCCCATTAGTTATCCCCACTGCCTGCCAGGCTGGGCACAAGCAGTGCACGTGGGCACCCAACCAGGACTTGGGGAGGTAACTGAGCAGCCAAGAGCCAGCATGTCCTCAGTTCAACTCAGGCTCGAGGGCCACCACGGGGTTTCTAAGAAATACAGATCCATTCTGTTACCAGGACAGTGGCCTCACAGCACGGGATCCCTACTGCCTGTGCACACCTGTCGTGAACATTAAGCAAATACAGGTAAAGTTTAAGTTTTACTCTGTAGGACTTCCCTGTTTCTTCCCGCTAGGGAGAAGCACCTATGTAACAGTCAGCAATTTGCCTGCAGGTAGTTTTGCAGACAAAGCAGTTCAGTGTGAATTACTGAGAAGTGATTCACAGAAGATGGCAGAGATGGGCTGCAAGTGTAACTGTTCCCCAACCTGGGCAGATACAATCCCCTGGAAACGGGTATGTTTGTCTGAGGACTCGTGCAGACCTGTGTAAGAGTTCAGAATTCAAAAGAGGCAATACCAGGGGAAGTGGCGAGCCCCTCCTAAACACACTGCAGAGCCCCGAGATGAGCTGCACAACTGAGGTGTCAGGGCAGCTCCCACGTTACTGTGACCCTCCCACTGCCTCCTGTCGATGGAATTATCCACCCCTCAGGGGTGCTAACATGGCCTTAAAAAGGGAAATAAAGCACAGTGCTACAGCCCAGCCAGCTGTGCATCTATGCTTTGTGCTACAGCACAGAAAGTTTTAATCTCCTGTGCTGATATGTAGAGATGAGATACATAAAGTCAAAATAAAAATAAATGTATGCAGCCATTCCGGAGAAAGTTGCATCTTTTATCCAATCACAAAGAATCTCTCCTATTTTCTTTGAACGAGTAAAATATTCTATCAAATAATAACAAAATGCCAAAACATCTGAGAATATGGGATAGGACAGAAGTAAAATAGAACAGCTGGACAAAACCACTTGTGTAAGTAGCCTCTGAAGTGCTGAAATGGACTAACAAAAATGGTAATTTAAAAAAGCAAAGAAGAACAAGTTTCTGGCTTATAGGCCTAACGAAGTAAAAATCTGTTGGTAGGAAATGGTAATTAGTAACAGCTAAAGAAAATGGAAAGATTACATTACTGCTATGGAGTCTTACAAACAGAAATGCTTAATCCCCAACACAACAAACAGGATGCTGTTGGTTTGCTCACAGGAACCAGTCTCTTTAGTAACAGGTTACTGAAGTGATTTCAGCTTCAGTTCTTCACACTTTCCAGTAACATCAAGGGGTATTTGTTAAGGTTCTGTATTAAATTTTCCTTAAAGATGCTTGCAGGTATTTATTACCTGCCCACAAGCACAGTTAAATGCATTACAGATCTTCCAAAAAAATCTAGATGTTCACTCACTACTGAAATCAGTAGTAGATAACAATCACATTTCAGAGACCAAAACTCCCCTCATGTATTTAAGTGGTATCATTTGAACAAATTATTTCAAATAGGAACATCAGGTACTTACAGATTAAACTAACCTGTACTGGCAGTGCTGTGGAATTTTTCTTCTCTACCAGTAAGTAGCAAATGCTGAAATTCTGCTGCTAGTTAACAGAAACACAAATTGTATTAAACCAAGGTGTTTAACCCATAGTTTAGCTTTTTATTTAAAAAAAAAAAGCAAAAAAAAAAGCTGCCAAACTTCAATTATTCAATTTGTTGCTTAAGAAAAGCACATGAAGTAAAGGCAACTATAGAACTACTTTCAATTAGCCCTTACTTTTCTGATACTTTTCATACATAACCCATAAGTTTAACAAGGTCATCCTATTGCCTACCACAAACATAAAGGAAATTAAAATACTTACATTGCCAGGTTCCTTCATTAAAGTCTCAGAAAGTGTGTTTTCTTACTCTGGACTTTACAAATGAAAGAGCAAAATGTATTTTCTTCCACTTAACTTTATGAGAAAGAAACTAAAGAATACAGTGCAAGTAACTCAATGGAAAAAGATAAAGGAGAAAACTCTGCATGATACCTTTAACTCAAAGCATTATGCAATTTTTTAAGTTGGGAGACACTGAAATATCTTCCCCTGGTTGTATTGCAGCAATTTCTGGTAATTCAAAATTGCTGCCAGCAAAAATCAGTTATTCATACTGGGCAGAACCTGAAATTCTATACACTCACACACCATCCCCCTTTCTGAATAGCACCTGGGAACATGGTAAAGATTTAGACAAAATACAAGGGAAAAAAAATTGAGATGTCAGAAGCTTGAATCTTTTTAAGGCAGCAAGACCTTCTAAGACCAGAGAGACCTGCTTTAGCTGCTAGCAAGAGAATTTTTAACAAGGCTTTCAAGCTCTGAAAGTTATGTGCTTTTTTGCTTTTAGTTAAGATGATATTGGCATTAAAATTCTATTTTCTCAAAACCTTTTAACTCAAGAAAGAAAACCCTTATTTGTGGAGAAGTTCAATTCCCTGCCATTCTAACAGCAGGGTTGCTGATTGTCCCTACCACAAGGAAGCCCCTAAGAATGTCTATGAGCCTGTTCAGAAGGTGCCAGGGCCTCGCTATTCACAACAGGGACCACTATATAAATAGCAACCCTCCCAACTATTCATAGAGGGTCAGTCAGAGCTGCCTGCCCAGGATGCTCAGAATGAATCCCAAGCATAACCCCCTGGCTCCTGCAGTCAGGACAGGACACAGCTGGCTGCCAAAGCAGTAGGGCCAGTGTCCAGCAGCCTCAGTCACAGCGGCACAAGACTAGAGGAAAACTGCATTTCTTCCAGCCCACTCTTCCTGGGAATCTCTGCTCTGACAAGCAAGACTCACCAAGCTGCTGCTTACAAGGTGCAAGAAAACTCTCAGCAGGCATTTCTCAGACCTTCCAAAAGACTGTTATACACATCACACTTTACTATCACTTCAATGGCTGCCTGGAAACTTCCCTAGCCCTGAACTACTTCCCCAACCCTGCTATTGCAGACCATGTGGCAGTCACCAGTAGCTGCACTGTTACAGAACCCAGTCACTGCCACTGCTCCACTGCTCTGAGTATTTTGATTGCAAGCACACGGATTTAAGTCCTCCATGTGTGGTGTGTACTTTATTTACCACACCTCCCATTAGGTTTTCTTCTTTAAAAGAGCAGGTGAAAATTTACCCAATTTAGCACAGTATCAGTATCTCCTGCCCCTTAAAATAAGTCAGGTACCTCTACACAAGCTTAAAAAACTCTGAACTCCAAGACCTACCCGTTAACATCTATAAAAGTCACTAAAATATTGTCATCATTAAGAAAATTCACAGTGGGATGTACAACTTTGTGATACACAAGCTGCTGCAGTGAGAGCTGCAATACTAGAATGTAAGGAGGAACACACTTCATCCCTCAAAATAAAGACTAAATTCTTTTAACTGTGCCCATTAGATCCACACAAGGAGGCAGGGAGGAACGTATCGCTCAGAAAACTTCACAAAAAGAGCAAACCATGAACCATTTACACTAGATGAGAATTTTACAAGTTGTTTTAAAGAGATGACAGGGCAGCTGGTCTAATAGCTGAGCAGACACTCCCAGCAAAAAGCATCCTTGTGACTACAAGGACAGCAGCACAGGAATGTCAAGGGGGAAGTGAAAGGGGTGTCAACTACCTACCAGAAATTACAAGCAGTATTTGCAGTGCAGCAGGAAAAGCCAGTGAAAAAACCCTTTAATTCACACAGTAACACCCCACAGAATTGTCTCAAATACATCTTTCAGAAGTAGGTAGTATAAATTAAACTTATTGGAATTGCTTAAGAGCACCTTTAAGGACAAAAACCCCACAGCAACACGGTGCTGAAAAAATGCTCCATTTTTCTCTCAAAACATGCCAAAACACAAAGAAATGGTTCATTTGCTCTGAAGTATTAGTACACAGAGGTTAAACGACACAGTGAAAACAGGAACTGCATTTTGGAGACTTTTTGCCCATGAACATGTCAAATTAGTTATCTTCAACAAAAACAGATAAAGCACTCTGAATTCAAAAACTTTCAGCTCTCACCAGGGTAGCAATTATAAGACACAACCCAAGTGTGGATCTAAGCAGGTCCTTCCCTGGACACAAGACAGCACAGGTATCTGAATTTTAGCTTTCTGTGCTCCACAACAGGCCGAATATGTGAACAGCTTGATAAAATTCACCTAATGCTGCATCGGGCCTAAAGGAAACTGGAAACAAGGGCCAGGCATTTGAAATTTGCCTATTTTTCATTGAGTCTCCAAGACATTCAGGTAACTTAAAGTAAGAAGTACAAGCCACAGAGCATATTTTGGGTTAAGCAGTTTCCTTAGACATTGTAGGGAAATAAGAATTAAGCCAAATGATCCTAATAAACTAAGGAAGTGGAACAAATACTAGTTCAACAGTTGTTCTCATCTTCACTGTTACTGGGAGAGCACCACAATGAGAATTAGAAAACAAGGCCATGCTCAATACCCATTTTGAAACAGTTAACAGGACATGTCCATTTTCCAGTCACACTGGGTGATTTAGGGGGGCCTTCTCCAGGAAAAATGCAAAGGCCAGAGTACAAAGAAGGGTACAACAGGAATGTGCAATCACTCCTCTATGATAAGAATTACAACTCTATCCTTAAATTAAAATGACTGAAAAACCCACTGGGGTCTTTACTTAGCAAAATCTTGAAGAAATGAGATAGTGTATGCTCATAAAAAACCACCACAAACTCTTAAAATCTCAAAAAAAAATTGTAAAGCCAGACTCCCATATTTGTTTATTGTCTATTTCATTGCTGATAGGCTGCAAGACTTCCTTGAACAAAACCTGCTCTTTTGAAGCTGAAGTTGTCTTTAAGCAACCTCAAGCATTCAAGGCCAATGTATCTGCAACAGTGAGCAGCTTTTCCTTCATAAAGGGGAGAATTTTTTGCTAGTCAGTGTTAGAGAAGGAACTTCAAATAAACATAACTAAGCAAATTCTGAATATACAACAGAATTTCACAAGGTTTCAAAAAAAGTGCTGTGACTTTCACTATTGTTGCAATAGTCAAAATCTTGTTCAGTTTGGTGTATTTCAGAGTGAGGAAAAGGTTCTTCCTGAAACTGAAACACTGAAAAACCTGCAGCTTCCATTTCTCACTCCTCTATTCCATGTTATGAACTCAGATTGCATCTCTGGTTCTTGCCAGGGCTCTACATTAATATTTGCTGAGGTGCAGCTCCCGTACAGCAGTGTCAACATCTCAACCTTCTTCAAAGAAACTGCACTCTACAATTTGGGCTACACAATTTGGTGACAAGTCACTCTGCTACTTACTAGTTAAAACCTATTTTAAGCACTTCAACAGAAACATCTCCCCAGAAGAGGAAACATTAGTAATTGGTATTTACATGCCACTAATTCAGACTACACAAAGTCAACACTATCAGATCCAGGAACAAATACAGCACAAATGCAATGCAGGGAAAGGTGGGGACGGGCAGTGTGGCTGAAGGACCACCTGAGCAGCCTCAAAGGAAATGCATTCCAAGAGAAAAGGTACCCAAACATCTTAAAACAGATTCCCTCCCACTAAGACTCTTAAAACCACAATGATAATGAAAAGATAAATATTAATATAGAGCCCATCTACCAAAAGAGAATAAAAAACCTAAATTAAAATAAATTTAGGGGCCTTCACCAAACTTGCTGCAAGTTTGGGGACATAAATATCCAACAGCCATAAAGCTGTGAAAGCCCCCAGAATGAATAAAATAAATCCCACTTGCCTCAGACTGAACAGGGCAACACTGAGACTCTGCCTCAGCCTGTCCTATGGCAGGGCTATAGGAAGAAGAAAAATTTAAATTTTAGAAAAAACATGACCCAATTAAGTGAAAGACATGCATTCAAAGTTAACAAAATTCCAGTGATCAAGCAAACAAAAGAAAATGACTACTATAGCCCCTCTTTTGTTAGGCCCAAACAGTATTTTTTGAACTTGGTAGCTATTTCTGAATTGGACACTTTGGTTTGCTTTGTATCTTGATCAGTGGAACATCAGTCAGTTCTCTTGGGGCGTTTTTCCCACAACTGATAGTACTTACTGTACTAATTCATGAAAAGTAGAGTTAAAGATTCCATCAGCCACTGGAAACGTTCACCCTTGTCTTAGTGCTTACGTAGAAACTAGACCAGTACAATTATTAAGACATTTACTATTAAGTGTCATTAGTTACCACTTTAAATTGCAGCCCCAGATCATGGACTGGTATATCAGTCTTAATTTAACTGAAGGTCAAAATGCCCTTCATGCTGCTCCTAAAACTAATCTTTTTTACTTAATTTTTTTTATCTTGTATGCAGAATTCTTTGATTCCTATAGAATAACTGTGGGTTATGTATCCCATTCAATTTTATCCAAGAGAATAAGTTACACAGTTCTGTGTAAGTGCTGTTCCAGAGCTCCACAGACTAAAATTCTGGCAGAAACCACAGAAGGCAGATGCAGCTGAATGTGTTTCTAGAAGCTTGTTTATATTCTACCATGCATGCACAGAGCGAGGAATTGTTATCCACTGTTATTAGATACACAGCCCAGCCTCAAATTTATTATCAGCACCTAAAATCTCATCTGTGGGGAAAAAAATAATCTAAGTCTCAGAAGAAATTTTTAGTTCACATAAGCCAGCTAAATTGTCAGTCCTTTATTTAAAGCAATGCTTGCCAAAGGCAGAGAGCCATTCTAAAGGCAGTATGAAACAGTCGTATCAAGACTTCTGGAAAACTAGCCTGGGTTTTTTCAAGGTTCTTTCATGCCAGTCTCATCCACTTTGCCCTAAAGGCCAGCTGCTAATAATACTATGAGACTATGCATAAAGTAATTTAGAACCTTTCAAACAAGCCCTAAATACCATTAATTCTGGCATGTTTTTTGCTGAACACATTTTCCCACCTTGCCTGAAATTTTCTTGTAGTGTAATTTTTTGTATTCAACATCTGCATTACACTGCAATTCCAAGACTGACTAAAATGCCCTTGCAATGTTAACTTTACTGTAAGATCTGCCATGGCAAATTTAGGCAACAACTGAAAACCAAACCTTCTGCCTATGTAATTACATCATTAGAGTCCTGCAACAGATATAAAAGAGAGATGCTTCTCTGTAATCATGAAGGCTTCTGCCATCTCATTCCAGGCAGATTAACTAAAGCAAAACCTGTTTCCATGGCTGTCTTACATTGGGGATCTTGCTGGCACAGCCATGTTGATTACACTTGGTTCTATAATCAGGTCTTAAGTCTTTACACAAGCAATTATTACATTCCAAGTAGTTTTCCTCTTTTTGGGTAAATGCACCATAAATCCAACTCTCTGAACATTAAGAAGCAGTATCCAAAGAAATGAAGGAAGGGACCAACAGATAACACAGGCACTGAAATACCTGCCTGTTTACAGAGGAGCCAAACGAGAGACAAGAGTAACCAAAGGCAGCCACATCACAGCTCTTATAGCACAGGAATGACAGGAGCAGGAAAGTGAGTATCCACGTGAAAATCATGGCAAAAATTGTTCACCTGCTTGTATGTGAGTACCAATGAAAAATATGGGGCAGTACTTACTTGAGCGATTATCGTAACGTTACTACTAATCAAAGATCAATCTCAAAATGCATCCGAGCTTTAAGTCTATGCAGTATTAGCTACAAAATTGTACCATTATCAGGACAAGACATTCACTGTTTAAAAGAGGGAAACTCTTAATTAATACAACTTTCAGAATATGCTGAGTTAACAGTACATGCAGTAAGGTTTGATCCCAGGAGAAGTAGGGGTCTGAAAACAACATACAGAAAGTTATGGAAAGACATCAGAGGGAGAAGGGATTTACTTGACTGGGGCAGGAGGGCAAAGCATCCTTACAGCAGCAATATGATCTTCAGGAAAAGCAAGAACTTCTACAGTATTACAAGCAGTAGTTAAGATCACTCTATAATGTATGAATTTTATGTGTAGTATTACAAAAAGGATAAACATAAGACATTGGAATCATCTCTGCAGTGTTGTGTAATTATCCTTATTAAGTAAACAGAAGAAAACCAGAGTATAAAAGCATTGCCTCAGCAAAACAGTTTTATCTGTTAGACTTATGTATAAAGCAAGATGAAGAGCTAACAAAAGATCTGACATCAAGGCCCACTCAGCACATCTGCAAGCCAAATACTGCACATCTGACAGGTGATCAGCAGATACCAGTGATCAGAGAGAACTGCTTCTCAACAGAGGCTTGGAGTTATGGTCTCAAAACTGCTAAATGCTTCAGAGAAAGTGCCTGGCAATTCTTAATGGTTACACTAAGGCCATTCAGCTGTAATTACATTGCACTGGATGCTCTTGTGCTTTCATAAGACATTCTGTGACCCCAGGTCAGAAGTTGAGACAATGTAGTGTTTCAGCTGTACTGTATTTTTGCATTTTTAAGAGACAGTACAAAGCCACATGAAGTACTTAAATGCAGTTAAAACCCCCAGGACTTTGAAAACAGAGCCACAATGCTCAGTAATACAATTAAAAAAACCTCCACCACCTACAAAAACATCTATGGAACACAGTGACACAAAAATGCCTGTAATCTTTCTAACCTACCCTAGAAGAAGAGATATCCCCATCAATTAAATTGCACAGATAAGGCTTGAGGCTGGAATATGTATTTAAAGTTGACCTGCAAATGAAAAAATTCACCACTCCTTTTTTCCCCCTCTGTTGTGAAGAGGCCAGAGAAGCTCTCACTGCCCTCCTCTCCAAAAGTCTATCTTGACATTCTTACTCTCTTCAGAAATACAGCACAGTAACACAGTGATGCCAGACATTCAGAGAACTACAGCCTTGACAGGAGTTTATCACTCTGCTCTTATAAACAGATAAATTACTATTTCATAGGGGAAAGCCTCTCTGATAAAGAGGTCTCTTACTCCAGACACTTTCACTGAATGGCTCAAGATAGGAACTCAGCCAACATCTGACTATAGCACACAAGAGATGGTTACAGATAGTGCAACTTTTAGAGACCGTTGAGACACGAAATTCTGAACATTTAAAATACAGTATGTACTACATTAGTCTTGTCTGCTCTGCCTCTTATTACACTAACAAGGTCACGCTACTATTTCTCTTTTGCAGGTCAACTTCAATACATCAACTGGAAGTCACTCACCCATGTGACATGCACCTAAGCTTCTAGAAAGCTAAACCTAAAAGGCTTCTGAAATTCATATGCATTTATACGTTGAAAAGGCTCAGTGAAAGAGTGACCTGATAGGACACACCTGGCACTAGGATGTACCTTAGAGTACTTTCACATCCTACAACTAAGTGCCAGGACTAAAAATTAATTAAAATTTATTGAGGATGAGAAAGCACAAATAAAGAAACATATGCATCAAGAGAAATTACAACCAAGAGTTAGGATGTGCCTCCTGCAGCCTCAGTTTTGAGGGGTCCGTTAATAAGTGTACAGGTCTTTGTCTACTCAGATGTACAGCTAAGGAGTGACTTTTTAGAACAAGAAATTCAGATTTTATCAAAACAGCACCAAAATTGCGTTCATTACACCAATGGCTATCACAGCATGCATCTGTACAAACCTTTCAGGCAGTTGTCCACAGCTGGTCACGAATAAAAAGGCATATAAATTTTTCTCCTCTTTTATTACAATGAAGATTATAACAGTACAGAAAAGTCACATGACCTTAGTGGGTCAGTTTACTTGAATCCTGGAACAGGAGGAACTCTAAATACATTAAATATTGTTACAAGTTCAGACTTTAATGTACAAGTAGTTGGGAACAGTTACAGCCCTCACCAAACTATGTTGGGGACATGAAGTCCAACAGCACTTGAAGTGCTGTGAAGGCATCATTTCACAAATAGCAACGTAACATTACAGAACTTGCCTTTAAGGTGGTATGTTCATGTAATTCCAGCGCCTTCACAATTTAACGAACCATATTTACTATACTTCACTTCTAAAAACCTAGATGAAACATGAAAAAGAAGCCATACAGTATAAATTGCAACATCAGGAAAAGTTCCTGTTATTATTCCAAATAATTTTTCCCATGTAAAATAAGAATGTCCAATAGCTCCTTGCATGTGGGAAGATACTTTTTTTTTTTTTAAAGTCACAATGAAGCCTTAATTGACGGAAGCTCGGCTATATTAACAGCACAAGATGAGAAAAGGTTTAATCTCCAAACCTATTAGAGCGTGAGTAGGAGCATCAGTAGCGGCCACCTTGCGACATTACGGGGGGTCTCATTCCCATTGGAGGTCGAGGAGGTCCACTTTGGTACGGGGGCACCATCGGAGGTCCCTGACCGTATGGAGGCATGGCTCCAGGAAGATATCCTGGCATGCCCTGGTGATGAGCACCATACTGACCTATAAACAGAACATTTAAGATGCAAAGAATAATTTTTTTTATTTTTTAAAATAACGAGCAGATGTTGCGCTTTGTGAAAAGCTTCACCCCTCCCTGCCAGCATACGCCATTTCGAGTTTTAAAAAGGTTTATAGCAAAGAAAAGAAAGCTGGGAAATGGGTGATTACCATGAGGTGGCATGGGAGGTCTCATTCCTTGCTGTTGTGGAGGAATTCCTGGCTGTGGTGGCATCATACCTCCAATTGGTCCAACTGGTGGATTACCCAGGGCAGCCTGTCCTGGTCGAGGAAGATTGCGCTGGTATTTAGGCAGCTGTGCCCTTCTCTCTTCCTAAAACCAGAACACACAACCACAACACCATGTGTTAAAACTCACCCAAAGCAAAGCAAAGAGAGGTTCAACAAAGTAGATTACAGGTACTAAACTATTTTAACTACCTTACAAATTCAGAGACTACCAGTAACATTACACAGTAGCACTTGGATTTTCCCCCTTGCCTGCATTAATCCCAGTCAATGGAGCATTTTGCACACAACATGAATTCTTCCTTCCCCAGCTCACCAAGCCCTTTTTCTTTAAAATGAGACAAGAGAGATAAACACAAATCTAAAGATACCTGACCTGAAATTAAGGTTCATTGGTTTTATCCATACATTCCATATTCTGACTGTTGTAATAGCACCAAAACCACTTCACACACTGTTCAGTCTTTTGTTCTACACTCATCAGTTGTATCTATTCAAATTCAAGCTTAAGTCACATACAAAGTCCAAGTTATATTTTGTGTTGAGCAATTTCCTATAACTAACAAAACTAAGGCACAGAACTGCAGCAAGATCACTGCAATATACCAGCCATCTCAGTTACATTAATTATGCAGTTTGCAGTCTCACCATTATTAAAATACACATTATGCAGAGCACAGAAGAAATTCCATTTAATCAGCCATACCAGCAAAAACTGCATTTTTCAGTACGAACAATGAAAACATTTTAACTTACCAGTGATATATCCTCATCTGGATGGATCAACTTACTGGTTGCACTGGTTGTTGTGAGGGTAGCAGGCTTACTTGTTATAGATGTGGCTGGTTTAGCTGCAGTACTGTTTGTGGTGCTAGTGGTTGAGGCTGTCGACTGTGTGTAAGCAGGGAATGTAGGTTTGGGGGGTTCCGTTGTTGTGGCAGGTGTAGAATTCAAAGGTTTGAAATCCGTACCAACTGGCCCTGGCACAGCTGCTGCAGCCTGTGAAACACAGACATCGGTCAATACTCATTTCTCGAAGCAGAAGACAACTTAAATAATGATGTCTGTTAGACCTCTGAAACCTTCCAGTGAGATACATAATTATAACAAACTTGACAAAAGTAAAGTTCAGCCTTATTGCGCACTAGAGCAACTGAAAACAAGACAAAATAAAACCCAGTATATACACATACACACACACCAGAAAATCTAAAATTTGCAGGTCAAAAGCCACAACTAGAAAAAAGGAACAAAACAAACCAACAAAAAAAACAAAACCCCACTATGAAAACTTTTATCTCAAATACTGAATTTGGTAATTGTCTAAATCTTTCCTGAACCACTATTTCATGAAGAGTTCCAAGTATAAATTCGTTGTTCTCTCACTAATTATAATACTTTGGCAACCATTAGTTCAGAGTACAGCTCCAAGTGTTAGTTTTCATTAAAGTTAGGTATTTAAGTAATGTTTTAATCCAGTATTTAAGAAAGCTCTACTGTGTCAGGGCTTTTAAGTGTTCTCTGTATAAAAACACCACAGTATTTTCAAAAAGTACTATGCCTATCTATGGAATTTTAATCTCATTTGAGAATGACGAATCAAGGCAAGCAGATATGAGGTCCACTACAGATTCCAGCAACATATCTTTCCAACATTTTTCTTAAAAAATCCCTGCAAAAGTCTGCTTTACAAAGCTGTCTCATAAGACATAGCAATCTCCAAAGCAAGCCTTAGTTACGAGAGAATGCTTTTGTTTCTCCTCACTGCATAGGTATGTGAACTTCCCCATCAAAACAAAAAATTCTAACATTTTGCACATAATGCAAATTAAAAATCCCTACATTATGATGTACCATATTAAACAACATAAACTAAAAAAGCCTTCACCATGCATCAAGCTAACCACTGCCCACTAAAACGCATTTAACTGCTTTCATGCTTTTTTAACCCTTTAGAACCAGGATGTAACATTTCGTTCTTTCACACTAAGAAAAATTGGGCACTTTGACATGCTGATTTCTATTAAGATACAACTCCCAATCAAGGACTCTGCACTTTTACCAGCTAAACATAATCAGGAACATAAGAGAAATTATCTGAAGATGTTTAGTCAATTTTAGATTTTACAGAACGGTCCAAAGGGTTAAGTTGCAAAGCAATTTGTTTTTAACTGTGACTTCCTGCGTACTTGTGCTGTGCTAGGAAACAGAGCGTTAGAAGATGCTGACAGACTTTCTGAATTGGAGGAAGCTGCACTTGAGCTTGTGACAGGTGTCCCCATCTGTAGCATAAAAGAAAGGAAACAGTGAAAAGTCTCCAAACAAATGGGTGGAAAGTATCCACATGAAAGGATTTCTTATACTAAGCCCTTTCTTATGAAAGGACTGTGTTTTTGTAAACAAGTATCTTCCCTACAGAAGTCCAAAATGCAAATAGTACACTATGAAGGTTTCTGCAACATACTTGAAAGCAAGTAACTTCAGGACATACACACAAGTGTATTCAAAGAGGTCACAAGCCACTATCAATTCCCCACTTCCCTCCCCAAAACATTTAAATGAATTTTTTACTACACTAACTTACTCCTAAACTTTTTGAGTAAAAACCTCCTAACGCAGGCAATGTTTAACCAATTTATCAAGGCTACAGAATAAATTAGTCTTATCAATCGGCAGAGAACCCATTATGAGAACAGCTGAGAACAAGTCACGTCAAGACCTGTCATTTGGAAAATTTAGGTAGAGTTCTATGCCATCAGACTCCTCTGGCTGACTAACACATCCCTTCACCCACCCAAAGCGCCTTTATAAACCACAAACTAAAGGTATTAAACAAAGAAGTGTTTTGTCTACTCCTTTCTTCCCCACATGCTTTCAGAAGTGTTTGGTTTCACAGCTGTTCTAAGACAAACACAAGAATCTCTTAATATTCATTCAAGCACTACACTTCATTAAACTCAAAAACCAACCCAAGCAAGAAACTTAGCGGCCATTTCTGGGGCCTCTCAATAATGACAAGCCACTGTTGAGACGGTGGCCATTTGGAGAAGAGAAGAGCAGATACTCCAGGCTCTGGGACACCTTACCTGCCCCGCGCTTGGGAAGAGTGGCTTAGTAACTGGAGGCTGTGGGGTGGGGGCTGTGGCAGCAGGAGCTGGAGGCCGGTTAAGAATGCCCGGGGCTGTGACAGGCTGTGCTTGTGTCATTGGGGGCATGCCAGGCCGGGGCCCCACGGGGGGAGGCATACCTGCAACCACAAAGCATTGCCAACGGATCAGGCTCAAGGGAGACAGAGGGTTCCTTTAGAGGATTCTCTTCACAGTGCTTCTCAGAACAATTTCTCACAAGGAAAATGCATTTTTAAGGCAACAGTAAAATAAAACATGACACAAGGTAATCAGCAGTCACCAAGCAACGTCCATGCATAGGCAGTAACCTCAAACACTTCAGAGCAGTACTGAATTAAGCTGTTTTCTACTAAAGCTTCAATAACACCATCAGCACTGCTGGGGGCTGCAGCACAGCAGACAATGACCTTCTGTGATATCCCCACACCTGCACTTAGTGTGCATGGTGCTCTAGGACAGGGTCACATGGGAAGTGACCAGCTCCCATAGGCTCCATCAAGCAAACCAGCAAATCTCACTTCATTATCTCATAGCTGCTGGTCAGGTGGAACACCCTGAGAACTTGAGGCTGCTTAAGCTCAAGAAACGTCTCTTCTAGTTATGGTAAGAGACCAAAATTTCAGTTAAGTTTCTTTAAACAGCAGGCTAATTAGTTGGGTAAACCACCAACATTATTCTTCACTTCCCATATTTTTGATCATTACTATTTTTCAGCTGCAGCCACTGACATTAAAAAACAGAGATGAGGAGACACCAGGTAACAAAACAGCCAGAGGATATGCAATAAGAAGATTATATTCTATTTTTCACTTTAACAACAGTACAAAACTCAAATAATTATTTATAATAAAAAGCCATAAATCAACCACGTCTGCACAAAAATTGCTTCTGTGGCAATCAAACCACATCAAGGTGGTGGCACTTATATAAATCCTAAATCTTAGTGGAAATAAATAAATGTAACTCTCACCATAGTACGAGTTCGACAACCCTGACCTACCTGGTGGCATACCAGGCATAAGAGGTGGTATTCCTGGCCCAGGAGGCATCATTCCACCCATTGGCATCATCCTATTAAACAGAAAATGAACACAGGCATGAACATTCATGATAAACTGTTAAGACAATTGGCACACACCTGTACTAGACAAAAAAATAATAATTCCAAGAAGCTCTCAAGAGAGGCAATTAAAAACCAGCTGACTCCACAAGAAAAAAAGAAAAAGAAAACCAAAAACCTAATACCCCAAAACTCAAGAAAACCTGAACTTAAATTTCTTAAGATTTCACTTTCACTATTATGAAATTTCCAAAACTCGTGTCTTCTCTTGAAATCTATTTCAGGCTACTAGTTGAAACAAAGTGTTCCAAGAATATCATCTCAGTACACTCAGAAAGTCTGAATGTAGGAAAACCAGCCAGCTCCAGTCACACTGCAATTGCTGTACATCTGCTGTTACTCCTCTCTGACACCCTAAGCGAGCGGCAGAGAACCCAAATCTTTACAACTATCCACAAAGTATTGATAAAAGCAGAGACCATTGGGTAAGAAAGCTTCTGGAGTTTCAATTACAGTAAATAATCCACACGTGAATGATAAAGTGCGGTTTTTTTTCTTTTTAATATGAGAGGTCCTCATTATAATATCTCTTTTAAAAAGAGATTAAAAAGGTTTTTTTCTTAGATAAATATGTGTGATTCCTTTACAGGGAGCAAGGCAAGTGTAGCCTGAATTTGCTGAATTTTTTGCAGACACTCAAATATGGATTAGGGAAATAAAATAAAGGAATGCTTATTCCTTTAGTGAGCAAGATTAACAAATATGCAACAACCAAGTACATCCCAAAACCCCTTAAGAAGCAGTTTCTGTTTGTAGGACAGAATCAAGACACCTTCACCACTGCTGTTTAAAGATCCAAACAATCCCCATGAAGATGTGAGCATTCACTCTGCAAGGTCTGAGTTCTACTCTCAGGTGCCCCTGCTAGAGTGACCAACCAATGCAGGAGCAGTAATGACTGCCATCACAGTACCATTACCCTTTCTGGGTTGATGGTCAGAGAAGGTAAAGTCAGTCCTGTCACTCCTTAGACAGAAACACAGGTGCTGGATGCTCCCTGCCTGCTGCCCCAGAAAGGTAACTTCCTGAGGAGCTGCAGAGGTACCACTAGCTCTAGTATCACACTGAACCAAAGCTGCTTCCTGTGTCCAAATTCTTCTTTGCTCATTTTTAAACATAAGACAATCAGGTTAAGAAAGCAAAATTTTAAATATATAGAAGTATAATGCAGCACCACCCTCTCCTCCCCAGTGGAAATGCACTGAAGTTTTGGCAAATCCATTTATGTTTTTACCAGGTGACATAACATTCACCTGAAGTTAAGGAGTTTAATGAGGACTAAGCAGCACAAAACCTGATTAAATTCTGTTCAGTTTCCACCCCAGAAAAACTAAAATCATTATGAGCATCCAACACCGTGTTTAACTAAGACATAAGTTTTAAAATCAAAGATTGTTAAATCAATATTTATGTCTCAGAAGAGAACAACCTTTCATCTCAGTGAACTTTAAAACTTAAAAACTGAGTTCTTGGAGTATGCCCCGCAGTGTAAAGGACTGAGCACACAGAGCTGTACTCTGGCTCAAGAAAGATTATACATACATATGGGTCTGTTTTGTTAATATTTTGTAGAATGCATTACACATATAGTTTTGTAATACTCATCTAGACAAAGCATAAAAACTTCATATATTATACAGTAACAAAACCCAACTAAACATTTCCCCCAAATTCTTAGGCAATATTCAGAGGTTTTCAGTAAGACATTTTCAAGCTTATCAAAAACATGACATAAAATGGCATAATGAATGTACCTAGAATTACATTAATGAGATGCTTACATGTTTCCACCACAAAATGACTGCATGTATTTTCTCTGTTGATGTAATCTGTGAAAATTTATGACAAAATCAAAAATCTAACTGTGAATTTCCAAACACATTGTGATAGGGTATGGTGTCAACCCCAAACAAGCATAAAAAAACAACACCTTTTGCCCAAAATACAAGAAAAATATAAACCATCTAGTATTTTTTTCCTGTTATGTTGATGATTGATAACCAGATACACAACATATGTGCAGTGCACAAGGGAACAGTGACTCACAGAAGGCTCTAAACCAACACAACACAACTTTAAATTAATATACTACTATTTAAGAAAATTAGAAGGCAACATACTTTATACATAAACTCACAGCTTGGCTATATTTTACATGTTGGTTTACAGCCATCCAGTTCTCTGGTTAGTCTTAATACTTAGGTTACAGAGTTTACAATTTCCTAAGTACATTTTTTTAATTAGCTTTACTTTTTCTGTGACAGTTTAAAATGTACAGTATGAACGTGTAATAATAAGTCTTTCTTGCTACTCACCCAGGTGGCATTCCAGGCATAACTGGAGGCATTCCAGGCATCATAGGTGGAACACCTGCCATTAGTGGTGGAATACCTTAAAAGAAAAATAAATTTTCAACAACTCTGACAACATACAGTTGCCAACAAATGTTATCTCATAAGTGACAATTGGATAAATGCTTTACATGAAGCTCTAACAGACGGGTTTTGAAATAATACTGCTAACAAACAATGCAAGATAAAATATCTGCAAGTCTGACTTAGATTCGTTGTTCTCAGTCCTGCAAGACTGTACATTTTCTTAGTGGTCTCCAAAGAACACATCTTATTACAAGGAGGAGAGACCATTTTTCACTCACAGATCAGAATTCCTTCCTCACTCTATCTGTGGCCTGTGTATAAACTACCTGTTCTATGTTAGCAGTCTCTAGATACACAACAGACTTTTTGCCCCTTTTCCAAAATCCTCTTAAAAAAAACCCCAAACAAATATCACTGGTCGATTTCTGTCTGAAGCACTAAGCTGTTTTACTCCCACATGCCTTCAATCCACACACCAGCTTTAGGTACTTTAATCTAGTCCATGAAGGAAGACTTGCAGAGACACTGAAGGAACTGCTTATCTGCACCTCACAGAACTGTTCTGTGACCGCCAAGACCCAGTGTTAGAAGTGCAGATCATTACTCAGCACACCAGCAGCAATTTGTGTAACTTCAGCTCAGCTTTTCAGTAACTACCTAGACACATGCTCTCACCTGGAGGCATCCCTGGTGCACCTGGCACAGGAGGCAAACCTGGCTGTGCCATTGGGGGAATGTACCCCTGCTGTGGCTGAACTTGCTGGGGTTGAAATGAAGTTGAAGCTGCAGATTCATCATCTTCATACTCATCAGAATCATCCTGTTGTTTCTTTTTCTGGCTCTCTGCAGACAGTAGAGTATATGGTCAAACTGAATGCAAATTATATTCTATGAAATTAACTCTATTCAGGGTATTCTAGTTGGAACCAAAAGAGTAAAACTCAGATCTGGAGCTGCTGTTAGAGAATGTGTTAAAGCCAACCCTCACTGTGTCCCACAGCCAAGTAAGGACCAGAGCAGGGAAAAGATGAGCCAGATTCCACCTTACCCTGAGTTTTTTGTTCAAGTAACCTCCTCCGTTCCTCCATATCTTTTTCTGGAATACCCTCCATCCCATAGATTTCCAGTTCAATGTCTGTTCTTCCAGGAATAGCATTTGGAACAGCATCTATTGTTTCCTTATGTACCTAAAGGAAAAAGAAAAACAAACAAATCCTGCTGACCACAATTCAGGCTCAATTCTCTGTGTTCTTCAGCCAGCTTCAAGACAAAAAAGGAACATCCTTAATAGGAATAATCCCTCTGGCCAAGCATTTTCTTGATACGTGCTTCCTAATCTCTAGTAACTACTATTAGCAATAAAACCAGTGTTTATAAACTTCTTTTGCAAACACCAAGACAACACTATTCCTTCAGTCCTCCTCCAAAACCAGGCGCAGAGATCTCTGCTGCACATTGTCCATCTGGCTGCTGACACAGCAGGACTCCTGTGCTGGAAACAGGCCAGGGCTGGCTTCTTCTCATCAGTTTTTAAGACTCTGGAAGCCCCAAATGCCACTTTTTGAAGGTCACTATTCATTCAAATTTTAGACACTGTTAAGCAAAGCCCATGTAAATCCAAAACTCCTTACCTGCATGCAATGAATAGCTAAACCAGGTCCTGTATACAGTTTCTTATGACATATATGGCATTTAAAGTGCTTTGCTTTTTGATGCTGTATAAGGATTTTTTCATCATCAAAATCCCTATTACAATACCTATTGAAGAGTGTTAAGGAAAGAAATCCTGAAAGTGACTTTCTAGATAAAACTAAGGTAATTAGCATCAGTGTGACTTTTTTAAAGCAAATGAAAGGCACAAGAAGTATCTCTGAGCATTCAAAGAACAAAAAATATTTCATGGATGTCTGAAACCAATCCATCTTCATATGATGGAGCAGTTCCCTCTTCAGACAGGTACAAAACTGGGAAGGTGTGTGCAATCAGAACGATCACTTGATTTCACATTCTTTTGTCACACGGTTCTCAGTCCTATTATTTTAAAGTGGACTCACTCTTTCTCTTCCGGGGCGGGGCGGGGGAATTAACAGAAAGTTGTAAAGGCGTT
The DNA here is from genome assembly GCA_035221455.1 of Xenops minutus. Classification (NCBI taxonomy): domain Eukaryota; kingdom Metazoa; phylum Chordata; class Aves; order Passeriformes; family Furnariidae; genus Xenops; species Xenops minutus. The sequence goes on from JAWWEE010000041.1 coordinate 3,730,946, forward strand.
CAAGGAGAAACAGACTTGGGATTAGCACAGGTAATGCTAAAGACTAAGAAGTGTCTCTTTAATAACACGTACCAGTAACTAACAAACATAAAAGGGAACAAAGGTCTTAGTTAAAAATTCCCATCTCAGTTACCCAGCCATCAATTCTTCTGACACTGCATAATTTGCTGCAGTCATTAAAGAACTGTCTGCTTTTAAAACAGAAGCTTTTTAAACAAAGAACTTTCTGTACATCTACATAACAGAAAAGGCAAAACTGCATTTCCTTCCTGCAGGCCAGCACTGGTAGTTCAGCAAACACTCCACACACATCTTCCCAGGCGAAACAAATACACGTGTGCTATCCGTTGCTAACACAATGTTAACACTGTTAACACAATGTGTCTCTTCGAAAACAGAAGCACAGATACCTTCCAACAGCAAGTGGGAAAATATCTCAGAGCAGCTTATAAATTCCTTTATTAAACAATTTTAGACTGGGCAGAAACATTTCAGAGAGAGAAAAGGTAGATCTGTAATCACCCCCGAACAGACAGCAGATTCCATAGGAGCGATCGAAGAAAAATCCACCGCTATTTCTGGACACTGAGGAATTATACCTGACTGTGATGCAGCAATCACAAATTTGAAAGCCTATCCATCAAAAGAAAAAAAAGGGAAAAAAAAGGAAAAAAAAGAAGTTTTCAAAAACTCTCTTTTAACCACAGCCGCCCCGTTCCTTCAATAGCTGTGTTTATTAGGCGCGTGGTTTTGTCGCTTTTAACATCCTTTGCCCCGGGGGATAAGGAGAGTTCTCCTTTTTCCCCTCGATGCTTTAGGGAGCGGGTGTGAGGCCGCGGCCTCGGCGGGAGCGGCCGAGGCGCAGAAAAAGGGCAGGGATCGGGCCCCACGCCGAGGGCCACAGGGATGGAACGGGGCCAAGCACCGCGACAAACCCTAGCGGGGCTGAGGAGAAGGATGAGCGCCAGGACAGGACGGGGCCGAGCCGCGACCGCGCCAGGCCGCTCCCCGCCCCCCCCCGGGCTCACCCTCGGCCCCCCGGGCGGCCTCTCGGGGGTCCCGGGCCCGGCCGGGCCTGGCGGGGGCTCTGCGGGCCCCTCACTCAGCGCCCGCCCGCCATCTCGGCCGCGCTGCCGCCATCTTGCCGGGGACACCGCGCACGCGCGATGACTACAGCTCCCGGCAGCCCCCGCGCGGCGCCCCTCGGGAGCCAATCAGAGGGCGAGAAGGGAGATGGGCGGCGGCGCCGGCCAATGGGAGGAGGGGAGGACAGCGCTGGCCAATGGGAGAAGGGGAGAGGGGGACGCTGGCCAATGGGAGGGGCCGATGGGCGGAACTTATGAGTGGGAGTTCTTTAATGGTGTAACTGGGGGGGTTCATTAATTGGGGGGGTCATTAATGGGGATGATTGGAAGTTCATTAAAGGGGGACTCATTAATGAGGGATAATTGGGGTTCATTAATGGGGATAATTGGGGCAGTCATTAATGTGGATAATTAGGGCGTCATTTAATGGGTGGTCATTAATGGGGACTATTGGTGGGTGGTCATTAATGAATTTAAATGGGGGTTCTTTAATGGGGATAATTGGGGGATTCATTAATTGGGGGTTCATTAATGGGGGTAATTGGGGGGCTCATTAAAGAGGAGTTTCTGAGGGCGTTAGT
>JAWWEE010000041.1:3742732-3761414 GCA_035221455.1 Xenops minutus
AACAGCAGGAGCTGGTTCCTGTTCTGGGGAACAGCAGGAGCGGGATCCCGAGCCGGATCCCATCCTGGGGAACAGCAGGAGCTGGTTCCCGTCCTGGGGAACAGCAGGAGCTGGTTCCCGTCCTGGGGAACAGCAGGAGCGGGATCCCGAGCCGGATCCGGACCCCGTCCCGCCGCTGTGCTGCCGGCAGGTGTCCCTGGAAGCTCCCCATCCCACCGCGGCTCCTGCCCCATCCTCGCCGGACCAGCGCTGCAAAGTGCTCTGTGTCTGCCAGGCAAATCCGGCACAGGAAGGGCTGCTCTGGATTTTTAGGTGCTGTGCCCTCGCTCAAGGACACAGCACAAAATAACTCTCCCCGAGGCACGCTGTTCAAACCTGCGTGGATGGCCATCCTGCTCTAGCACTGCACGGCCCGGAGCGCCAAGAGATTCTGATCTGACTGCTGATACCCAAATCCTGGCAGCAGCTGAAATAAAACCATAGCAATCACCAAACCCAGCCCCTCAGCGGGACACCCCTTCAGGAACACATTGCTGACTGTGACAAGCTGGAACCACAAATGAGCAGGATGGAGAATATTCCGGCTCTGACACGAGCCAGCAGCTCCAAGGACATCTGGAGGTAAGAGGAAAGCCTGGTTGCTCTCAGCTCTGTGGCACTCCTGGGTGTGGTAGAAAATAGCACAACTAGAACTCATGACACTCTGGGAAAACATAACAAGTAATTTTCTACCAAAATTTTAAAAGTTTCCCTAAAACTTCAGGGGAATTCCTAGTCCTGGTCCCCTCTGTTTAAAGGCATCTTCAATCAGAAAGGCTTAGCAATAGGTGAGGAAAGGAACATGCTCCTCACTTGTTGACTGTCCCTGCCAGCACTGCCCAGCTCCCCAGGGAGATCCAATGCTGCAACGCTCTCGGGGCCAGCCCCTGGCACAAGCCATGGGAACCCTCCTCACTGCTTTGAGCTGCACCCCAACTGCACAGCTAAGATGGCACAGGGAACCGATCCCCTTCTCCAAAATGAAGAGAATTCTGACTGTCATCTCTTCCTCACTCCTGGGTCTGAGGGCCCATGAGCATTGCACTGGCCATGCAGAACCACAAAGGTGCAGTCACACTCCAAAACCCCATTTCTGTGCACAAAGGTGGCAAAAATTGTGTCTTTTCAGGTAAGGCTTTTTCCACTTATTTTCTCCTCTCTCCCTTTCCCCGAGGCAACAGAATTTTTACCAGTGCATTCTCTGGGAGCAGAACTTCACCCCTCAAACCAGAGTCATTTTTCCCACAGGAGGCAAAGAAGGGGGCAGCTGATGAGCACTTGTGAACGTCCCCTCTAGAAGGACAGACTCCTACCAGCTTGTGGTATGGTATGGCAGCACAAATAACACAGCTGAGAAAATAATGCCCACAACACAGAGACATTTTGCTGCAGAGCAAACACAACTGCCACAGAGCCTGTGAGATGTGCTGTGGAAGGCTCTGGGCACTAGCAGGAAAAGAGAAAAAAGGACAGGAGCTTGCCTGGAGAGACTCTCCTGGCTGTTTTATCCAGACCACTGAAAAGGTGGGTAAAGGGGAGGGAAAAGGAGGGCACCCACACTCCTGGACTAGTTTGGCAGCTCTCTGAAGTGGCAAGCAAAATAAGCACCTTACAGACAGGAGTACCTCTAAGCACTGCTTGTGCTACAGATGTTCCCCTGTGGTCCCCAGGTCCCTGCCTGAACCTGGGCTTGGCCAGTGTTAAAGAAAAAGGCATCATTGCAACTAACTCTTGTTTGGACCTCCTGAACATCCACTGCCTCTGGAAAGAGGCATCCTCAAAATTTAGCAGTCACCTTAAAACCAGTTTTATCCCTATGACAATGCTCACTGTAGCACCATAACACTTTTTCCACTTCTGTGGGAAACCAGTGCTGCACACAACCTGATTTAACTCCACTGCCTTCAGTGGACTTGGCCCCACATGGACTGTATGGCTGTAAAGACTGGATAGTTCCCACCCTGGCCTGCTATGGGTGATCCTGGTCCCACTTTTCTAGGAAGAACCTGCTGGCAGAGTTGAGATCCTTGCTAGGAGCTCACTGCAGGCCAGGTGTTAGGTCAGCATGGCCAGAGATAAAGGGAGAAAAAACCAGCACCTGATTGTCATGTGATAAACCCACAAATGAACATGTGCCCTCCTTTGCTTCATCCCTCAAAAAAGAAACCCCAGCCACACCCTTTTGTCACAGCGGGCTGGGGAGGGGGGAATAATTAATTAAAATCAAGTGAAACATGCACAGTTAAAGTCTCCTCTGGCTGGGTGTCCACAACACTCTAAGATTTCCAGTGTTTATAGTGCAATTTCATTGGACCTGTAGTTGAAGACCAGTCTCCATCACTTTGTGTGATCAAGTTCTGCTGATTCCTTTGAAAGTTGTGCAAGACAAGTTTCACCATAGGCTAAAATACCTTAGGAACCATTCAAGTAATTAGACAGTGGCACTGGTATGGCTGAACAGTCAGATGTGTCCATAGAAACTAGACTCAAGCTGCCTTGTGAGTACCATGTGAGTCTCTAATTAGTAAATGTCTGCTCTTTTTCCCTTTTAGTGTTCAGTAACACTGAGGAGATTCACCCAACAACTGGCCATAATTCCAGCAGTGACCTGGAAAATACAGATCTCTCCCACAAAATATTGGTGTGTGCTAATTGCAGTGAGTGCCCCGTGGGTGCAGGGCACAGCCAGCCAGGACTGCAGAACCTGCTGGATTTGTGGACAAACTGATCAGCCCATTCTTCCACGGGATCTTGAAGCATCTCCTCCAGCACACACTTGTGTTCAGAAGAATCATCCTCCCCTAAGTTAAATACAAAAATAGATCCTCCATCTCATTCATGGAACACAGCTGACAGATGCTTTCCGCTCCCAGTTCTCTGTCCCATGTCTTCAAGGAGGGGGAGGTAGCTTTAGATCCAACAGGCTGTAGGCAAAAATGTTCCAGAAGATGGCAAACAAGACAAAAATGACATAAATAGAAAGGAAGATCCACCACAAAGTCTGATCCTGGAGTCTCTGCTCATAGTTCCTCAGGATGACGACTCCAAGGGTGATTCCCACCATGACCCCTCCCAGGTGGGCCATGAAGCTGGGGTGGGGGCACGGTGGGTACGCAGAGGGGTGGAACCGCAGCCACACCGCCCTTCCAAACTCAAAGCTCACTGGAACAAAGAACAGAAGACAAATGAATGGTCTAGGCCTGTTCCTTTCTAAGTCCATCTTGCAGGCAGAACTGCATCCCTGAAGAGACAGAGAGGGAGAAGTTGCCTTGCATGGGGAGCACAGGGAAGCTGGGAGGCCACGGCTATGTCAGGGCTGTGGTGCAGAGACAGGAGCTCTCCACAGTGCTTGGTAAGTTGTCTGGGTTTGTGGGAGTGTAGGTAGGTGGGGAAATATTCACCTCCCCAAATTTATACCAAAACTACAAAAAAATAAAGAGTTGGAATTTGAAAACAACTGTCTGTGGTGAACACACAGCTCAGTTTCCCTTGTGGTGCCACCCTGGGGATGTGGCTGGAAGACAACTCACTAATGTGTGTATAATGCTGCTGCCACCCCAGAAAGGGAGTGCTCCAGAAAACCCAAGTGTTCTCATTATAAAAGCATCGCTTGTTTGAGAATACAAAGAGAAGATGTTTAAGTCCCACATCTCCACAAACAGCACCAGCTACAGCTGCTGGCTCATGACAAACCCTCATTTACAAAGGCTTGTGCTGAAAGCCCAAACCTGCAGTTGGGAGCAACGTGGTTTCTGCTGCCAGAAGGTCCAGCTGCAAGTTCCTACCAAAACTGCTGCAAAGTCAGAACTCTCTGAATCAGCATGAACTGTTATGACAAGGACAAACAAACCAGGATTGCTTGCATGCCAAGGATTGTGTGATACTTACTACAGATCAAGGCAACAGCCATGCGCAGCAGTTTGAATTGGCACTTCATTCCTGACCAGTTCTGGAACAGAGACAAGGAAAACAAACTGGTGCTGCATCCAGACCTGGGTATTACATCCAGATCTGTGCTCTCCACCCACCACTCCACACACAGATCTGTCAGTCCCAGAGGCCACAGCCATAAAGGATATACGAAATTCTGCAGCTCAGACCTTTGGCAGAGCACAGAGAAATAATAAAGACCCCAATAAAAGCCTATCAAGGAAACAGTGCCATAAGAACACCTGGATTTGGCCTCCTCTGTCTTCAAGATTGGCCATTAATCAATATAGTGGAAAAAGAACCTCTGAATGATAATCGGAAATTACAGGAGAAATATTTAAATTTCACCTTTCTCACTTGCACAAAGTTTTCAAGCAGAAAAAGAGACCATGTCTTGGGGAACTCAAATGTATGAGTGTACTGTTAATATTATTCAGTGACTAAATTAAATTTCACCTGTTGAAAGTGGTCTGAGACACCAAGACAGTCAGGTCTCCTGTGAAAAACTCCCTTCATCACACTGAAGGAATAATAAAAAAAATAATGTTTGTAAACTCTTCAGCCTAACTTTAATGGCACCCAGTAACTTTTCAGCCTGCTGAAGAAGTATTTTGCAATATGTATTACATATATTCAGGTTTGTTGTGGGAGTTGTCTGTAAATCACTTTTGGGACTGCAAAAATGCAATCTCTACAAAATAAGTAACTCATTTTCTCTCTCCACAGAGAAACCTAACCCAGTCAGAAGGTTCTGAGCTCACGCTGATTAATGCTGTGCTGCTTCTTCAGTTTTCATTTCCATGTAGCTGCTTTGAATTCCTCCCCTTTCTCTTTTCCTTGGGGTGACATGCTTTATTGCTTCCCCCTGTTGATTATTTTGTGTATTTAATTCCAGTAATATTTATTTTCACAAGAAGGAATGTTTCCATTCTCTTTCATTACCAGGAAGCACAGGGGAACAGTGGATTCAAGAGACCCTCCTCTCCCAGCACACCCAAAGCACCTGTGCCAGGCTGTGCTTGGCCAAAGTGTCTTCCATATTCACATCTAGAAAGAAGTGAGCACAGAGGGGGGGTTTGGGGGGGGGAAGCAAAAAACAAACAAACCCAAAACCCCAAAAACTCCACCAGAACTGGAAAAGCAGTAAAAGCAATTTCAGCTGAGAAGAGGGGCAGTGGGTAATGGGGAAAACACAGATGCTGAGGTAGCAATTCCAGAATAGATTTGGAGGAGGCCAATGAGTAGTGAAATGATGGACCACTTTGTGATGTTTTAAGAAGTCTGGGAAGGTAACTGGTGAAGACTCTCCACACACCTCTGTAAGAGCCTCTTCCTCTAAAGCAACCCCAAATTTCCTTCACTGTCCCCCCTGAGCCTGTGAATCGTGATGTTAAAAACCACTGTGTGTGCATTACCACCCTGTGAGGCAGAGCAGGCTCCCTCCTGCTTCTCCTGGCACAGTGGCAGGGAACACAAATCATACTAAATATAACTGTATGTAAGGAGGCAATTCCCCAGCAGAAACGCTGTGGTACAGGGCTAACCCCTCTCCTGCCTCTGCCAGCCACTCAAGTGTCCTTATTTGGACAACAGCCCCAGCTCACTCATGCTCTGAAAAGCTTGAATATGGCAGAGGAGACCCATTCTGCTCAGGAAATCCCTCATTTCCCTGCTGCCAGCTGCTACAAAGGCTGTGTGGAGCAGCACCACTGCGGGGTGCAGCTGGAGCTGCTGCACTGCAGGCAGGCATGAAGCACAGGGTTTTCTTTCAGGCTCCACTCCAGGACCATCACACACTCACATGTTTTCCAGCACCCACATAACAGACCTTCTCTCTCTGCTGCAGCCAATAAACATTATTTTCCCACTCAGGAAGGATGTAGGGGAACAGGATTAGCATCATTTTTATGGTTATTCTGCTCTGACATTGCTGGCACAGGACAGACATGCACCCTTGTGCCATCACACGAGTCCTCTCTCAGCAAAGCCCTTTTTGCCCAGTGTCAGCTGAGGAGTCCCCTGGGCAGATGTGCAGGGCTCTGCCACCACCTAGTGAGGGGATGAGCTGCTGTTTCCAGCTTTAGAGGAATGATGATGCTGCTGTTACTGACCTTTGTGAAGTATTTCATTAGGTGAAACAGCAAAAAGATGCATCACTAGATCACCGAGGGTTCACACTCAGTCTGGGTTTTACAAATGGAGATAAGGGATACACTGAACACTAAACTTCCTCAGATACCCACTAAAATGACATGGCACATGCAGTCAGAAACAGATCTGCACCTTCTGCAGAGCCAGGAAGCTCCTTCTTTTCAAACATTTGGCAGCCCTTGCAAGGAGAGCTGATAGCCTGGAGAACACTGATAAGTCCTGGATTACCAGCATCTTTGGCTTTTCCTGGCAAACCCAATCATTAGGGTATCACACCACCAACTATAGTGTAGTGTTTCCATTCCAGGACCACTGAGACAAGACTTAACTGGGGCAAGCTCTGAATGACCAACAGCTATGTCAGGCCTCATTTCCAGCCCCTTTGAGCCACCAGACCTGGCTCACTTTGGAGAGGTCAGGCAGTGCTTCTGGTACTCACCATCACTATGTTGGCCAGGTGAGCGGAGACAAGAGCATACACTCCTCCAGAGGAGCCCACCACCGGCGCCCTCATGTCAGCCACTGACACTGCCAGGGACCCTGTGGGAGAGAAAAGGGTTTGGGACAGCTGCCAGCCCACTGAACACCCCCTCTGCCCCCCTACATCCCTGCTTGTGCTCATTGCTGCAGGTCAGTAGCACAGAAAGGGAAGGAGGGGGAATCGATGGGCTTATGGAGCCAACTCAGTGCTGTAGAACTGCCAAGGCAGTGAATGATTGATTCTTCTGCACCTACTTTAAAAGCATCCAAGCAAGGCAGCAACTGTCTTTAAACCTGTGCTGCAAAAAGGCACTTACACCCTGATTGAAATAACAAGGAAGTAGGAGACAGACAAATGTCTGTGTCTTGTTTCTCACCTGAAGATAAAATGTTCTTGCCATGTTGGCAAGACAAATATTTGCACAGGGAGAAGGAACTCAGGACTTGTGATTTAGCACAGGCCTCTGATCAAAGCACAGCTTGTTACTTGTAAAACTTCAGAGTAAAACCAGCTAAAAATAACCTGGATGGGGGCAGTAGACACATGACAGCAAAATGACAGGTCAATCACATAAAGGCACCACTAGTAACAATACACCCAAACACAGACACTGCTTCTCCTTATCCCAGCTGGAGACTTGGATCTGCTCAAAGCTCCTTTCACTGCCAACTTTAAGAGCAATTTCAGAGATAGAGAGACAAAGGCAGACTTTACTAATTGCTTTTCTGGTTCTGGGTCAAGAAAGTGCTGAGGTTCCACCAGCCAACTGTGCTGATAGCTCCCTCCTTCCCTGTATGGCTCAGACTGCTCAGCTCTCAAACACTGCCATTAAGGAAAATGTTAATGAGGAACAAAGGAAGGAGTAATGAGAACTTGCAGTTAAGTCCTCAGACACTGCACTGAGTCTCTCAATTTCAGCTTCAACATGTCTCTTAGTAAAGCCAGACAAATGAGAAAAAACCCAGAAAAGTTGTGGCCCATGCCTACATATTACTGTTTATTCCTTACTGTTTAGGAGCTGAGTTATCTTTATATTGTCAGATCCTCATCAAATCAACTTCCCTCTCTCCTGGTACCTATCAAAGAATAAAGAATATTTCATAACTGGCTAACAAATCCAGTGGGCAAGAGTATCGCAGGATGTTTTTCTGTGTGGGACTGACTGGACACATTTGCAGTTCCATTCTGCACCAAGAAAGGAAGTTTTCCCTTTCTTCTAGAATTTATAGGTCATCAGGTGTGAAAGGCAAGTCTGTTGGGATGTGGCAGCTTGTCTGAGAAAAATAAAGGAGCCATTTGTGTAACAAAAATGAACAAATAGCCTCACTCAGGTACTGACTAGGAGCCTCCAGCCCAAGACCCAGGAAAACCTGACCCTGTCCCTGCAGACCCTGCCAGCAAATCTGTGGCCACAGGAATGTGAGAGGCAGCTGGAAACTCGCAGTGCAGCAGGTTTATGTTCACCTGTTTCCCTCACCTGGCACAGGTGTGTGTAAATACACACACAAGTGAAACCCCAGGGTTTGGTACAGGTATCTATGGAGAAAAGCTGGAAATTTGCAAATTGGAGACCACTTCAGTCAGTGCTTGTTAAAATCACAGGCAAGGGATGGTGGAGCTGGTCTGCTAATTCCTTTCTCTGCACTAAATAGTGTGGTGTTTGTACCATGCCTAGTCCTGTGTCCTAGTCCAATTATTCTTTCCACCGTCTCTCTCCTGGAATGCAGGATTTATTAGTACCCAATGCAGCCCATTTTACAAAGGCTTTATCTGCTCATTATGGGAAAAAAATAATCATGTAGCTGGGAAAAAAACCCAAACCAACATCATAAATCTTGAACTAAGGCAGTCAATCATTGTGAGTTCTACTGTGAAGCTTTTCGTTGTTCTCATACTCTCCTCCTGTATTAATTAGATGTTGATCTATTGTCAGCTAACTTCCATCACCTCCAAACTGCTGGAAATTCCAAACATAAATAAAAGCAGTACAGCATGAACTGAAAATCAATCAAACCCCATGACTTCATGATTAAACGATTTTTCCAGATTCCTGTGCACTGCTCACAACTTACAACCAAAGACTTCTTGCTTACTCAAGCTGTAGAAAGCTGACAGGACAAATGGAGGAAAGACTGGCACAGGACCAACATCACCTCCACACTTAGGAAAATCATCTAAAATAAGGTTATTTTAAAGTAACAGGTTGTTGGTGCTTTTTTAGTAGGTCTCCCAAACACAGAGTCTATGGCTGGATAGAAATAGATGTCGATCTGTACCATATTTCCCATTTCCATCCCCAAAAAAGGATTTCAGTCTACAGAAGATCAGCGACTGCTCTTCTCCCAGTCCCAAATGTCACAAAACATTTCTCCTGCACATAAGTCAGCACAGAGCATTTTCATCTGCTTCTCCACCTGGTGCATCCAGAGGTGTCACCTACCTGCCACAACTCCTGCCACGTACACAAAGCTGATCCTCGCAGCTCCGTGCACCATTTCCAGGGGAACCCCAACCAAGAGCTGCAGGATAACATTGAGTCCAAGGTGTTCTATCCTGCAGCAAGATAAAACAACAGTTGTCCTCTTTTGCAACTCTTTGTCTACCCTTGAGAGAGATATATATGTTGGAAAGAAAATCAAACAGCACCTGCTTCATGTAAGTAGATTGTAATGCTGGGGAAAACAATGCTTTCTGAAAAAATCAGACCCAGAGCTCTGATGTTTCTTCCCTCCTTGTTGCTTTTATCTTTTTCATACCCACCCAGGTCCTTTCAGCCAAAGACCTCATAGAATGTTTGGTTCTTAGTCAGACTTTTTTTTTTTTTCTTTTTTCTTTGTTTGAACAAGTTAAATGACTTGTCAAAAAAAGCAGCAAGATGGCAGCAGAGCCTGGAACAGAAGGCAGAAATTTGACCTGCTCTTCTCTTCTCCCCTCCTGATGACAGAGGCTTTCCCTGCACATCACAGTGCTCTGATGGGGAATGAGCGTTAAGTCAAGACCGAGGTGAGCCTGGAAGTTCCAAGGCAATTGCCATTTCCTGTGCCATGATGCTACTTTACAGTGTGTGCTGCCTGCCCCTTTTCTGCTGTGCCTACTTCGGGTGATCTGGGGAAGCACATTTGGCATTTTGGTCTCTGCAGGTGCCCACGTGTATCCACTGCAGCTCTCTCTTCACCTGCCCTTGTTCCCTTTATTGTCCACAGCAAAACTCCTGCTAAACACAACGGGAAAGGCTGGGCTGAGAGAACTCCTAGAGAAACCTCCCTGTCACCCTGTGCAGGGCCACCTGCAGCCTGGGGGAACAGTGTGATCTCAGAGCTGCACACTGGGTGAAGACTCCAGTGCAGCAGTTCTCACCTGAGCTCAATCAATCCTTTCAAAGCAAGTTCTTTGTTGCTCTAATCAATACTGCTTAACAAAGCTGTCCTGCCACTTTCCAAAGCTCTTTCCCAATATTTACCCCTGCCTTTACCATCTGCAGGATCTTCCAGTGAGGTCCTCAACACCGTGGTAGTGTCTGAGATTTACCCTGGGCACAGAGCTGTGACCTCCCTGAACAGGGACATCCCACTGGAGCCAGTGTATCCTGCTTTTTTGTATGGAGAGTGCCCAAGCCTGCTTACAAAGCAGGTGGGTCTAAAAGACACAGTGGTACCTTAAAGCAGGCCAATGTCTTTAGGGGGAAAGAGAGCAAGGTAACTAATGCTTTGAAAATCTACATCCCATTTAATACAAGAAAAGGGTTGCTCACAGACAGCCACCAGCGATCTTTGGTTTAAGTTCTATGCATTTCCACTGTTTTGGTCTTTTTCTCATGTTACCATAGCAATTTCCCATATACAGCAGAGAAAAACACTGCTGGTGAGATGCAGTAATGACAGAACAGTCTAATAAATGAGAATTTAAAGTTGGACCGAAAAAACCTGCTAGAAATGATACTGCAGGAAACAGCCCTTTCCTGGCATCGTAATGAGTTTGTTTCCACTGCCCTTCTCTCCAAAGATAAATTTCTCTCCTGCACAAGACACTCAGCATTGCAATTTGTCATCACGGGAAACTGCTGCAAGTAACTGAGTTCTTTAATTCCCTTCCTCAAGACTTTTGAAGCCACTGGACATGGTCATATCCTGGCAGTCGTTCTGATCCTGCATGTTCACAGAACTTAGGAACTGAATTAGGAACAACCAGCAAAGGTCAAGCTGAGATCACAGACAAGAGTCAAGGCATTCCAGAGCCCTTTCCCAGAGGGGAGGGAAGAAGTTTTGGCTGGCACACAACATCATGAGGTGGCACCTGACATTCTCACACAAAGCACTGGGTCTTATTTTTCAAAGGAAGCTTTTGTAAGAGCTCAGCAAAGTTTATCCTGGACTCTAAAGTGACTGCTCTGATTCACAGCTGTTCTTAAAAGACTTCCCAGGAGCAATCCCATTCACTCCTCTTCCCCATCATGATAAGAGCTTTGAAGGCTCCACAGTCAATAAGAACCCATAAAATATAATTACCCTTTGCCAGTGCTGAATGTGTCATTCTTGAAATGACAATTTCATTGATTTATTAAAGACTTTCTCCTTCCCTGGGACCAAACAAATGGGACTGAGCATCAATGCAAGTCATTAGTTATGGCAGTGATACAAATGTGTGGGCTTCAGATAATCAACGTCTGCTTTTCATGAAAGCAGAAGGGCAGAATTTACAACTTTGCCTTTTCAGCCTTTGACAAAGCTCCCTCCACCAGGACCAACACACAGCCTGTACATTTTTGGAATCTTTCTAGAGGCACAGCCAGCCAAGCCTTAGCAACTGCTGCCTCCTGAACACCTTCCGGCTGCCTCTTGCTCTTCAAAACAAGACCCAGTGCACTAAATTAAGGAGCAGTCCACATTTCCATTTAAAAGTCTCAGCTGGAAGCAGGATAACAATAGACTCATGGCATTGTGCTATTCTCTCTTTTGAAAACAAGAGGAGAATGATGGGCGTCCACTAAAAAACGTTATTACCTTTCCAAGATTTATCTGTTTTGCTCACAAGAAAGGAGCTTCACACACAGAAGTCAGCAGTAAAGGAACATTTAGCTTAACTCCACATACTGCAGATAAATCATGGGGTTTATTGTTCCAGGGGGACTCTCCATTGTTTTTAAGGCTATGTAGTTAAAGGACTTGGAATCCATCATGACAACGAGTCCCCTGCACACCACCTTCCCACTGTTCCACTCTGAGCCAGCCACAGTGGTGACATAAACCTGTGAGACTGTGAGGGATGCCAGAGCTCTGTCTGCTCCAGGAAAGGGTCACAGGTGTACCAGGAAGGGATTTACATGCTGCAAAACCTGTCCCTGTGCAGGTGCTTCTCTGCAAACAGATCCTGAAGCAATCTGTGCTTCTGTAAGTGATGCAGTAAAACACCACCACCATCAGAAGAAAATCAAATACAAATTAACTTGAGTTAAAATCAAGTGTTTCTTCCTTTTACAAGCCCAATTTTCCCCATACCCTTAGCAGTGGATGTTTCCACAAGATTTCCACATAAATCCACAAAACCAGCCTCATGTCTAAGCCCAACAGTCTCCACTTGCAGATGGAAACCTATATCCAATGGGCTCTTTGGAGGGGTTCAAGTGCAGAGTACAGATGTTGCCACGTCCAGAAGTTTCTTCTAAAAACTTTTTCCTACTCTTCCCTTGAGTGGAGTGTGCCCTGTCCTATGATTTTTACCCAGAGATCTGGGGCACATCTTGTGCTCCAGGGCCATTACACACCAAGGCAGTTATTCCATGGCAGAGAAGAGACATCAGCATATCTTCCATCAGAAACATGGATAAAGGAAAAGATCAGCTTGATCCTTCTGGCCTTTCATAGGAGAACATTGACTGATGGGAATAAGAGCAGCATCTGTTAAATTGCTCATGTTGCCTTCCCCCTTCAGGGAGCTGCAAAGGTTTGTTCCCAAAGCCCAACACTCCACAATAGCTTCAGATTTTTACACACAAGTTAGAATTGATTTTATAAATTTATTTCTGAGCTGATTCTGTCACTTCCTCCTCCTCCCTCTCTCTGGGGAACCTGACCTGTGGGGAATCTCCAGTTTGTAAGTACTCACCCTGCATGCATGAATATGTAGGTTAGGTACCTCCAAGCCTGAGCACGGAGCTGGGGATGGTACAGCAGTGCATTCTTCAGGTACAAGGGATGGCTGACTTGCAGCACAAATCTGTCTAATACCACTCCATTGTAAAGAAAAAAGGCAACCTAGAAAAGATGGGATATTCCTTGGTTAGCAAATGCCTTTTCTCACTGAAAAGCACTTTGCAGCTCAAGACCACTGAGAAAAAAGTTGCACATACAATAATTTTTCTCTCATTTCAACAGCATTAAAGTTCCCTGCTCTGAGGAAGCTGCAACACACTGCTATAACTCTATGCATGGCCTTCTGTAACACCCCAGCCACTAAGTCAGAGGAACTCAGCACCCTACTATATTATACCCCATTTTATATGTACATATATATATATATATAAAATATTACATTATACCCTATCATATCCTCCTCTCTACTTAACTCCAGCACATTACTCAGCACCTGTGCAAAGATCTCATCTGGACAAACAGATGAGCAGGTGAGAATATTTAACCCAGTTTCTCTCCCCTTCTTTTTCCTCTTCATTCACAGAACAGAGGCAGCCATATAGGAATTTGGCTAATTCCATTCTCTGGATTACCAGTTTCCTTAGGACTGCCCAGTTTTCACTCCTCAAGAAATTTTGCTACAGTTTCCCAAGTTCTGTAGTGTCAATACAAACTGGTTCAATGACAGGAGCATAGTTTCCCAAATTCTGTAGTCTCATACACCAACGATTTCAATGACAGGGCTATAGTTTCCCAAGTTCTGCAGTCTCACACACAAACTATTTCATAACAGGGCTAGAGTTTCCCAGGTTCTGTAGTCTCACACACAAACTATTTCATGACAGGGCTATAATTTCCCAGGTTCTGTAGTCTCATACACCAACTATTTCAATGACAGGGCTAGTGTTTCCCAGGTTCTGTACAATACAAACTGTTTCAGAAATGACAGGATCAGTCTCCACTCACACACACCCCAAGAGGGAACCAAAGTGGCCAAGAGCTTGATGTTTGTCCTGGTGTGGATCTACCAGGTCCCACTCTAAGCCCTGTCCCTGTCCCAGCAGAGCCCCAGGGGTACTTGCCTCCACGATAGTGATGGTGATCATGAACCAGGGCGGGGGGCAGCAGGTGTAGCTGTCGTAGTACCACTTGCGGTCGATCTCCCGTGGCAGGGTCTCGTAAGCCACGTGCCGGATGAGCCGCTGCGAGAGGCTCAGCCCCGTCTCCTCCAGCAGGGCTTTGCTGCACAGCCTCCTGTTCCCCTGCAGGATGGCCTGGCGGAAGCTGTTCGACCTCTTGTTGCTCATCTGGGGGAAGAGGGAAGGAAGAAGCCATGAGGACAAGGGAAGGGCTGGCTCAACGCCCGGGGAGGATAGTGCTGGTTTGGCAGCAGCAGGTCCAGGTGGGCAGGGGAGACACCACTGGGCTGAGCTTTAGGAACTAAGTCTCAGGATGATCACAGCGTGACCTACACGGGGTGCAAGGAAAACCAGTACCAGGGTCTGCCATTATGATGCCCATAAACGAGGTCAGGGCACAACAGAGGCTGCTGGTGCACCTGGCTGGGCTCTCTGGCCCATTCTCCAGCTTTTCATCCACTGTCCTCACCATCAGTTACCACAATCCACATTGCTGTGTCCTCCTTCCCTCAGCTCCCCCTGCTCTATCATGCTTCCCTGCACTTGTCTTCTCTTGGGGCAGAAAATGTCCTGAATGTAGCAGCAGGTACATTCACAGCACACCTAAACCCTGTGGCAGGAGTCAGCCCTGGGCAAAGAAAATTATCTCTTTGTGTAAAACAAAACTGCAACAGCAACCAAACAATGAATTAATCGTGTGTACAGGCTGTCTTAGCTCCTGAAAGCCTGAAAGTCTTTACAAAGCTTCTTTTAAAAGTTATCCTCAGAGGGGGCAGGCTCTGAGATGGCACGGGCTTACAGCCAATTTGTATATGCCTTATCACCTTACATGCATAGATTTAGCTGTCTATCTTTTTGAGCATACACTTTCCCAATTTGGATGCATAATTAAAGCAATTGCATTTGCAAATGAGGCAGATGGAATTTTATGCCTAGTCTGCTGAGGGTGGGGGAATAAACCAGGTCTGAAAGAGCTTGCTCCAAGATTTGGATAATTGCTAATTAGCCCTGATGTCAAACAAACCTCCTGCATTACAGTCACTGCCTGTAGTGGCTGAATCTTTGGCAGGAAGCTCCAAAGGCTCCCTGTGCACACAAACCACTGCTGAGGGACCTTTTACTGCAACAGGCAGCAAAGCAAACATGACAGCCTGGTCCTTCTTCTGAGAGAGCTGCTAAATGCTCCCACCAGCACCTCCAGCCTCCCAGAACTGAGTACGAGATGACACCCAGCACTGTTGATTTCCAGTTGTCTTGGGTCATGCTGGTATCCAGCTGATATCCCAAGGCCAGCAAACCCAGAGCTTGTGCTCCCAGTGCCCAGGCAGACAGGGAATTGCTCCAAGCTGGACCAAGCTGCTTAAAGCACAGTAATCACAGCAGGAGCCACTCCTGCCAATCAGTGTGGAAGGCCAGGGGCCATCCGAGGTGATGGCACTGCATCCCCTCTCCCAGCAGCTGCTGGCCCTCCTTAGCCTTCCCCTTGCAGCCTGCCCCTCCAACACTGAGGAACACTGACAGGCAACTGGTGTTCTTAATTTTTACAAGACTTGGGCAAAATTTGTTGCTGTTGCTGTTTGCTTTGAGTTCTTTTAGTGAGAAAATGATTCACCCTAATAACTCTCTCCTTTTTGATGTTTCTCCTCTGCCATCTCTTTCAAAAAATAGTTGTAAAAGAACATTTCTGGCAAAAGAAGCAGAAACAGCAACAAAGGAAAAAATGTCCACAAAAATCTTCCTTCCAGTTTTCTTGAGTCTATCACCCAAAAGCTTTTATTAAAAACTAGGGAAGATGATGGGGGAAAAAATTGTTGGGGGCCTTCTGTTGCATTGAGAAAGCCCGCTCATTTCGAAAGACATTATTGTCAAAGAGAAACATCCACCAGGTGTAAGGCTTTCCTTTTCCCTCCTACATGTGTGAGAAGCTTTTAGGCAGGTGACAGATGCACCTCTGTTTCAAGGTACCTTGAGCCACCCAGTGACCTTGGTGTCTGCAGAAGAAAGCTTCCCTCCAGGTTAGGTCAGAGCTGTCCTGTGTATGCTCCCTCACAGAGCTCATTCTCTTCTCTCTGGCTTTGCTCCTCTTGTGGACAAGAATAAATGAACTGGAAGGGACATAAAAATATTTGCCTGGCCTCTCTAGAGCAGAGGATATGGCAAGAAGGTCCAGGTTGCCTCTACATGCCGTAATCTTGGCATGGTTTTACACCCAGATGAGGCAGGGACACGGTGTCAGGAGTGTCCCACGTGTGCTGAAAAGCCCCCCAATCCACTAAGATGTGCATGAGAAGATGTATTGAGCACCTATTAAAACTGGGAGACGTCCTGCTGGTCCCCAGAGGCACTCATTGCCCATGGCACCAGTGAGGAGATGATCTCCAAAGAGATACCACAGCTCACTGCCAGGGTCCAAGGCAACACAACACTCGTGGCCTTACTCACATAACCCCACAGGTCTTTGGATCAAACTGGGAGGAGATGGGCAAAAGCAGACAGAGGATTAAGTCACTACTGCTGCTTTCATCAGCTCCTAATCAGAAGCCTATTTTGTTCCTCAGACTGACTTTGGAAGACTCAAATCTTCCCAAACAGAGTCTCGCATATGGTCACAATTTGCTGACTTGATTTTGGAATTACATAATATTGGTATTTATGCACCAAGTATTTAATCATCAGCTGAAAGAACACTGGCCCCATTGTTGGTCTGCACATTACTGCAGCTCCAGGAGCCCATGGCAGCCCATCCCACTTCTCTTCATGCAATTGGTCTGTGACTTCTTTAATGAGTGTGATATTAAAGCTGCAAGCAGATGGGTACAGCAAACAGTGTGTAGAGAGCGAAGGTAGCAGAGGGGAACAACACATTCCCTTAGTCCTTCATGCTGCAAAATGTTATTTGTGCAGCAAGAAAGACATTTCCCTTGCAGAAAAGCCAAGCTGACCTGACTGGTACCCAAGCACTGCCACCTCTGCCCTTTGGTCTTACCATACCCAGGCTTAGTGCTCCAGCTCTGCCCAAAGGCTGGTTTGATACCTCTGTCCAAAAGGAAAATGTCTTCCTACTTACATCTGAATGTGTCCTTAACATTGAAAACATCACAGCTTAGCAAGAGTCCTTAGTGTCTGGTGTGGGACAGGGCCAAACCTTGGTGGAGTACAAAGCCCTGCCTTTGGTCAGCACACAGGGCAGTCTAGACCTAGTGTGGGCTAATCTGCAGCCTGCAAGAGGTGCTGTCCAATCCCACTGACAGGACAATCTCCCTGTGTTCCTTGGCTACCTGCACTGCTGTGGCTACCTCAGGTATCAACAGCCCAGCCATGCAGCATCTCCCCCACCTCCAGTTTCACACCCTGTGTGGGGCACAGTACCCTGTTGTGGTTTTATTCAGCCTCGCTCAGGAGGTTTTGAAAAACATGGATTCCTGCCCATTACGTATTGGCATCTTTGAGGCTGGTCTGGAGCTATTTTTAAACACACAGAGCTCTGTGACAGGCCGTGCATTCAGCTCTCCAGCTCTGATCCTCCAAGACACACAGCACTAAATCAGAAGTTAGCACAAGCTTTTTAAAAGCTCTGCCAGCTCCACTTTTATAACCCACTTTACTTAAAAATGCAACCTCTCCAATCAATTTTGCTTTCAAGATTCCCATTTATTTCCTTCCCTCACTCCACACTTCTACAAAATGCTAATGTGGGCAGAGATGGCTTTTCCCAAAGCTCATAGCTCAGCATCAAGTTCATCTGTCACAGATGTTCACATCCTCTGAGTCAACCTGGCAGCACTTTCCCAAACAGTATCAACTGGGAAAAAAGTGAACACCAACATCCTGATTTGGTCTGACCAAGCAGTGGTTACTCTGGGGATTCAGAAAAAAAAGGCAGGAGGGATCAAATAAATTATCCTGGTCACTGCAGGGGTATTCCCTGCTCAAGGTTTTGCCTATTAAACGTGCCAGGCTTAGACCTTCCAGTATTCCAATAGAAAAGGTAAATCACTCTCAGATTTCAAGATTAGTTGCTTGCAGGACAAGACTAATACTGTGCTTTAAATAATGTTGTGTCAAAACAAGTGTGAAACTTCAAACACCCAAAACCTGTTCCACTTCCCATTGGTGACGGGAAGGATTCCACAACCAAAACGAATCCAGATTCAATTTCCATTACAGCTCACAGGATATTCTGTGGAGTAGTCCAGGAGTGCCAACAGTAACTGCTGTTCAGCAAGGATCCTGGCAAATAACATCTCAGCTACAGTTACCTCCTGGCTTGTCTCCTCTCTAAAAGCAGCAAAGTTGGTTAAACACCTTGGTTCATTATCTCCTCCTGTGGTCTGTGCTGCTCCCAGCCAGAATGTTCACTGTGCAATTTAAGCATCTCTCTACAGTGCAGAAAAGCAACCAGACAGCAGAGATGCACGAGATGTCTCCATCTGGACAGCAAATACCTTTGTTTCTCTGCAGTGTCTCAGGCACAGGATAAGAAACCCCCTCTGAAACTGCTTCCTGCTGTTCTTGAGAGCCCTGATGCAGAACAGAAATGGATATGATTGCAGCATTGTGTTTTACAACTGCATGAGATGAATTTCATACATACAGAGGAGAAGGAATTTCCAGTGAGTTGCCTATCTGATTTTTTTCAGCCTTATCTGTTTGCAGATCACACCAGGAGTCTTCATCTTCCCTGAATTTATTCATTACTCAATTTATTTCCTGAGTGATTTCTCGGGTCTATTCTCACATTGTAAAACTTTCAATTTCAGAAATTTGTTTTGCTGAGTTGAGAACTAGCATATGTGCAGATTTCCTTATTAAGG
>JAWWEE010000041.1:3761561-3793497 GCA_035221455.1 Xenops minutus
AGATGTCCTTATTAAGGTGAGAAGGCCTATAATTACATTTTTGGTGCATCCAGAAGTTCACAAAGCATTTTGGACATCAGAGGATAGCACAGCTTTGCTCAGCAGCAGTTTTTGAGCTGGGGATCACAGTGTCTGAGGGGGCAGGCAGAGTTCTTGGTGCTCATGATGATGCTGGAGAAAAGGAAAACCACACACACAGAGCTGTGCTTGTAAAACCTCTGCATTTAGTAAAAGGTCAGCCTTTCCCTTCCTCATACCCAGCACCATCACTTTTGGGAGCAGGTCAATTCTTGCTAAGCTACTGAAACAGACAAATTAACCTGAGCAAAAAGCAGAGACTGCTGATGATCACCAAGCACAAACATGCACTGAAACACCACCACACAGCGTTTCCAGGACTGACAACTATAAAGTGAAAGAAGTGCCTAACATCACAGTGATTCTGGGTCAACTGCGCTGTTTCTGTCCATCAGGAAGTTCAAAAGGAAGGGAAAAAAGAAGGCCTAAAAAAGTTTAGATGTTGGAAATCAATAGAAACTAGAGGAGAAGTGAGATGTAATTTGTAAGTAGTTTAATGTTCTGGCATTTGCATTGCTTATTGATTGGAAAGTGCAAAAAACGCAGACAAGGATGGAGGGGCTGATGACAGGAAAATCAATGGCTTCTTTACAGGAGTCATTCAATAGTAGTGAAGGAAATTTGCTGTTTTGCAGAAACCCAGGCAGGTGGGTGTGAGCTGGCAGGAGCTCCTAGTCCCAAGGGAGGAGGATGTCCAAGCATTTCACTCCCACCTGCCTCTCATTAGCTCGTGCTTCTCCTGAGCCCAGTGAAGCAGGAGAGAGAAAAAAACCTAGTTCTACTCCTGAGCCTGTTGCCAGTGTGTTGGCTGGCCCCAGGCCATCATTTCTGTAAAAGAAATTAGGTGATACCTCTTCCTGCTACCCAAGTGTTGTGCAGCCCAATTAGTGAGTGCTTGCATGGTACTTTGAAGATCCCAACTGTAGAACAAGCAGCTGTTACTATAAATACACTGCTGAGCACTGTGGACCACACTGCTTGTTATGCTGGAGCTGAGGAAAACCTCACCCTCCCCGTGGATCTCTTGAAGAGCTGCTGCATTTATTTGACTGTCCCTAGGCACAGGCAAGGGGCTGCCCAGACAGCCTGGGGAGATAGAGCAGGGCTGGGACTGCCCCACAGTAACTGCACCTTGACACTGCCCATGGCCTGACAGAGCCTGTGACCTGGATCCCTGAGTGCTGGGCCATGCTACTGTACTTTTCTGATTAAGGTGAAGACAGAATGCATGGAAGAGACTTTCTTTCTAAGCCCAGAGCACAGGCATGAGTGACCACTACAAATGAAGGGATCAAACCCCCACAATGACTGCAGGAACACATAGAGATGCAAATTACCATATTCTCCATCCAGAACACATCCAGCTTTCCAGTGAAACCTTAGAGACATTAACTTGTGCTGCTCGTTAACTTTGCCACCCAGGTTCATCTCACTGCTGCACTAAACCTGCTGGGACTCAGGTGTGCAGTGACAGAGCAAGTACAAGGCAAAGCTCCCAACTGGCCACTGCTCAAGATATCTCACAAACAACATTTCTAAGCCATCCTGGGCACCTGACAACACATGTCTACATTTGTGTTGACTCAACAAACTGCTTTGACAAGAAACAGAGCCATCCCTTCACTAATTGACTCATTAGTAGAGATAGAGAGGCATCCAGATCATGACTCATGCACTCTGAGACATCTCACCTAGGATAAAATGAACGTGACCTAGAAATAATTATCCCTGTTGCTGTTGATGCCTCCAGCAGTGCAATATGACTCCACCCAGCACGTCAACACAACGTTATCTATATGTTTTTGCCTGGAAGTGGTGAAATCTCCAGATAAAACAGGAGACATCCAGACTGACTGACGTCTGCTTGCAAACAAATGCCTCCTTATAGCAGCTAACAACTGATACTGAGAGCAAAAGCTCTAAACTAGCAGCAGACATTGCCTCATGATCTTCTTACAATAGCTCCCACAGTTCCTTCCCATGCAAATTTGTTTCCCTGGAAAAATCAGCAGCAACTCGACTCTTGGTTTAGGAGTTCAGTCAGCACTGAATGCCTCAGCAAGCCCAAGCAGAACATGATGCAGGGACACTGGTGTTGACAGAGGGAGGGGAAGAGAGAGGGAGAGTGTATCCCTGCACAGCCCATGTGGGAAGCAGGGAATGTTTAAGGGCTGGCAGGTGCTGCCAGCCAGAGCACTCACCAGGTTGACGAAGTCCTGGTAGCAGATCCTCCCCTCGGAGTTGCTGTCTGCCAGGGCTAGCAGGACCTCCAGCTTGTGGGGGTCCAGCTCCGAGCCGTGCCTCTGGAGAAGGGAGCGGAACTTCTCGGTGCTGATGTAGCCAGTGTTGTCGGGATCGAACTGGGAGAGGAGGGGAAAGGGCCAGAATGAACCACTCCACGTTACACACAACTGCCCTCCTACACACCCATCACCCAGGGGCTGCTCCAGGCCTTGGTGACACTGCCCTGAGACACACAGGGGCTGCTGCAGAGACGGGTGAGCCCAGGCACCACCATCCACACCACCATCCCATCTCCACCCAGGCTTCAGCTACCTCCCCTCCCTTCACCTTTCTTCCCTCTGCATCATCATTGCTCTTGGCTGGTTTTATATCCCTCTCTATCTGGGCCACCAAGCAAACCAGAGATTACAGTTTGTGAGATAAACTTCTGAAAATGGTTTTACAACTCGATTTCCAAACACAATTGCACCACAGGAATATGCCACCCTCCTCAAGCCCTTTCTGTGCTCAGTGTTTCTGGCAGTCACCTTTCCAGACCACCTCTACAGATGCCTTCACAATGGTAAGTGCTTTCACTGCTGAAGAGCTATTTTAAGATGTTTTGGGAGGGAAGTCTTTGGGCAGGGAGCAAAGCAGGTGAACATTAAATCAAACTAAAAGTGACAAGGCAGCCACATGCCATTTTGAGAACGTAAACAGGAGCCCTTAGAAGGAAAGTCCCAGGTGAGATCTGGAGTGACTCCCACCCTGACCAAAAACATCACTGTTTTCCCTCAGACTAAGTGGCTAATCTCATAAAAATGCCACTGACTGAAGGGAGACACCCTTAGAAGGCTGTCCAAACCCAGGACTGTTCCAGCAGCCTCCAGGCACACCCAGCTCCACAGGGTCCTCTGCGAGGGGCTGCCAGCTCACAGGGCACAGCCCCAGCCAGCACAGAGCCCAGGCTGGCACCACGCCGAGCATGTGTCTTTGGTGCTTGGAAAACGAGGGGCTGCAAGCTGCCAGAGCAGCCCTCACCAGCCCTGTGCAGTCTGATCTCCACCAGCTCCCTGTTGCTGGGAGATTTTGCCTTTGATTTCCCAAACTTGGCTGTGAGGACCCTGGTGCTCGCTGGCCTCCTTTTGTAGATAATGATATCAAGCTTGTTGGCTGGATTGAATGGCTGTCAGGGGGCACAGTGGTCAGAAGGGAGCCTTTTCATGGAAACATTTGGGACATAATAGGGCCTTGGCAGAGCCAAAAAGGTCCTGACAATCCTCACTCTTTCCTAATGGAGAACAAAAGCTGAACAGGCGCCGAGCCTTCGATCAGACACGGCGGAGTAAAGGCTGCCTTGGCACGGGAGGAGGTGGGGAGGAGAATGTGGCACAGGATGCAGCCTGGCAGCAGCAGGGCTGGCACAGCTCTGCAGGCAGCAGGACAGCTATAAACCAGACCAGCCTCAGCCATAGGTAGCTTGTTTAGAGGCTGAAGTGCCCCTGTGAGAGGATCTGGCTCCATCTCCTCCTGGCCTGAGCACCTTTGTCCTGCTGCTCCCGGGGGCTGCTCTCACCAGCTGCCTGGGTGAGGAGGAGCTGTCCGACCTGAGAAGGAGAGATCACAGCTCCTTGCTGGAGTAGGGCTGTCTGCCTTCGGCCAAGGCAGCAACCCCTCTGTGAGGAAGCTGTGGATGACACAAACCAAGATAAACCAAGTGACCTGGGCAGTCAGAGCTGGGCACTGTCCCCTGCTCTCTGCCAAAGGCTGACCTGACCTTGTCAGGTGGCCTGGATGTACCCCTCTGACAGCTGGCACTCAGAGCCAAAGGTGGATTTCATCAGCTGTTTACTGTCAAACAAGGGCTTAATATTAATCCCTGGAGAAGTTTAGCTCCCCTACTCCGTCCCACTCTGATGCTTTGAGTTAACAGATCTAACTCTCAGCTGACCCCAAAAGTCAGGGTTTCTGCACTCAGGCTCAGCTCTGATACTATTTGGCCCTTGCTAGGAGTCCCAAGCCAGCCTGAGTTTGTGGTGCCCAATCCCAGAGACACATCCCCAGGAAATAGAGTATTATCAGCACAATACCTGAGATGACCTTTCTCAAGGGGAATTTACAGAAGCTGGGAGATGAGTCATTCAGTGAATGGATCTAAGACCTGCAATCCCAGAGATACTGCTCCTGGTTTTATGAAAACATTTGACCTAACCAACACCTTACTTAACTTTATTTTGTCTTGTCTAGGACAAAACCATCTGTTCCTTGAAGGCTTAAGTTCCTCTCTACTTTGAGGGCCAGAGTCAGCAACTGAAGTGTGGGACTCTCCCCACACCGTGTGTTCATTATTGGACTCTGTAGGAAAGACCAAGGGCCACAGCCACAGGGAATGTGGCTATTCCTTCAAAGGGCAGGAGAGATACAGAGCTGAAACACACAGGTCCTCAGAGCACAAAAGAGCTGCTCAGATCATAAACCACTTTTCCTAGACTTTGAAGGCTTTAAAGCATTCCAAAAAGAAGCATTTTGCAAGCAAGAATTACATAACAGGTTCAGAGCATGTCACTGTTCCTGGCTGCTGGCTTTCCAAAGGTACAATGGAATTTCTCTGGTGGCTGTGAACAAGCCTCTGCTCCACGGATTCTTCTTTCTCACACTAACAGGCACCACCACTCCTCCTCCAGCTCATGGTCTTGCTGCTCGTCCCCCCAAAATCAAAGCACTGGCAGAAGGCAGCTGGCATTCTCAGGAGTGTAATCGGACTAGGGAGCCTGTTCTTCTCTTCCACGTTGTTATGTATCATTATTTTTTGGCATTATGTTAATGATACTAATTAGAAACAGGTTTGAAGTAAAGCAGTGGATCTGAACAGCATAGAAGAGTAAGAGGTGAACAATGAACAGCTGACATCCAAACTAAAAGGCCTCGGAGCAGGGCCAGGGCACAGCTTCCACAATGTGGAGCAGAATGTTTTACTGTAAGACCCAGCTGCAAGGGAGTTCTCTTATTTATGTTTCAATGATTTTTTAATCATATAACAATTAATAATTTTAACAATATAACAATTCTTTCAGAATATAAAAATCTCATCTGTCACCACGGCGCTCAAAATCCACACCAACACTTTGAACTGCCTCAAACCCTGTTTCTGATGTCACAGTTGGCAAAAAAACTCAAGGGCTTGAGCTGGTCTTGTAGATCCTGTGTCCCTAAAGACAGCAAAGCATATAATCATAGAATAACCTGAGTTGGAAGGATCATTGAGTCCAACTCCTGGCCCTGCCCAGGACCATGCCCAAGAGTCACACCCTGTGCCTGAGAGCACTGTCCAAATGCTTCTTGAACTCAGAAGGGCTTGGTGCTGTGACCACTGCCCTGGGGAGCCTGTTCAGTGCCCAACCACCCTCTGGTGAAAAGGCTTTTTCTGACAGCCAACCTAAACCTGCCCTGACACAACTTCAGGCCATTCCCTCAAGGCAGGAGAGTGAAGAATGGAGGTACCAGCCCCTTGGGATGATCCTGAAGAGTGCAATGAGGCCTCCCCTCATTCTCCTCCAGGCTGAACAAGCCAAGTGACCTCAGCTGCTCCTCTTAAGGCTTCCCCTCCAGACCCCTCACCATCCTCGTGGCCTCCTTTGGATGCTCTCTAAGAGCTTCATGTCTTTTCCATCCTGCGGTGCCCCAAACTGCGCAGAGCGCCCAAGGTGAGGCTGCACCAGTGCAGAAACACGTGGCACCAGACTCAGAGCACTCGGGTCCATCAATTACAGAAGAGACGACTGACCTTTGCAAGCCGCTTCATGTGCCTGTCCATGGCGAGCTGCAGAAGGGGTGTCCCCTCTGCAGGTGTCCCCCGAGCTCCCACCAGGAGTGCTCCCCACGCACAGCTCCCACAGCACCCGCCCCACGAGCCTTCCTCCAGCGCAGGTCCTGCTGCCACTGCCCGTCCACTGGGGCAGGCAAGTGCATCCCAAGGGCGGGGATGAGGAAGGTCCTTGCCCCCCTTCGTCCCCCCAGACAATGGGACACTAACGGCAATTTCATGCAAGGTTTCCTCCGCATTTCAATGACAATCACCCTTAACTCCCTTGATCCTCAACCAGGCTCTTAAGCAAAAATGTAAATATGTTAATGACCGTAGCAGCCATCTGACCCAGGCTCTTAATTCCCTGGCCCTAAATAAACTGTTTTTCTCCTGTTTCCTCCTTATATTAGACCAACACATCACAAACGAAAGGCCTCGCAGCAAAACCACAAGACAAAAATAAGGGGAGGGGGCCTCACAAAATCTGATGGAAACAGGAAATTTGGTTGAGAAAAGAAAACGAAATCTCAAATTGTTCTTCTTCTTTAATTAAAGACACATCAGCCACGGCTGAGTGAGCAAGTAGGGTGGAGGCTGGTGCTGCAGACAGACAATGGGTATCTTGGGAACACTCAGACGCTTCACAGAGCGCAGCCAGCTGCTCCTCTCCCCATGGCAAACAGCCCTGGGGGCACCAGGGCAGCTGGAGAGTCAACAGCTGAACTGGGCACAGCAGGAGGATCGCTGGATGTGCACAGGGACCACACCAGGGTGGAGCAGAGCAGGACAATCCCCTACCTCACCGGCCGGGGATGCTGGGCATGATGCCCCCCAGGGCATGGTTGGCCCTCCTGGCTGCCAGGGCACTGCTGACTCTTGGCCAACTGGCCTCCAGGGCCCTTTCCTGGCACTGCTTTCCAGCACCTCATTCCCAGTCTGTCCGTACATCCAGGGTTTCCCCATCCCAGGTGCAGAATCCAGCACTTCCCCTTCTTGAACTCCCTAGGGTCGGTGATTCCCAGCCCTGCGATCTGTTGAGGTCTCTCTGCAGGCACTCCCTGCCTTCAAGGGAGTCAACAGCTCCTCCAGGTTTTGCAGTGACATCAGCAGCAATTTGAGGATTCTGGGATGAATCCCATCAGTCCCCAGAGATTTGTAGGGATCCAGCTGGAGCAGCAGATCCTGCACAAATTCAAGGTTGACTGGGAGTTGATTGTTCTCGCAGTCCTGGTCCTCCAGCTCAGGGCACTGAGACCCCTTTGGTCCCTCATCCACATTGAAGACAGAGGCATAAAAAGTGTCAAACTCCTCTGCTTTGTCTTTGTCCCTGTTTGTGAGGTGACCATCCCCATCCTGGAATGGGCCAATGATATTTCTATGCTGCCTATTGCCATCAATGTATTTGAAAAAGCTTTTCATTGTCCCCCACAGTTCTGGCAGCTCCAACTCCAGCTGGGCTTTGGCCACATGAATTTTCTTCCTACAGTGGTGAGCAGCATCTCTGAGTTCTTCTCACCTCACCTGACCTTGTCTCCACTGGGCATACTCCTTCCTTTTTTGCCTTATTTCCAATAGAAGATCCCTGCTTGGCCAAGCCAGCCTTCTGCCTCGCCTGCTTGACTTCCAACATTTGGGAATTGCTGCTGCTGTGCCCTTGGGAGGTGATGTTTGAAAAGTGACCAGCACTGATGGACCCCAACACCTGCAAAAACATTTTCCATGGGGACCTTACTTACTAATTCCCTGAGCAGCCTGAAGGATCCAGCCTGGGTTTTCCCCCAGTCTGGATTCCAGGCCTGATCCAGTCTGGGTTTTCCCAGGAATCAGAAGCAGAGTCTGGTTTTGTTTTAAAAAACCCAAACCAGACCAAACCAAATCAAACCAAAATGTGGTGAGAGCATATGTAGCACTTGCTGCTTTGACAAAGATTAAAGGAATGGCAAGGCAGAAGATGAAAGTCTGCCTTACAATCCATCTGAGAGGGCAAAAAGCAGGGGCTGTTCTAGCAGGAGTTTTGTCCCTGCCTGGTGCCGATGATCTTCCAAGCAGCTCGATGATCCTGCTCTCCCTACCGACAGTGGGAGGTGTATGTGAGAGGAGAAACCCTGAAGCAGCAGAGAGGAAGGCCAGTCACAGGTCAGTGCCTGTCAATCCACACTGAAATCCAGCTCCTCACCACGTCTGAGCAGCCTGAACATGTGTGGTCGAACATTAGTGCTCCAGTGACGCAGGCTCCCCTCCCCTGTAAATAATGAATTTACTCACCACTGCCCAGACAATATAATGTGATTAAGGGCTGTCCAGCAGTACTTTTAGGGCATGTTAGATTGCTCTGACCTGAGGTGAACCCGAGGGTTGGACACATCACCCAGCTCTCAAAAGCCAGATTGTATTTAGGCACAGAGGATATTCCCTGACCAAGCGGGGCTCCCAGGCAGACCTGCTCCCTGGAAAGCTGCACTGGGAGAGCACTGAGCTCCCCGGCTCAGCACGTGTTCCACAGCAGATGTCCTGTCACCTGAATTTGGGTGAGTGTCTCTGCATGCAGCACATGGCAAAGTGGAGAGGGAAGGAGCTCATATAAGATTCCCTTATCCTTGAAGAGCAGAGTAGCCTGAAGCCCAGGTTCATCAGCTAACAGGCCAATCTGTATAGGCATTTCTGCTCTGATTTGTTTCTCCTACTGTCTTAGGCATAAAGACAAGGAAGGGACCTACATTATTACCATCTGTTGTTACCTTCTGCAAAAGCATTTCATCTAAACAGAGACTGAAAGCACAGATTCAACAAGAAGGGCAGAATCAAAGATTCAGAAGTGCATCACTGCTCAGTTCTTAGACAGACAGGAAAGGGCTTGGGATCAGATCTGACTCTTGGTATTGCCAAGATTCCTGGAGTGAGCCCAGATGACTTAAGAAGTCCCTTGATTTTCCCATGTGCAGGGCACAGGAAACACCCCTGTGTTTGTGTGACCCAGCACAGTGAGTGTGTGGCTGCGTAATGTCTGCAGTGGCAAAGGGCAATTTTACCAAGCCACCAGGCCACAGGGAGACTGTGACCACAGCTGGCCTTCTGACAAGGTTTCAGACATAGAAACCTATCAAACTTTCCCAAGCCAATGGCAGCTGGACAGCACACTGATCTCCTTGACTCTGAAAGGTTCAGGCCCTCATCCATAACCACCACAGCCAAGCAAATCCTGCATCCAAAGACTCCGAGAATTTCTAACCCACAGCCAGGCACCCAAATTCACGGTTCTGTCTCCATGCTCATTTTTAATGCAACTCTCTTCCCTCTCCTTCCTCCGCCTTGGGTTTCTTGCTGCAAGTCCTTGCTGAGACACAGAGAGGACAGAGCTGAGATGCACTCACAGGACCTGCTGAGTGAGCCTTCAGTCCTCGACCACCTTGATGTCCCACCACCCTGAGGGGTCCCACTGCCTCTCTCCAGAGCAGCCTCCTGGCAGAACATTCCCAGAAATCAGGCTCCAGTCTCAGCTGGGGAATGACACAGTGTTCAAGCCACCCAGAACTAAATTATTCAAAACATGCCACTGTGCTGGCTTTGAAACCAAAGCTGCTCCCCAGAAAGAACCCGGGGTAAAAAGGAGCTCCATTATCAGCAGCACTGCCAGGGAAGGAGAAGCAGCACTGCAAGTGAGGGAGATAATTACATGACTAACGAGACAGCATGGGTGGCAGGAGATGCCCTCCATTATTCCACGAGGCTTAATGCAGAGAGACATGTTTATAGACTGAGCCTTCTCCTGCCCTGCTTCTTCCTGTTTTATTATTTATGTCAGTGCATTAAGACTAATGGAAAAAAGCTGAGGCACTCTAAAAAGTGGTAAGGGTTTTTTAGGTGAAAATACAATTCTTAATCTTGACCCAGCACCTTGCAGGTTTCACTGGGTAGCTGTCCTGAGGGTCAGACTGGAGAGTCACATGTCAGACATCACTAAGCCCAGCTCTGGTGCTGCCTGTCCCTCATTTCTGACATTGTGGACAAGAAGAAGCCTACAAGAGACCACCTAGTGATTGTTGTGACCAAACTCACCTGAACTGCTAGAAAGCTTTCTTAAATCCTGAGACAGGAGGTTTGACAGTTTTTGGAAGTGCAGGTACAGATGGGGCAGATGAGTTCTTCCCATTCAAAACAGGGTTTTGGTCTGATATTATCTGGGAAAAGTTACATAGGTGATACCAGTGTGAAAGAGTCAGGGGAGTTGAAATGTTTCTGTTCTGTATGTGGACAAAATCCCAAAGAATTATCTCTGTCATAGGATGATGATGCAGTTTTTGTCCCAGCAGTAACTCTGGAGAATATTACACAGCACCTGCTAAAGTTAGATAGTCTTGAATCAGCAGGTCAAGGTAACTTTCATCCAAAAGATTTTGAAAAGTCATTACAAAAACTGACTTTCTGCAAGTCTGGGAACACTGGAAGAACATCAAGATCTGCTTTTTACCTTTCTTCCAGTTTTGAATCAGCAATACAGCCCTTCTAACCATGGCTCCAAAACTCCTGTCCAAACAAAATGACAGGCACTCACCCTGCTCCCAAAACTGCCAAGCAAGAGTTTATTGGGACACAACAGGGCTGTTGGTCAAATAGCAACCCTCAGCAAAGGAACAGATGACTGATAGTAACACATACTTGAAGGAGGATTGGTCTAACATCTGTCAGAGCAGGCAACAAAAAGCAGGTTATGTCCAGCTGATGTTATCTGGATGAGAATACAACCTTGGTGCAGATCGTAAGACAAGGTCACTGCTATAACTGATCTCTGCAGGGCACTTAACACCACCACACAATGCTGTCACCTACTGTGACACAAACTCAGGTTGTCACACATTCAACATGCTGAAGTCTGGCTATTTGACAGGTCTCAAAAATAAAACTAAGGCAGAGAGTAACCACCACATGGCAATGCCACTAATGGGGTCCCATGGGAATTCCTTCTTGCTCCTACACAATTCTCATTTGTGACTTAGGAGAAGTCTGCATCCTACTCACAGATGAGTTAAAGCAGCAAGTTACTAAGCATCAGCTGGGTCTTTTGGTAAATCTGGGTGCTTACAAACAATATCTATTACAATAAAAACAAAGAGAAAGCCTTGTGGCCAGGAGCCAAGAATGCCAGCCAGCTCACAGGATGGGGAATGGCACCTTCAGCAGCAGCCACTCTGGGGGAAAAAAGCCTTGTTTGCTACAGTGACAGCTCTCAAGGTAACATTGCCTGCAAGAAAGGAAATGGGCAAAAGGAAGGGGCTGCAAATGAGGTGCCATTACCTCTTTGGCACCTTGTGACTGGTACAGTCTCACTGGCTGCACTGACAGGCTCGATTCATTACCTTGTGAAAGGGAAGGCAAAGCAATGACTTGTTCACTGTCCAGAATAACAGAAAATTGTCAGTACAAGAATCTCCACGGAGACAAAGGGCAAACAGGTCAAGACTGGTCAGCTTTAGATTAGAGTAGGTTGATTATTTTTACTATTAACAAGTGAAATGTCTCACTAACTTCACCAGAATTTTCACAATTGAATTGCAAGTTTTCCTGGGAGATGCAGTACGGTCAAGGTCAAGCAGCAGATCACTCAGGAAATATTCTAGCCTTCATTATGAGAGACTAAACAATCCCAACAGTTCCCTCCTGAGCTGACTGCAGGCTATTAGGGCTCAGAAAACCCTGAGCCAAACAGGTGCATTTAAAGACCCAACTAACAAGTGCCATAGCACAGGTACAGACAAAATGACCCACCCACACTGGAAATCTGACCATGCTTCTGGTTAGAGCAACAACCACAAAGAAAAACTCTTCCTAAACAGACTGGGACACAGATTTAACTCCTACTGGTCTTACAACTGGCTTTGCTCAGTCATGGGGACTAGAAGCTACCAAGGAAACTCCTCTGTTTTCCAAGCTAAACTTGAGAAGAGGAGACAGAGGTATCACATGATTCCCTGCAGTGCCTTGGAGGCACCTGGTGTTACACTGCAACAACACAACCATCTCAAAGGTACTACAGACAGGCTGCTTCCAAATGGAGCCCGGAGCTGGGAGCATTAATTATTCTCTAACTTCTATCATTTAAATGCCTGAGAGCAAGAAAGCCTGGCTTGCATCTTTCCTGGGTGATCACAGGGGTTACAGCTGCAGAAAGGAGCCAGACTGCTGGAAGCTGTGGTGGTTTGCATTGCTCCTTAGGAGATCTATCCAAATCAGTCCTGGATGACTCCCAGACTGCAGGTTCCCTGCCTGGAGGACTGCATTGGTAATTTCTGCAGTGTTTGCACTTTCCCAGTGTCTGCTATGTCAAATATACTTCGGTTTAAGGGTAGCAAAGTTGGACAGTCACAAATCAGAAAAACCAAGCTGCATTTTGGATTCTTATTTGCCCTTAGTGGATACAAGGGACAAATATAAAGCAAGGCACAATTACAGAGTTATCTCTGCCACAAGTTTTCCCAACAGGCAAAAAAAGTGTGAAGTTTAAAAGCAAATCATGACTCCACAACAGGAATGCAACTAACTCCTTAGGAAGAAGGGCTGTCCATGCAGGGTTCCCAAGCCTTGCTGGAGCACAGCAGTTCTCCCTGCAGGTGATAAAATGCAGGGCTGGCCTGGGGCTAGTTGTGCCCTGCAAGGTGCAATGCCTCTGTGGGGCACAAACACAATGAATATGGGTTCCCCTTTAATAAAGCCTGTCAAAAAAACACAGCAGGGTTTGAAATTCCGCTTTGAGACACTTAGCAGAGAAAAGGGTCCTTCTCACAGCACTGACAAGTCCTCACAGAGCCTGGCCCTGCCTGAGCTGTGTCAGGAACTCCTCTTAACCTCAGCAGACAGCAGCAGATAGTCCCCCCACAGCCTCCCACACAACAGAGAGCTCACACTGTCAGTCAAACCTGCACTCCCTCACACAGCCCCTCTCCTTGCCCCTCTCCACCTCGTTTCTGCCTTCTTCACTGATCTGGTCAGATTTCCCACGTGTGCAGGGCTCACCCAGGCTTTCAGAGCATCTGCTTCCTCCAACAAGCCTGTCCCCTCTTCCCAAGCTCCAATATTCCCCTTTTGCTTGAACAGACTGGCTTGAGTGCAGTTTAACCATTTGAAGCTGAAGCCCCCCATGGGCACCCAGAGGCCAGCAGACCTCCCACCCCATTCCCTGCCCCTGTGCAGCAGAGCCTGGGGTGATGGCTGCACTCTGCCAGCACAGGGGAGCTGCAGGTGCACAGCAGGCTGGGGCACCTTCAGCAGAGCCTGTGATCCACATTTCCTGTGTCTGCATCACAAGTGGCCACACTGAGAAACAAGCCCTGGCTAATGTAATTCTCAAGCTCTATTTCCTGGGTAACACTTAAAACACGCGTTCAGGTGCAGAGATGGTTTTCCAAAACTGATACAGCCTCCATGTAGATGATTTAAAAGAAGGAAGTAGAAAAGACACAGGCAACAACCATAATTACAGAGCCAACATAATTAAGACTATTCATGTTATGTTCCTCAGGAACAAGGAAACCAAAAGGAGTCACCTGAGAGCTGCAACTGCTGCAAACAAAGGGGAAGCAAGCCAGGAGGGAGAGACAGAAACAGACTGAGCAGGAAGGTCAGGAAGCTGCACTACTCCTATTGCTACACATCAAGCTCCATCTTCAGGAAGCGTGAAGACAGTGGGGAAAAAAATCTTCTCACCTGCACGGTAACTAGAGAGGCAAATCCACCCAAAACAGTCCCACCGGGCCTCCACTGGGGATTAATCAGCCCATGAAGTGGGGCCAACTTCTAGCAGAGCATCCTCCCAGAGCACACTGCAGACTGCTGAGCCTGGGATGGTCACGGAGAAGGGAGTGCAGGGACACAAAGGGAGGAGTGTGGAAGGGGCAGGGGGAGAGGGCAGCCCATACTGGCTGGGAGGAGGCCCCGATGAATGGAGAAAGGCAAGCAGGGAGGTGAATGAGCAAGAGGTGATGAATGGTAGGGAGGGCATGGCAGTTTTACACAGGGCAGAGAGCAAAGCCAGACCTGAATGGGGAAGGCTGAAAGATGCCGCTTGAATGGAAGGGGAAAGAGGGGGGAGAAACGAGACAGGGAGAGAGCTGAGCAGCACAAAGTGAAATAGTGCAGACAGAACAGCTTCCCACATGGACTTGACAAGGCCTTAGAGAGGAAGACAAGTAACACAGCATGAACTTTAATCCAGGAGCAGAAAAGCTGCCTGGAGCAGACAGTGCCACCAGCGTCTGTCCCGGTATAATCCCTCCACCATCGGGCACCTTGTCTGCTCCCAGCCAACACATTCTCATGAACCCAGAGCAAATCCAACAGCAGCCACCAAAGGTCAGGCTGCCCCCATCAAAGGGAACTGTAGCAAAACTGAGCCAGTGACATGGAGATGGCTGACGGGATAAAGCACCAAGATAATCACAAGCAGCAGCCCAAGGGATGCAACTCTAATACTATTATGAGGGCAGAACAAGATGCAGTTTATATGTAGGATATTGTTTATCAGCAGTGTTATTTTCAGGGCTTTGCTCCCATTTATAAAGCCAGGATAATTTTTTTCAAAACAAAACTTTTCCAAGCCAAGAGATTTCCTGAGATTTCAGTCATGCCAAGACTTTCCAGAGAATTTGCCTTAGCGTTGAACACTGATTGTTTATAAGATGTTCCTTCTGATTCTATGAGGCCAAAACATTGGTCATTACCATTTTCAAAATGTTTCATTAGAAAATTGTCATTTATATTTCTATTCAGAGCACCCAGATGGCTCAGGTCAAAATAAATATTTTGCTTGAAAAGAAACAAACAGAATTTCCCCCTGCCTTTTGGTGAATTGCAAACAAAACTCTATCATTATTCATCCACCTCCACCCTTTGCACAGCTGGGGAAAACAAAGCATTTAGAAAGGACACATCTTATTACTTGAACCTCACTGGCAGAGCTGAAAAGTGGATATACTCTCATCCCTTTTGGGTGGCCAAGGTATCCATTATCCTCCTAAGTCTATCAGTCACCCCTACAGGATCCTGTACCAAAGCTATTTTCCCAACTGCAAAGCAAAAGATACAGTGACTCAGCTTAAAAGGCATAGCACAAGGCCTTAAATCATAGTATTTCCTTTCATATTTGTCAGGAACAACCATTTAAAAGCTAATTCAGTATCTGGAGCACATGTTTTGCTTGCTCATAAATAGACTCCTCTCACACACAAGCTGAAATGAGATGTCATAGAAACCCAGTAGAAGGTAAGACACCCCCCTCAAAAACAAACACAATGGAAAGAAGAATTTAAATCTAAGACTTGACACTACTTTGCCTTTTCAACACATCATGGAAGTAAAACAAATGAACTGGCCTTTAAAGTGCTGGCAGAGGAACCATGAGGGGCTGATCTGTGCCTCAACTGGAGACTGTTTTGCCCCCTTCTTTTTCGGAGTTCCTTGCACCAGGCAAATGTAACAGTACCAATGTGGGTGATTCCAGGAAAAAACATGAGTGTCCTGGAGTCAGAGCACAAGCAGCACCTCATCTGAGAAAAGATGTGCAGGTTTCTCCCCTTTCAGCCCTCCAAACAAAGAGCCAAGGAATTCCTGAGAAATCTGGGCTGGATCATCAATCCCTCTCAGAGAGGTCCAAAACTATAAGCACAGAGATTTGGGATCTGGCCATTAGCAATCAGGTCTCTAGCACAGGGAGAATTTTGAAATGATTGTTTGTGCTCTTTATGAGTCATGGTGGTGCCACCTCCTAAAGAGTTCCACTTTTGGGCTGGGAGACAGGCAAAGTAATTCACCCAATTACCAAATTACGAATTACCAATTTAATTCACAGAGACACAAAGAAACTCACCCAAGGATGCAAGAAGCTTAACATACTGAGGTAGCTAAGATGGGCTGCCTGTGCTCCAGCCCCCTCCATGTCACACTCCTGTATTGCCATCTAGTAACTAAGAAAAATTCAAAATTGCCAAGTACTATAGGGGGATTTTGAAGGAGAGGGGAAGATAAAGGTCAAAGCACCTCCAGGAAGCACACTGAGCTTGGTGATATTCACAAGCAGCAAGGAAAGATGTCCAAGTGTGAGATCCTCTCCTGGAAGCAGCAGGGGGATGGAGAGGTAGATGTGGGTCTGTGCAGGCACACACAGCAGTGGCAGAGGGACAGAAGGAGTCTCCACAAAGGCTGCTCTGCCAAAGCTCACAAGCTTGAACACTGCAGCCTCCCAGGCCAGCTGAGCCCATGAGGAGCCACTACTGCAAAGAAGAGGGTCTTGGGTTTCCATCTGCCAGCCTGGGCACGGGGAAATCATGTTACATGTGGCACTGGGGGGAAGGGAGAGAAAATATGAGTAATTCTCAATTCAGTGAAAGGAGCGTGAGCTGCACAGC
The DNA here is from genome assembly GCA_035221455.1 of Xenops minutus. NCBI lineage: Eukaryota > Metazoa > Chordata > Aves > Passeriformes > Furnariidae > Xenops > Xenops minutus. The sequence continues at coordinate 3,778,062 of JAWWEE010000041.1, forward strand.
TGCTGCATGGCAAGCAAGTCCTACCAGCACTAGCTATTGCTTTGGGTCAAGAGATCATACCATTTCAGCCTGCTTCCTGACTTCTGCTTCATCCCAGCTGCTTTCCTCTTGCTTTAGTGCCTGCCTGCAGGCACGGCTAGCTCTCTGGAAGAAATCCAAACACAAGGAGGAGAGGTTACATGTGCTTGAGGGAAGTGACAACACAAGGCAGGTCACTGCTTAGTCTAAAAGCATTCAAGCAGGGTCAACACCTACTAAAAATAAATACATCAATACACACACGCTATGCAGGAGAAGGATTTACTCAGATGGGGCAGCCAGGAGCTCAGGTGTGCTTGGGGTTCCTGGAATTTGCATCTCTGGGAAACTGGCAGCTATTCCACCTCAATCAGACAGACTTGTGCTGGCAGTCTGGGAGCTGACAAGTTATCCTCCTTCCAGGAAGGGCTGCTGTAGCACTGGCACTGTGAGGGACCAAAATTGCCCTCTCCTCCCCACCCCACAGCCAGCCCAGGGACTTCAGTTCCTTTCTGCTCCCCAAATCCAAGTGTCCTGTATCAGACAGCCAGGGCAATGCCACTGCCACAGGCTGGGCAATCTTCTTATGCAAATGAACTCAGTGTAATTGGGACAGTTACAATGAGTCCTAGACAATGTTTGGCTTTGTGCACACCAGTGGTAAATATAGACTGAGCTGCTTTCTAAGAACGGGGTGAGGGGAGAGCTGCACTGAGGGACAGCAGCTCAGCTTCTCACAGGGAGGAGAAGGAGGAGGAAATAACAGCTGGTTAAATGCAAGAACACTCTCAAAAGTGTGGAGCTGATGGGCAAGGAAGGAGGCAGATGCTGCAAATAAAAGCAACTGGCTGGAAGTCTCAAAAACATTCTGGTAAGCATAAGCCACTGTGGCAGGGCTGTGGGGCTGTGCCCCTGCATCACAACTTCCATTCCACAGACAGAAAACTTCCAGCCATTCATCCAGCCGGGGATCCTAGCCCACAAGGTCCAGAGCTCCCACCAGAGCCAAGACTGGACAGGGCACACACCCCCAGAGCAATTGCAGAGAGTCTCCAGGCTGCAAGAGCGTGGTGGCTGCTCAGGCTCAGTCCCTCCTGCCCTGACAGCCTTGCCTCAGCCCCACGAATCTCACAGACATGCTCTGCTTTTGTTGTACCCTCCAGGGCCCACTCAGCAGCCCTGGAAGAAACCTGAACAAAAAGCAACGGCCCCCTGAAATGCTGTCATGCAAACAAGACTCTTCCCACCCATTGCCACAAGGCCTGAATGGAGAGGGACCGAGCACCCCCCGGCCGCCCCTGCCTGGTGGTCTTTTTGTCTCGTGACCTTCCCCACACAAACACAACCCCACAACAATCAGACAGGCAACATAATGCGCCAGCGCCGGCTTTCCCAGCCCTTCAAGGCACGCTGGGGAGGGAAGGGGGGAGAGCTGGGCAGAGCTCAAAGGAGCTGCGGGTGAAGAACAGATAGGATGGGTGAGGAAATACCAAGCAGTGTTTTAATTTCTACTTGTACAGTCTCCAGGAGCCAGGATAAAAATAGTTTTAATGAAAGAAACAAAAGAAATGTCATCTCTAGTGGCTTAAAGGGACATGGGAATACCAGCCAGCGGGATTTCCATACCAAAATAAATAAATAAATAAAGGAATCCAATAATGCTTCTAAGCCCTGTGAACATCTTTTAAGATTCCCTCCAAGAAGCCCACAAAATTGAGCCCTTCGGTGCAAACTCTACTGGTTTTACTTGGCTATCTTTGAGATTTAAAGTCTGAGATGGATTAGAAATGAAGGATTCCCTTTAGACTGGGGGAAGACTTTTTTTGCAGTCACTGTAGCTGTAGAAAGCACCCACACACATGGGAACCCTTCCTGCTGTGATACCTCCGAAGCACAGTCTGCCCTGAATATGGAAAAAGAGAGTCCTCATCTACTGCAGCCAGGAGGAAATGTGTCTCCAGGTCCCAGAGTGCCCTTGCAAGGTAACAGATACCTTTTGGCTGCTGCAGGACACAGATCACCTCTAGGAAAGAGCAACAGGGGTTGCTAATGACTTCTTAGGAGCAGATCAGGAGACCAGCCAGGTAAGGGGAAACTCCTAACCTCCTGAAATGCCAAGGGATTCTCCCATGCTCCCTGGGCAGACACAAGGAAAAAATACAGACTCCGTGGGCAAGCAAACCCAATAAACCAAAAAGAAATACAATCTCTCAGAGCCTGGATTCAGAGAGCTTAGCAGGGCCCTTGGCTACGCTTCAGGACACTGGAAATACATCCTAAGTACCTTTACAAGGAAAGGAGGCTGTGCTTTTGCCAAAAGCTGAGATCTGTGTCCCATGAAATCCTGGCAGCTGAGGCAGCAACAGAAAGCAAAGCCACAGGAAAGCACTTGTGTGATTTACAGACACATTTAGCCTCCTGGGGAGCGTGACACAGTAAGAAGTGACATCTCAACTGCTGCTGCCAGCACCTCCACAATGCTGGTATTGTTATCACAGCCTTCATTAAACCACTGTGACCACACAGCAGCAACCACCTGACCAGGGCTGAAATCACCTCCCCAGGAAGGTGCAGGTGAAGTGGACAGACAGAAGGTGCTGGCAAAGGCCATGTGCAGCAGTTGGGTGCAGGAAGCCTCTCCCAAAGCCAGCACACGGTGCACAGGCCACATCTGGCCTGCTGTGCTTGGTGACAGGGCATGGAGCTGCAACTGAGAATTGCCCATGTCCTGACATGAACTGGAGTAACTGGGAGAGCAGCAGCACTGAGCCTGCACACAACTGGCAAACTTCCCACAGCAAGGATGCTGTCTCCTGTCAATCCACTCCAGCCTTAATCCTCTATGGAGAGATCCCATCAGCACTGTGCTAAGAGGCAATCTTTCAAGCCAGACGTTAACAATTAATGATAGTGGAGATGACAGAGGAAGGGACAGATGGAGAACAGATATAACCAGGCCCTGCTCATCCACTGAGTGACTTGGAGGAGCTGGACAGGAGATATAAAGACAAGATTTTTAGCTTTGGTTAGCCCTCAGTAAAGTACTGCACATTGACCTGCTTGGGACAGCTAGAAAGCAAGCCAGGCCAACTCCCATGGCCATTATACCAACCTGTAGCAGACTGAAGATCCCTGAAATCACAACCAGCCAGCTTCAGAGCCAAGGCATCATAACCAACATCCCTGCCTGCCTCTAGGGGAGTTTTTTCAAATGCCACAATGTGAGAAAGAAATGCCAGGGAGGTGCCACCCACTCCACACTGGTACTTCACCCTGGTTCTGCTCCTGCTGCCCACCCAGCAAACCTTTCCATCACCTTCTCATGAACAGTATAAACCACAGTCATTTCCTCAGGCTGAAAACCAGAGCCTCTGTTCAGTGTGACCCTGGCACACACCTCTGTGAGAACAGATCTGGCAGGGGTGAATGCAGTGCCCACAGAGCTGCACATTTTTACAGCAACAATAGATTCTCCAGAGCCAAACTCTGCTGAGCTGAGATCACCAGCATCTGGAGGGGCAGCAGCCAAGGAAGACACTAGCAAAGGATTCTTTGCCTGAAATGAAAGATGCTGGCTGTTAGCAAGGCTTGGATCCAGCACTTCACCTTAGAAAATATGAAAATAAACCAGAGAAGCCTCAGGGGAGAAGATAATTTCAGCCTGAATATTCCTTTCACCTTGGCACAACTTTATGGTGCGTGTCACAATATTCTCCCTTCATATTTGCTGCTGCCCCTTCAACCCAGGCTTGCATAAATGATGAAGCATTTGTCTCACAGTGGTAAAGGGAAAAGCAAGAAGCACCAGTGGTTTCAGAGTGCAGCCTTGCAGCATCTGAAGGACCATCACAATCTCTTGTGCTCGAAAAATTAAATTTATCACACAAATGGTCTACCACGGAAGGGGTGCCTCCTTTAATGAAACCCTCAGCAAAAGAAATTTAATATTTCTGTGACTGCATGCTAAAAGAGGCACTGTAAAATTAAAATCAGGGAAGTCCCTACCCTTCTGAAACCAGTAATGAAATGAGCATGGGGTCTGAAGGAGGCAAACGAGGCCCCTTCAGAGGGGCCAGGATTTCATCTTGTGTTTAAAACCCCACAGTGGCAGATCTGTACTTATTTTAATGACCTACCAAATCCTTTTAGTCCTCTGTATCTCTCAATGAAAGCCTAATAATGAAAAATTATCTACTAAACCTTGGCTTTTCCTGAAATATAGTATCTGAGCAGATCTCCAAGGAGAGCTATTTCTGTGGATACCATGAATTGGGGCTGCAACCCTTTGTTTTCAGATATCATTGCATATCACATTTTCACAGCTTCCTTGGCATAACATTTGATACAGAAAAAGTGATACTCACAGACAACAGAACAGCCAACTCTCTGAAACCACAGGGCCTCTCCATTTGTATTGCTTTTGTAACAAATATAGCCTGAGCCACAGAACTCCAAGTAAGAGATCCTCGGGAGACTTAAAAATTCAAGCAAACCATTGCCATGCAACATTAAATGCATTCATTTTTATGGGCATCAAATTCCCCCTGTTAATGGCTCAGTCATCCTCAGCAGCTCCCAATTTCCATTCCCAGCCTGCAAGCTGCCCAGGGGCCAGTGGGCACGAAATACATGAATACATTAAATCTGAAAAAGGAAACTGATGTCTGTCGTAATTCAACTTAATGATGATGTTTCCTATAAAAGCAGCAGCTGAGTCCATGCCTGACCACCACACCCCCCAGATGCAAAGGAGCACTGAACCCTCCTCTGTAACTACACATGGTGTTCACAAATTAATCCCACTCAAGCCCTGTACAAAGAGGGAATTCCTTGGAGTTACCTTTTTACCAATCTCTTGCTATTGCACATGGGCTAAATTCAAAGGCCTGAGCCTCACTATGGAAGACAGTTTATCTGAACATACATTAAAATCCTGGAACACTGTCAGACCTTTTGCCAAGGCAGGCAGTATTATCCCCTTTAAATGTAACAGCAGTTTTGATCTTGTAACAGCCAGAGCGGTGCTGGTACATCTATTATTCCTTCTGGAACAGAACCATGGCCTGATATCACACCTACAATTCACTCTTTGGGCACAGCTCTCTAGAAACAGATGCAAGAGAGAGCTGCTCAGCAGCAGGTACCCCTTCTGTCACCTCAAGGAGGTGGATGGCCCTCTCCAGTGCCCAATCCAGGATCAATTACAGCTTTGGCAAGGAAAAAGGCCTCTATTTTAAGCTTGTTGAAGAGGTAACTGGGTGCTGCAGGCAGAGGGATGGACATGGGGAAACAACTCCTGTAAAGTGGTTCTCCTTTTTCTCAACTGGACACCACACAGGCAGACACCACCAGGAGGAATGAGAGGCAATCACACAATCAAATGGATTCAATTCCTTTTTTTTTTAAGGTCTGTAGCAGCCTGTCCCCCATTGTAACAGGATGGAATCCCTGATCTCCTTATTCTATGTTCCCACCTGTGAAAATAAATGAACTGGTGCTGGAGCACAAGCTTTGAAGTCCTGGAAGAGGAAGGGCTATTGCAGTGCTGAATAAGGCCAATTCCCTACAACCCACAGCCATGGCAGTGATACAAGCAAAAACCCTGAGGTGCAGAAGAATCAGGCTCTGAAGGAAACTAAAAGGCTCAGAGAAAAGATGAAAGAAACTGAACATGGAAAGTTAATACTGCTTTGAACATTTACTGAGCAGAAATCCTTCCCAAAAGTGACAGAACTGCAATTAGCAATCAGGGACTCTGGGTCTGGCATCCAGGCTTTTAGGCAAGGCCCACAGCTCCCAAGGGATCCAGCTGCAGGGCTTAGTCAGAGCCATCTCACAGGCATCAGCTGCAGCAATATTTCAGAAAGGAAGGGCAGGAGCTGTTAGTTGAGCAGTGGGGAGGAAGCAAACACTGCTTTTTTATTCACAGGTCTTGCTACTTGAACTTGTTGCTTCCATCAGATATCACAGTGATAAGTACCTGTTTTAAGAAAAAAATCAGGAACAAAAGCAAACCCACCCCCTGCAGCTAATCCAATTAAGACACAGGATAAAGTTGTAGAGGTTAATCAGATCTGAGCCACTGGGTCTCTCTGCTGCTGCTGCTGCTTAGTGACATATCTGGAGAGCAACATCAGTGAGAGGAAGGCCAGGCAGAAACACCAAGGACATGGCCAGCCCCAGAAGGGGAGTAGAGAGAGGAGCACAGTGCAGGGCAGCTGGCTCAGAGCTTGGCTGTCCCCTCAAGGCTGCTCAGGTGCCAGGACACTGTGATCGATGTGCTGGCTGCCTTGGACACCCCCTGCAGCAAAGACCAAGGTGTGTCTGCAAGTGCTGCCAGGCTGGAACCAGGATGGAAATGTACTCGGCAAGGAAAAGTTCTGCCTGTGCAGCTGCAGGGAGCAACCCTGACCTTGTGTTTCCTGAGCTATAACTCTGTGTCCCCAGCCTGCAGCAGGGCAGGGCAGTGGAGAGCTGTCCAGCACCAGCACACAGACCACTTGGGCTGCCACCAACAGCCCCTCCAGCACTGGGAGCCAGAAGAAAGCTGAGCTGGGCTTTGCTCTGAAGCAGCTCCACCAGTGCTGGAGGGACACGGTTCAGTGCTGATGGGGGAATGCTGCTCCTGTCACACCCAAGGCATCCTGCCTGCTGCCTGGCCTGAAGTCCTGGCCTAAAGCTCCCTTGGAAAACTGGGCACGCTGCTTTCCCCAGCTCAAGCCTTCCTGTACAGTCAGGTCTGTGCTGCCTCTTTCCCTCCTCTACCCCCGAGGGCAAAAAGAAGCCAGTGGCCTCAGCCCTGAATTGCTTAGACCAGCATCTGCACCTTGGTGGTAACAACTTGTCCCCATGAGCACGCTCCTGGGTGCAGGACAGTCAGCAGAGAAGGATGGACCTGCTCTGGAAGGTGACCTCCCCCTTGGCCCACCAGACTGGGCTCAGGCACAGAACAGCACATACAGTGGGGAGAGGAAGAAACCTTGTCTGTATCCATTCACTAGGACCAGAAACTCATCTTCTCTCCTGGACAATACGTGCCAGCCTGTCAGGGGGACAGATGGAGCAGGGACTCCCATGGGACGGCAGAACTGTAGTGACAGCAAGAAGAGGATGAAAGGTGTTGTAAGCACCATTCTGACAGTGATGCCAGTCTCTCTGATTGCCAGAAATATTGTTTCAGGCAAGCAATTCCTAATCCAGTGACCACCATGTTCCCTGTCTGGGTACCATTCTACCACACTAGACTTTGCCAGCCTCCTTTGTTAAATTGTTCATCCTTCTTGGTAAATTCTTTAATCTAAGGACAGTGAGTGCCACTGTTTTTCAGCTTCTCTAAGGGACTATAATCTGTAGTCCCCAAAATAAAAACTTTTGCTCTTCCTGGAGGAAGTTTTATCCTTCTTTTATAGACAAAAAGTTTTATAGCAATCAGCCATGAAACTTGTCAGGAGAAAAACTACATTTTCATACTCTGGACTTGAAACACAGAACATTTTAGAATAAAAATAGCTCCCTTTTTCACTGTCTGCCAGATCTGGGAGGGAGGTGAAAATCCACAGGGACTTGATTTGATGCGTGAAAAGCAGAATTCTATAGCAGTGAGTATGCACACACTTATTTTAGGTTAATAATAGCTCTGCAATAATACTTAGCTTTGTGCTGAAAACCAAAGCCTGGGATAGACACATGCTAGCTGGTACTCTGGTACTGAGTTCCATGACAACTCAAGCACATCAGAAAGAGAGGGAGGGAAAACTTTTAAATAAAGAAAAAAAATGACTAACTAAAAAAAAAAAAAAAGCCCTCACCACATCACAGATTTCCTGCCTTTAAGACGATTCCTCTCAAATTCCAAATACCTGCTCCTATATCAGAAATCATGGCAAGGATTTTGGCAAGATTTGAGATGCTCTGTGTGCATCACCCAGGGGTGGGCACACAGCTGGCCAGCACATGACTTTCCCCCCACAGCAGGTAGCTCCACATGAGGCTCCCTCATCCCACAGCTGTGCAGTGGGGCAGCAAAGGAACCTGGTGTGATATCCAACCTCCCTGCCCTCCCTTCTCAACAGGGGGAGAGGACAGGCCATGCACTGCCTGCAGCTTTCAGAGGAGCTCAGGGCTGTGCAGCTCAAACACAGCAAACAACTGCACAACTCATTTCAGAGCAGAAGGAAGGCTACCCCAGTAATCTGATGATGGGAGAAGAGCAGCCAGTCTTTCCCCTGCTTTGAATCGGTGTAGGATGACAGTGGCTGGATCACCTATACATCCACTGGCAAGGAACACAATACCAGGGCACTCAGAAACATCCCTGCTCTGATGTCAACACCCCAGCTGGCACACACTGAGCACCCTTAGCACAAGAGCCAGGTCCTGAGCAGGGCTGTCTGCCTGCTCACATCACACAAACACCTTGGTGTTCCCTCAGGGGAAGAGCTCGTTGAGCTGCACCTCGCAGGGGAGAGTGAGCAGAGAATGATCTCAGAAAGACTACAACACTCCCACTGCACAGAGCACCTTCCCTTGAATGAACTGTGTGCCTAAGTCAGGCTGGGTTGGGCTACAAGAAACCATCCAATGCAGCTTTGTGTAAAACCTCCACCCACACATCAGCTACATAATTAATAAGGATAAAAGAGAACATTATCCCAAGCTGGTGTTCAGAACCTCGGTGCTCAGTAGAGCTTGTTATATTCTGTTCAGCCCAGGGAGCCAGCAAAAGGAACATACTTCACACATGGCACCACATGCTTGGTCATTAAATACAGGCTCAGAATCCATAAAGTCACTGCTGCTTGCGAGTGTGGGGTAATTTCTTGCATGAACTTGTTGATTTTGCAGTAGGCACAAAAGTTAATTAGTTTTCATAGTTTTATTGCTCCACATGGCCAAATAACAGCCTGGAGCTTCCAGTCAGCTGGAACCACATAAGGCCCAGAAAACTCTTACTGTGCTTTTCAGGACTGTTCACTGGGATCATAAATCAGCAGCTGGCAAATAACTTTTCTGCCCCAGCTTTTCTTGGCCACCAATACCAATCCTAAAAGATCCCATAAATCAATGCAGCAATGGCAGCTCTCAGCTCATGGGCCACAGAGGGAATAAAGCTGGAAGAAGCTGTTTCAGACACATAAGACAATTCTTTGGGGGGCATTTTGACCATCACCACCCTGGGAGAAGTTATCCAGTACATCTGTTTTTTTGAAGGGGACTCTGGTTCATGGAGCCCTAGAGAAGACAACACCACAATATCTAACATGTGGAAGGCACAAGAGCAATCCTGCACACATACACACATTCCAAAGATCTGCCCAAACAGTTTCCAGGGCTGGCAAGTCCAAGTGTGATAAAGCAAACTTACAGCTCAATAAAGATTCTTCAGACATTTTATTTAAGATGTAAGGAAGTTATTCCTCCAGCCATGGTCTCCAGGCACAGCTCAGAGACCAAAGACAGCAGCAGCAGGACCATCTCCCATGCTCTCAGAGCACTCTCCCCAAAGGGGCTCCTTAATGCACATACCAATGCAAAACAAATTTCTCCAAGACCCAAATACTATTGTCAGAGGACACATGAAGGAAAATGTGCCTTCCTTGCTGACGGGGAGAACAACACAGAGACATAAATCCAATGACAGCAGGACTGTGTGCAGAGCAACTCCTCTGTCAGCAATCAAGAGGGAGTAGCTGAGGGAAGAGGCAGCAGTTCAGACGTAAGAACAAACCACTACAAACCCTTTGATTTTCCTCCCCAGTGCAAACGACAAGGATGAAACCCAACATCCTTCCATGGAGGCCACTGTCTACAGTGGGAAAAGATGCTCAAGACCCACTTACCATTATTTCTCAGCATATGGGTAAGAGGAGTGGAGGAAGACAAGCATCTGGCTCTGGTTCAGAGGCAAGGGGTAGAAAAAAAGGGTGGAAAAAACCCACTTTGCTCTCTAAATCCCTTAGAGCTCATCCCCATTCTTCTACCAGCCCCAGCAAAACATACAATCAATGTTAGACACACAAAGGATTCAGGACAATTGGCACACTTGTTTTCAAGTGCTTTGCTAGACCAAGTCAGAGCAGGTCCAGGTCCTTCAGCAGTTTTTGTGAAAACTTTGAGTTTTTCACCTTCTATAATATTGATCCTTCCTCTGCCAAGAGGTAAACGTGGCTACATCTCACAGGCTGTAGGGTGTCATCAAGGAGCACTTCAGTGCAAATGTACATCACAAACAAGTGCTACACAAACTATGGCCTCCATCATTGCTGGTGCCTAATCATGAAGGATTACAGAGGCACAGAGAGGCTTCCTCAGGGAACACAGCCCTGAAGAAGTGCATGAAACCAGAGGTTTGATCACAGTCACAAACAGCTTTGCCTCCAGCAGCCTCATTTATCTTTTCCTCATGCAACTCAGAAAACTCCAGAGTATTCGCTACTCACAAAGTACAACAAGTATCAAAGAACATGAAGAACAGTTCCTAGGGGTAAGATTGATCTTGCTTGTTTAACATCAGCTCCATACATCCCCACTCTTCTCTCCAGCAACACAGGGTCACTGCAGACAGCTGTTCCTAAGCAACGGGAACATACACTAAGAACACATTCTTTGTGTCTTGCTAGTGCTGGGTTTTACTTTTAGAGTTGAAGAACTTAAAGGTCCGAGTGAGACTTGGTGTCATCACAAACATTCAGGACTTTCACTGCACATTTCACCAAGATAAGTCGACTCTGGTCAACAGAATATCCCTGGTGTCAGCATGAGCAGCTGAATCAGGGTTATGCCATCACTGAGGAGACACTGGGAGAGGGAAAGGAGTGACTGTCCCCCAAGTGCTACAGCTTGGAACAGGCAAATACCGCAAGGTTTGAGTCACACAAAAATCCAGAGCATTCAGAGACCAGCTTTCCTCAGCAGCCTGAATGTACAACAGTGCAGGAAAACAGCCCATCAACTGAACCCCTTCAGCTTTGCCTCACAGTACCAAACTGATTTTAGACCAGCACGTAGTACAAAGCCTAGTGAGGAGGCAGAAAGAAATCACAGCTTCCTTGGCTGCTGTCAAACTCAAACCCACTGCTGCATTTAATTTGCAAACTTGCCCCAGTACATTTACACTGACTGCAAATACCTGAAAGCAATGGGAAGGAACACCATAGTCCCTACTGCAGAGGAGAAACATTCACTTTCCAGGTGTGGTAGAGAGTAACTTTAAAAGCCCTGCAAATGTTCCAGGCATAAGTGATGATGGTGTAGAAAACCACATCACTCCAAACTGTTTCCCCTCGCTAAGCAGCTGGCTTGTTCCTCTGGAGACAGGATGATCTCTTCCCCTTCTCTGCCCGGACAGCACACAGCCACGGAGCACAATGCACCAGCTGATTTGCAAAACAGCGTCAATCCACTCTGTGTTTACGGCTTTTCCCCCCCTTTCTTTTTAAACACGCAGGCTTAAATGTTTTTATTGCTTCAGTGGTTTTCTATGCGCAAGACAGGATTTGAGAACAATGCATCAGCAAGGATGTGTGTGCCTAAAGCCCATCCCGCACATTCAGCTGGAACAGCAGAGCGTGCCCCAAGCCTCCCGCTGCAGCCGGGATCAGGGGGGACACACGGTCCCTCTCGGACACCCACTCCACGCAGCTCACACGTGGAAGGTACACAAATGTGTAATGAGTAGGAAGGCTCCCGAGGCGTTTTACAAATCTACAGACATCAAGCTGCCAGTAACTCATGAGGTGTGTAAGACTGACTCAGCCTCCATGTGCTTTTTGGTGTGTTTGTTATGACTTCCTGGAACATTTCAGGAGGTGCCTGCTTTTACTGGCACAAACTTAGTACTGCTGTGTTTGCTACACTGTCAATATCTGGTTTATACTGATGGCTTCTGCTCCCAAATTTTAGTACTGGCAAAGCTAACAGTGTGTACAGGCTGGTGGGACTGGAGAGAGGAGTAACCAAGCAGCCAGGGAAAGGAGAAACGGGATAGCTGATCACAAACCTTTCACACTGCAGGGAAGGTGTGACTACAGACAACCCCAGAGACCCACATCCAGCTTAAGGGCTGGCTGGTGTTCAGTGGACAGAGGTATTAGAAGATTAAGGAGGAACTTGGGGCATTTTTGCTGTTCATCTTACAAGAGGCAGGAAGATCATTAATGACCTCCATGTAGCCTTTCCATGCTGAGCCATCAGTCCAGGGTATCGTGGCTAAAAGCCAAATCTGTGCATAAGCCTTGAAGTGCTGGGAGATTGCCATCCACTGTAACAACACTGGGAATGGACACAGGCTAATCCAGGCACAGTAATATACACTAGCCTCCAAAGGGAATAGTCTCTCAGACATCTCTTCACTGCTAAACGCCTCAGTTTCCCTCCTTGACTGAGGGAAGGATAAATTCCCCTCCCCTCTGTCCTGGGTGCTGCTGTATTCAAAAACGTCTCTGGCAAAGGCAACAAGGAGTTGACAGTCCAAAGAGCATCAGCAAACCAATCTCCTCCAGCAAAAACAGATCCTCTCCTACCAGCCCATTCTTCCCTTCAAGGCTGTCCACAGGGCAATGAATTTGAAGGGACGCTCTTTTTTTTCCCAACCCCATAACCCAAAGTGAAGGAGTCAAAGGGTTAATGCTGCATGACAAAGGTCAGCCCAGTTTGGGGAGAGAGGAGAAAGGGAAGCATTGTGGCCACAGACAGCAGCTCCCTGCGACCACAACGCCACTTGAGAAATGTAAAGTGATGGTGCTGCTCAGAGAAAAGGCCTGAGAGCCCGGCCTAAATCCCAGGGCTTTATGGCTCACAAAAGCCCAGCCCCTTGAGTCATTAATCGTGTGCTCCATGGCTGGGTGCCTCAAAGAGCAGCAGATGACACATGCCCAGCTGCTGCTGCCGCCCCTCCTCAAGGTAGCGGGGCAGAGGCAGGTGCACTCCCAGTGCCCTCTGCTCGAGACTAATCTATTCTCCCTCCTTGTCCTTGTCCTCTGCCTTTCATCTCCTCCAGCAGCCCACGCTGACAACTGTAAATGAGATTAGACTTCAAGGCGTGGGGCAGATGCAGAACCCCCTCTGTGCATTGCCAAGAGACCCTTGTAGCTTTTAAAATGTCTTTCCCCTTTACAAAGGACAGCTTGGCAGAGGGGGAGAACGGGGCACATTTCTTGTCACACTGTCAGAAGCATCTAATATAGCAGACAAGGCAGATCCTGGTTTGGCAACTGGATGCTAATCTGTTATGACCATGGAGAGTCTTCCCACCAGCACCTCTGATTCTCCAGTTCACCTGAGGAGGTGAAGTAACAAGGCTAATACTACTTCCTAATTCCTATAAGCTCTTTGAAGCACCACTTCAGTGTGGACATATGTCCCCACCAACACCACTCTGAAAAGGCAATGATAGTCCAGAGCTCAGGCAAGAACTTGAAAGTTCATATAACCCTGTGCTCAAGCCCCCTGCACAAGGCACTGTCTAAAGCTCAGCAGGACCTGCCTGGAGAGGTCTTGCAGACAGAGCTGGCAGGGGTTCACCAGCAGCAACAGGCAGGGAAACTTTTCCAAGGGAAGGGAAATGTTTAGCTCAACAGTGCCCCAGTAAACAAAATAGAATTTCTTTTAGTGTGGGAAATAGTTTGTCCTGCCTGTGTTAGAGGCTATCCAGAGTAAAGGAACACAGTTAACATAAAAGATCATTGAGTTCAAAATAATTCCCTTTCTCACTTATAAGCAACCATGATAATAGCTGGCCTGATTTTATGGATTGCTTTGCAATTTCAATTGTGTAGGAACCAGCCCTGGACTTAGAATATGCAAAGTCAGCATGTTTTAAAGCATATTTTAATGTTTCATGAGACCATGGCAGAGCAGGTTCAGCTGCACCCACTGCTGGTAGTGTCAGCAACTGAACTCTTCCTGGCAAGTGCATATCTCTACAGCCTTGTTTCTGAGCTCAAGTTTTCCATTAGCTGCCCACACAGACTGGGTAACTTGGCATCTCTCTGCATTCCCCATAAATTCTGTTCATCTGTTGCCATCACACCCACGTTCAAGTCTCAGGAAGGAATCTAGGATTTCTAAAGCAGCTGCAACAAAACACAGCCTGGATTGACAAGCAATACGATCAAGGTGCTGAGCCAGTGAAGAGGGTCTTGTTGGAGAGTTTTGTGTGCCTATTTAAAATAAGTTTGTTGTCATGACTACAAACCAGGGTATGGGTGAGAAGTGAGAACTCCAAGATGAGGGCTGATAATGTTAATTCACCCTTGAAATCTCAGCAACCATGGGGATGGGAAACAGAGATGATGATACAAACTCTTGGCATTTTACAGGGCTAAAAAACACTTTCAGAAAGAAGGTCTGTCCTAGGAACAAGGGCTAAAGCAGGGACACTGGGGACCTGGAGGAAAAGAAGGGCACCCAAGGCCTTGGAAAGGGCATAGCAAAGCAGGAACTGCCCCTCGAGAGACTCATCTGCAGACTCCCTCTCTAACCATAAACTTGGCTTCAGCAAGGACAGGGAGATGTCCTCATGTCTGGTGCAAGGCAATTAACAGGGATCTTATTAGCCCAGAGATGTGTGACACTGCCAGAACCTGCTCCTGGGACTGTCACACTGGTAACACTACCAGAAGATTAACAAAAAAATGGGGGTTTGGCCAGTGAGGAACAAATGAAGAAAAGCCCAAGTGATTGCAGAGGGATGGAGAGAGGCAATGCCTTGCTGTGCTCCGAGCTCGGATTCCAAAGGAGCCAGTGCAGAGCTGGTGCAGGCTCTGCAGAAGGCAGCAGATGTGTGTGTGGGGGTGGAGGGTGTTTATGAGCACAATAAATAAATGTATGAATCCCTATAAAAGTTCCCATATAAAAGTGAGTTAGAGCTACCCAAGGGCTGTGGCCTCCTAATAAAAATCACATCCTGCAAGCACAGTATGCAGCAGCAGCTGAACTGTAACTGTGTGGCTGCAGCACTGAAAGGCTGTGAGTCTGCTGCTCCCAGACTCTTGGGTGAAGTGCTGACCCCACTAAATGCAGGAGGAATTTTGGTACTCCCTTCAGTATAGTCAGGATTTTGCCCTGGGAGGGGCTTCTTTGAACCTCAAAGCATAGGAAGCAGTTTTGGGTCTGACTTTTTGTCAAATGTAATCCTTTTCACTTCTTAAAAAGAATCAATCTGCAAGTGGCTGAAGATCTTGGCTTGAGCCACTGACAGTTTCCAGTATGACAGATTAGAGCTGGATCAAAACAAATACAAAATTCTTCCAGAAAGCATGGTCAGTCACTCGTCTCCTCCAAAATAACCAAGGAAAAGTACTGCTTTATGGCTGAGCAGCAATTTCCATCAAAAAGTTTTGAATTTTTAATTAAGATGTTGGGGGGGGTGGTCATTAAAATACCAAACTCTCTAATTTTGTATGCCTAAATAGAAACC
>JAWWEE010000041.1:3793597-3803998 GCA_035221455.1 Xenops minutus
TTTAATTAAGATGTTGGGGGGGGGGGTGGTCATTAAAATACCAAACTCTTTAATTTTGTATGTCTAAATAGAAACCGTGTACTTTTTTGCTCATTAAACTTAAATAAAAGTTTTTAAAATATCTCCCACAGAAACAAAAAGAAAAGAAAGCATTAATAATAATTTCTTCCCCCACTCACAGCCTGGGGAGGGTGTGCTGACCCCTCCCTGGCACTGTTTTCTGGGGTGATGGACTATGACAGCAACAGGCACTTGCAGATTCCCAGCCTGTGAATTCCCCACTGATCTGACCCTTTCCCCAGAGCCTTCCCTTGCTCTGCTGCTCTCCTGGGAGGTGGTGAGCAGACCCCACGGGTGTCAGCTGAGAGGGTGGCTATCAAACTCCAGTCCCAGCCCATGAGTCACAAAGGCACCTTCGGCCACCCATTCCCACTCTGAGTTCAGGTCCTCACTCCCAGGGGGAGCTGCAACTGTTCCCAGTTCCAACACACAGTTCTCTAGTTATTAAGACTGTCCTCATGTTTCACATGGGTGCCAATCAGAGCTAAACAAAATGCTCCCCTCTCCTACGAGCACATTGCTGCTGGAACAGCAACCTTGTTCCATGACAAACAGCATCTTGCAGTGCACTGCAGGACTAATTGCATTGCTTTGCTGATATAATGCTCAGAGAAGACGTCAGCTTTGCCTACGGGCAACAAGGACATCATTGATTTATTCAGGACCTACGGCGAGTTGTCACAGGTTGCATTCTCTTTGATAATAAAGCCTTACAGACAAGGTTTAAAATTCAGCTGCAGCCCTAATTGAAACATAGCTAATTACTGAAGGTCTGCCTTTACAGCCAGTTCTATTGTTACTGGGCTAACGTTCTGCAAACCCAACAGTCAAACTCTCCCTTCCCTTAAAAAGAAGGAAAACCCCCCATCTACTATTCAAGCAAGTCCAGTGGGAAATTACAGATTCCTCTCTTTGAGCCCGAGGTAGCTACCAGCCAACAGCCCCATCCCACAGGGGCTCAATGACTTCAAAGGATGCCTGTGGAATCAGCCTCCAAATTAAGGCCAATGCTGGAGACAGGAGAATTCAAAGTGGCTGGAGCAAACATCCAGCCCAGACCACAAGCAATTTAGTGTGCATCTACCTTTTCAGTGGCAGCAAATCCTACGAGCCCCAGCAAATTCAAACACATCACAGAGTTTAGGTGTGACCATTACAGTCAGCCCGCTGCCACCTGCCAGCTGTGGCACAGCAAAGGAGCTGCAGTCAGGACACCTGGAGGAGCAGTTGGTCACAGCTAACTGGGTATAAAGGAGCACTCATCAGAACAGGCAGCCCACTTCCTAGCTGGAGGATAACGGGATCCCCAGGGTACTAAGGACATCCTTTCACACACTGCTCCACAGCTTTTGGCTTTGCAGTTCAGCCAGACACAGAGGCAAGATTATCACCTCATAAAGCAGGGATGAAATCCCATCCCAACTTTACTGCCAGCGGCAGAGCAAGCTGCCTTGCAGAAGGTGACATTTACACACACACACAACCACACAAAAGTTTATGACATCAAGAGAGTGCTGCAGTTTAGAAGCAAGTCAACCCTGGAAAAATCCACCAGTTTATGGCTGCTTCACATTTCAGCCTGGCAGATGGAAGGAATGCCACAAAGCAAGCGTGTCAGCTAAAGCAGCTAAAAGCATCATTTACAAACTAGAACCCACAACCCCAAATCTCTGCAGCTCTAGCTCAGAGCTCTCCAGAGCTGTGCTGATTTCAGCCAGCTGCAGACCTGACCCAAGGCATTTAACATGACACAACCACAGTCTTTGGTACAGGAGCAGATACTTGGCTAATTCTGTGTGAGTTTAAAGCAGCAGGTGCTCCCCGGAGGATGTAACCCCACGGAACTCAGTTTAGCAGCTGGGGAGCCATTTCAAAGAACACAGTGCTGGTTTTACAGGTCCCAGTCTGCCTGCCTGAAAGGCTAGAACATCCTTTAATCCACAGGCAAGGATAGCACAACTGGCAGCAAGCAGAGCACCTGCAGCCCCTGTGCCATCAGGGATGGGTTCACTCCTGTCCCTGGCCACTCTGAAGAGGGACTGAAAGGCCCAAAGCAGTCGTGATAATTATGACTTGCACACCAGCATCCTGGGAAGTGGGAGCAGGGAGCACATTACTCCTAGGCTGTATTTTAAATGCAGGGAAAAGCTAGTACAGAGGAAATTAACTGGAGGTTAGAGTCTTTGCTCACAAGACAGAGACAATATATCAGATGTTCACATACCTGATCAAATAGGGCTTTCCAGTGCTGAGAGGTAATGCATAAGGAGGAAAAAGAAGAAAAAGAAGGTATAAGAGCAACAGCATTAACATGCAGTAAACTGTAGAAGTACATTCTAACAGAGGAATAACCAAATGATTTAATGCCATTTCCAACATCCTCCTTCATCCCAGAATCACCTACCCTTCCGGGGGAGGAGGCAGGGGGAATCTACCAAACACAGGGAGGACAGTTTTCATTTACAAATCCAAATTAGGATGAACTCAGAACATTCATGTGTTAATTCTGTTTTCTCCCGCTTTGTCTACTCGAAGGCGAGCAAGGAATAAAAGACTTTTCTACTCACAGGGATCAAGAAAGCTTGGTGTATATTGAGGGGAGGGAGGAATTAACAATGGTTTTTCAGATCACTTTCTGAGATCCTGTGGCCCAATACTGACCCCTCGGTTGCCTTGCTGGGTAGTCAGAGCCCTCTCTGCTGCCTGCTCCTCACTCTGGCAGGGATTTGCTGCAGGGTCTTTAACAACCCATCAGTTTTGTGAACCTCACATGTCCACATTTGAAAAACAGGTAATTCCTCTTGTGCAAGGTGGGAGTGTAGAAGGCTGGGGAGAGCCCTTTATAAAGATTTACTCAGCACCTTTTGTTCTAGCACGTCTGCCTTAAAAATGCTGCATAGGAGAAAGCTCCACTTCAACACTCACAAGCATGTGAACACTTCACAAGCCCTTGTCACTTGGGAACAGAAAAAAAGCTGGCAACTGACTCTAATTTATGTTTTGTAGAAAGACTGATATCAAGTCATCTCCCCAAACCAGACTTGCTGCCTCAGTGTCCCATGGAACAGGGGAAATTCCTAATGAATTGTGTAAGGCTCTCTCTCATCTCTCCTGGATTAGGCACCAGTTGAGAACACAACTTCCATGGGGCAACCACTGGCTTGGGATCTCCAGAAAAAACCTTGCACATTTCCAGCTCTTCTGTCCGAAGTGCTGTTCAGCACAACATGTTCAGCCTTGTTCAGCTCCCCAGAAAAGCAAATTGAGTAAAATGACAAACATCAGACTCAGCAAATCTCTTCACTGTGCTATAGACAAAGCAGAACTCTGGCGAGAGTCTTATCCAGTCCTGGAAGAACATTTCCTTTGACATAGTAGGCAGATCTAAAGCAGAACTGACTAGAGTGACAGTGGGATACCAGGCCACCGAATTCCTTTTCATTAGTTAAGTTGTTGGCTCCCCTCCTCCACATGTCTCTCTCCATTTATAAACTCCCATTTATCATCATAAATCAGCCCAGCACTTTAAACTGAACATTTTAGGACTGCCTGGATCCTGGCTTTGTAGCATGCTGCTTTGAGAACTGCAATGACATCACAGCCAAGCTGTTACACACTGTCAAGCCTGTGACAGCCAAATCTCCACTACGTAATATTTTTATGCTTAATAACACATAGAGAACTGACCTTGTGTCAGTTCCTGCTGGCCAAGCCAGAGAGCTTCCATCAAGCTTTCAGATTAATAACAACTGAAAATCAACCCCCAGTGAGGTCTCAGGGGGGCACAGCATAGCACAGAGCAGCTAGAATGTTCAGAGATGATGCTCTGTAGCCTGCTTGTTTCAGCAGGAAACCTTGGCCCAGGAGAAGGAGGGCATTTACACCACTTCCTGCTCTTCTGACTTGCAGATGATATATGATACCTCAGGCTTCTGTCACATCATCTACTGCCAGGTCTCAGCAGCTTCCTGTAAGGAATGCAACTGCAGGCTCTAGCTCTGTTTTGTTGATTACAGAAAACAAGGTACCAGAGTCAGATAACAATGCAGATCCCCACATGAATAACGGCGAGACTGGGTCTGACCCGAGCTGTCCTACCTCAAGGTCAAGCAGCAAATCACCAGCAGAACTGGGATGACAATCTAGACTTCACCAGGGAAAGCTCCTGTCCCAGGAGCCCAATCCTGCCAGGCACTCAGCACTTCAGCATCTCCTGGGTCCCTGGCAGGATTGAATTGCTAATGGCTGCATTTGTGTAGAGGTTGGAGCAACTCCAAGGGGCTCATGTATATCACAATAGGACCATCCAGACAAGCACAAAATTTGTCAGAGAAGAAAAGGTCACAGTCTGACGTAAGCAGATTTGGATTTGGAAACCTGGAGTGTGAAAGCTCCTGGAAAACCACCCTTTTCAAGTCAAAGTTACACATACCCCTGGATCAGGCATCTTCTCCTAGGACTAGCTGGCAGTGTTGTAGCAGAGGTCAAACTGCATCACACGTTCCCTTCTGACTGCACAGTGCTCAGGAATACAGCCTGGGGAATGCAGCTCTACCAAGCAACTGCATTTCCTCCGCTACCCTCTGGGAGGAAAATCCAACAGCAACCGAATTCTAGGTGACTCAGAGGGCTGGGGCATGAGGAGCCGGCTCTGTCCCTAAACATCCCCGGGCGGGCTCCTCAGCAGCGGCAAAAAGTAGAGAGCAAAGGGGATGCGTCATTGCTGGAGGCTCAGCTCCCAAGTGTGCCCCTCGTAGCGGTGAAAGACCCGAGCCAGAGCCCGCTTCAGAAAGACATTCAGTGTCTCTGCTTCATGGCTCATTGGCAGGAACAGACCCTGCGCTTACCGCTGCAGGCTGAGCAGGCACTTTGCAGTCCTCATCCCAGCCGAGTTTGCTGGGAAGGAGAGCTGAGGAGTCCTGGGATGCACCAGGAATGCAGGCTCTGTGACGCTCACTCGCTCCCAGACAGGTGCACAGCTCCTGCCCCCGGGACCGGCAGACGCAGAACAATCGCCTGAGCTCTGCAGTCCCTGCCGCTCAGCCCGGCAGGGGCAGATTCGGGGCGCGCAGGACCACTTGGTGTCCTTCTGGGCTGGGCAGAGCCCCGGTGCCAAGTTATCCCACCCGCAGGTGCAATCGGAGCTCGGAGGGTGGAGAGAAGCCATCAGCCCTGCCGAGCCGGGGAGAAAACTTCCTCGGCTGTTTGTTGCTCGGGGGCTGGAAGAGGGAGCGGCTCCCCAGAGCGGGAGACTTTCACCTCTATCACCCTCGGGGTGGCTGCGACTCTGGGGGAGCTCCGTGTCCCCTGGGAGCCCCTGGAGCCAAGGCGTGAGCGCCTCTCCCCGCTCCAGAGGGGGCTCCGTGCGGTGCCCGTGCCCGGCCAGCCGCAGCATCCCCGCGGGTCCGGCCGGCTCTCCAGCCCCGGGAGGGAAGGGAAGGGAAGGGAAGGGAAGGGAAGGGAAGGGAAGGGAAGGGAAGGGAAGGGGCCAGCCCGGCGGTGCCGAGCCCGCAGACAGCGGGGGGCGGCGGGGCCAGCAGCTTTCCCTGTCCCCGCGGGGTCACCGGCCCCGCTCCTGCCCCCATGCCGGGCTGCAGCTATGAATAGCCTGAGCCGATTAACCCTGCCCGGGGGAGAGCGGGGAAGGCAGCCAGCGAGGGAAACTTACATCCTCCGCGGCCATAGGTAGGACATCCTCGGAGTCCAGCACCTCGATTTCTTCCGCCTCCGAGCTGGCAGCCACAGCAGGGGAAGAGCTGGCGTGAGGCTCCGGCAGCCTGTCTCCCATGCTTGGGAACGGTCCCCCTCCAGCGCCCGCCCCCCCTCCTCCCCAGATCCGTAAAGAAATTAAACCTAGCTGCTGCTTGGCAAACTTTCAAGCGCAGCCGAGCCTGCCTTCATGACTCCCGCAGGCGGGAGGGGAGGAAATCCTCCATCCAGGGAACATCCAATTAGCGCGGGCAGCATCCCCGCGGCCGCGCTCCGGCCGGGGCACTGACCCCTCCCCGCCTCCCGCTGCCCGCCCCTCGGCCCCCTCCTCCCCCGAGACATGGCCCGGGGTGGGGGTCCGCCCTTCCCGGCGCGGGGGAGCCCGGGGGGCTCTGGCAGGCAGAGCCCGGAGCTGCGGCACGTCCGAGGATGCGGCTGGGCGGCCCCGGCACCGCCTGGCCCGGGGCGACCCTCCGAGCATCGGCCGTGCCCAGCCCCGGGGCCGGTCCCAGCACCGGTCCCAGCACGGTCCCAGCACGGTCCTGCCCGCGGCACGGGGGCCAGATGGGTCTGGTGCCTCTGCGGGGAACTTCTCCGTCCCGGAGAGTCCCACCGTGACGGGCTGGTGTGGGGTTTTACATCTGTTACCACAGGGGCTTGTTCCTCTAGGTCAGGATGGGTAAGTTAACCACCTGGAGCCCGGATTAGGAACTTGAGGAATGCCTTGACTGCGGGCAAATATCCAGCAGTTTTAGCTTCTTCCAATCGAGTACAGAAATAGCAGGTTGGCAAGGGGGAAGGGCAAGCAGAGCCAGGCTGAGCCACACGGTGCCAGTGCCTCTGTTTTCTGCTGCACCGGCAGCCAAAGCCAGACAGAGCCGGGAGGCACAGCAGGGAGAGGGTCCAGCACCACAGGCCATGTTTCCCTGGAGCAAAGGTCCAAAACCAGATCAAATGCACATGGACAGAACCAAAGTAGAAGTCCATCTTTTCTCTACAAAGTTGTTTAAAAACCAAACAACAACAATTTTTTTTAAAGGAAATCATCTAGAATACCTCTGGAAGAGGAATAGAATCTTCTATCCTGCAGCAGCAGAGCATACAGCAGTGAAGTAAAACCTTTGGACCTGAAGAGCAGAACTTTTCTGCCTCAGGATTCAAGTGGGAAAATGACAACAAAATAAAAGCTCTTCTGGGGTCTCCAGTGCGACTGATGAACAGGAGGGCTTCTGCCCCCTAAGGACCACCACTGTCATCATCAGTGAAACAGAGCAGGTTTAAAGGAGGTTCCCTGAGCACAGCTCCACTTCTCACTGCTCTAGAGCCTGTCCAGCCTGCTCTCCCAAAGCGTAAGAACAGGATACCAATTCCAGCACTTCTGAGTAGCACTAACCCACTACACTCATACAACACCACTCCTGCCAAAATGTTCCAGGCACTAAACAGCTATTATAAAAACAATCTCCTTTTGACTGAAAAACTAAACCTCATCAAAACTTCAAAACAGATGGATAAGCAAAAGTATGCTATGCCAACAGAGAGAAACAGCAATCATTTAAAGATGTCTGTAGGGAGGAGGGAAGTGAGTTTTTAAAGTAAAGAGAGAATAAATGAGCTGAATTTCAGGGGTAACAGGTTCCACACAGTTGGGGACTGTATCATCTCTGATTCCAGGTGTTAGTGGGAAAATGCCAACCGTGGAGTCTAACATGAATGCAATCAACAACAGGCATAACCCCCAAAACCTTACCTTAACACCCACCTCCCACTAAACTGGAAAACTGCTGCAAAATTGCAAGTTCATTTTTCTCCTCTGAGGAATGTTTTTCTCTAGTGGTAATGATGGGTTTGTTTTTTTCTTTTAGAGAAATATCTCTGCACATTGCACATATGAGCTAGTGCTGTGCTATAATTGTCACAGAAAGGAAATTAACAGTATTCTAATGAGGAGTTTTGTTACAGACAAATTATCATCTTGCAAGTCTGTGAGAGCCTCTTAATTTAGAATGTCATTTCTCCCCGCTGCATACCCTGGTGACTTTACCTTGGAAAACAGTAATTGCTAGAGAAACTGGGGAGCTGTGGGCCACCCCAGAGCAGATGAAGACAGAACATGGAAGGGCTCCAGAAGAAACTGAGACAGAAAGAACTTGAGATAAAAAAACCCAATCCATTTTCACATTCAGCCATGTAGGCAACCTTTTATATTCCACATGCTGCAAACAAAATGTAGATATACATCCTTCCTGGTTTGGAAGTGGCTAAAAAGGTCAGCTCATGAATATGCACTAAAAAGCCCTCAAAGTAGGGATCCAGCCAACATCTGTTAGCTAAGCTCCCTGGAACAAATCTAAACCGTTTGTTCTCAGGTCCTTTTTTTCACCCAAAGTAGCCCCAAAGGGCTTTTACAAAACTTCCCAGCTCTCACAATTGCAACTACATGGAGCAACCTACCCAGCTTGATTTCCATATCAGAGTTCAGCCCAGCGAGGCCTGGGAGACAACTTCTGAAGGAAAATGAAGTCTTTTGGATCAGAAACCCAAAATGATGCACCCAAACACAACCCTAACAAGAAATTAGATAGCACATACACAGCTGGGACTGGATCAGACCTGTCAAATTAATCCCTTCAGACTCATGAAAACAGCTAAAAATCTTTAAGGACCACAGATGGTTTGAGATTGGCATTTAAACTGAGTCCAAAAGGTAACAGTGGCAAAGGGCTCTTTGAGCATCAGTGCTGGGACAACACAACTTCACCTTTTAGAATCAATATGAATTAGACTCTGTGTGCTGCCTTTTGGCTTCTCTATGACTCATGGATACTTTCCTTCCTGGAGAGAAGGAATAGTGTGAAAAATATAAGGTCCAACCTCCTCTGATTTCTAACTTATGTTGAAAGTCAATCCTCCTGACCCTCCCCATTCCTCATGTTATATTTAGAACTTTTTCATGTCCAGCACTGAAAAAGCACACTTTAGTCTTTCCACCTGCAGCTCTCTTCTGCCCCATCAGCTCTTATTGGTTGCAGCTGGTTCTAATTGTCTTTTTGGTTATAGCTGGGGAAATAATGAAATCTGCCATTAATCTTTTCTTGAGTGTTTGTTTTAAAAGGCAGCTCTCCTACCAGGTCAGCCTTATGGTATTTAAAATGTGTCTCTGCTCCCTTTTAGCTGTCACCTGATGGGACCACAGCACAGGTTCATTCCAAACCAAAAGAATTGTTTGAAATGGAGACCAATTAGTAATTCAAGGTTAATTTCCAACATAAAATCAAGTCTTGCTTACTATTAATCCTGAACTTACAACCTTTCAGACAGGAGGTCAAAGCCGGGGGGTGAAGGATGTGTCTCCAAGGAAGAATAATCACCATCTGTGTCCTCTGAGTGGCTTTACATCGTGATGAGGCAATTCACGCATCAGACTGAGCAGGAAGAGGAGATGGAGCCTGGTTGTAGAAAATACAATGAGAAAAGTTGTTAGGAAAGCGGCAGGACCAGAGGAAGGAAAAATCACTGCTGAGGGCGAATGGACTGGGCTGCTGCTCTTTCTCCCCAGCACTGAAGAGCAGCAGCTCAGCTGTTGGGGTTTGATGTGCTCCATGAGTAGAGCACTTGGTACTCACAGTGACTTCAACCCTGGGGGGATGGTGGAGCGCTTGGCCAGCGACACAGGGACACTGTCCTCTTCCCTGGTGTCACCACCCGAGTGGGGCCACAGCAGGGATGGGTACCAGGGATGGATGCCAAGGAAGGGTGCCAGGGAAGGGTACCAGGGATGGACACCAGGGACGGGTAACAGGGATGGATACCAGGGGTGGATACCAGGGGTGGGTACCAGGGATGAGTACCAGGGGTGGATACCAGGGATGAGTACCAAGGATGGGTACCAGGGGCGGGTACCAAGGATGAGTACCAGGGATGGGTACCAGGGACGGGTACCAGGGGTGGATAACAGGTATGGGTACCAGGGATGGGTACCAGGGCCTGCGCCTCTCCCCTGAGCAAATTCCCGTCCCCACACCCCGGGGCAGGGCTGTTTTACCCCAAGGCGGGCGGTGCAGCGCTCGGTGCGGCCGTCGGGGCGAACCCTCCGCGGGAGCGGCTCCTTCACCTCCCTCGGGAGGCACAGCCGGGTCTGGGCGGGCAGGGTGGCCCTCTGCTCCCCCAGGGCTGAGGGGTCATGTCCCGGTTCCTCAGGATTGAGGGATCATCTCCTGTTCCCTCAGGATTGACGGGATCATCTCCCATCCCCTCAGAATTGACGGGATTCCCTCCCGTCCCCTCAGGATTGAGGGATCATGTCCCCTTCCCTCAGGATTGAGGGATCATCTCCCGTTCCCTCAGGATTGACGGGATCATGTCCCCTTCCCTCAGGATTGAGGGATCATGTCCCCTTCTCTCAGGACTTAGGGGATCATCTCCCGTTCCCCCAGGACTGAGGGATCCCTCCCATCCCCCAGGACTGAGGGATCCCCTCCCATTCCCTCAGGATTGAGGGATCCCCTCCCTTTCCCCCAGGATTTAGGGATCCCCTCCCTTTCCCCCAGGATTTAGGGATCCCCTCCCTTTCCCCCAGGACTGAGGGATCCCCTCCCTTTCCCTCAGGATTGAGGGATCCCCTCCCATTCC
>JAWWEE010000041.1:3804098-3852390 GCA_035221455.1 Xenops minutus
CCCCACGAGTGCGGGCTCCCCGCCCCTGCCCTCAGGATTGAGGGATCCCCTCCCATTCCCCCACGACTGAGGGATCCCCTCCCATTCCCCTCAGGATTGAGGGATCCCCTCCCTTTCCCTCAGGATTGAGGGATCCCCTCCCTTTCCCTCAGGATTGAGGGATCCCCTCCCATTCCCCTCAGGACTGAGGGATCCCCTCCCTTTCCCTCAGGACTGAGGGATCCCCTCCCTTTCCCCCAGGACTGAGGGATCCCCTTCCTTTCCCCCAGGACTGAGGGATCCCCTCCCTTTCCCCCAGGATTTAGGGATCCCCTCCCGCTCCCGCCCCCTGGCGGCCGCTCCCGGCCCTCGGGAATGTCCCAGGACCCCGCACATCTGGAACATCCCTCCCACCCCTGGAGCTGCTGCTGCCCGGTGAATTAACACCAAAACACCCACCCCACACCACCCGAATGCTCGCTTCCTTCTCCTCCGCTCTTCTGGCCTTGCAAACACAAAGTTCGCGGTTTGGCTGTTTGTATTTCAGATTTAAAGTTGTTTCAGTCTTCATGTAAATCAGAAATAAACCTCTACTGGAGGCAGCACGGTCATGAGAGGGATGAGAGAAACACAGCCAGGGTGGGCACTGAGAGTATCCCCTCACTTAAAGGACAAAGTTTGGTTAAACTCCACTTCTCAGAGCAGAAGAAAGAAAAGAAAAACACAAGCACAGGACACAGTTATTTTATTGAAATACTTGAAAAGGCCAGCAATGGAAAAATAGGTCTGTCATGAGGAATTAATGTTTGTTTTACTTGATCGTTAAAAAAGCTGTGTCTATATGTAATTCCAGC
Source organism: Xenops minutus (assembly GCA_035221455.1). Classification (NCBI taxonomy): domain Eukaryota; kingdom Metazoa; phylum Chordata; class Aves; order Passeriformes; family Furnariidae; genus Xenops; species Xenops minutus. The sequence goes on from JAWWEE010000041.1 coordinate 3,804,932, forward strand.
CTGGTACAGAATGCACTGTGATCCATGCAACTAATACCTACAGCAGAACAGGCACTGTGTACTCGTGTGTCCTTGATACACAGCTTGACTGACACATGGGAGAAGGTAAACTGCTGCTCTGTCCGAATTAGAAACATTTATAATATACAAATTTGCTCGTCTGATTCGCAGGGGCCATAAAACACAACAGAGTGGAAAACGAGAGACGGATTAAACACAGCATATGAACTTGATCTGGCAGCTTTTGAACTTAGTGTTTTTCCTTTAAAAAGAAAAAAACAGACTCTAAACATGTCACTGGTCATGTAAAATACAAAATCATAGGCCAGGACAGCAAAGGTGACTTTTCTTGAAATACATAATTAGAAGGGAAAATTTGTTCGTCAGTTAAAAATATGGATGAAAATCACAAATTCTGCCTGGTATAGCTTATAGTCCAAAAAGATGAAGTCACTTCAGATGAATGTGAAATAAATAAGCAATCCTTGAGGAAGTCTGATCCTTGAGTTGAATCTACTCTACTGAAAATTAATTTCACCTATACACTAGAATGTCACCATGGTGGACATCTAAGAACAGTATTTTGAATAGGTTTTTGGGAAGCAATGTCTTACTTGCTTTAATATATACAGGTTATTTACAACAAATTCCCTTTTGGCCTCACAAGTTAAGCCATTTTACCTGGCTGTTAAGATGCAATTCCTTTTTTTCCCCCCACACATTATGCAATACTGTAGTTAGAGCTATAATTTAAAATAATCTTATGCATGAATTACAAATATTAATAAAGTAACTCTGCATATATAAATATTTCTAGCAGAATTTAAAGCATTCAGAATGTACATAAAAGTGGTTTCTTTATTTATTTATTTGGTAGGGCCAGATGTGCTTCTTCTCAAATCATCGCTGCTTCAGTAGTGCTTTGTACATTGCAAACCCCAGAACTGCAAAGACAGTAGCACCAAAACTTGCTCGGAGCCAGAACGTGGAGCTCTTGAGGTCCGCTTGTGTCACGTGCCTAAAATTCAACACACACACAAAACCAGGTAAATTCCACACCAGCAACACCAGACAGCTCGAGCTAAACTACTCTGCTTTTGGAAATTCATCACCACACTTGTCACAGGCAAACAGCTCACAGTTCAGCCTTACGAGCACTTTGCAGCCATCTGACTTCTCTGAGAGCTCAGGGTTTGCTCTGCAGCCCTGAGCACATCAGACCTCACAGTCAGAGCGCTCACACTGAGGAGAAAGGCAGGAGCACATCACCACTCATGGGTGTGGGGAGGGCAGGGTGTTTCCTTTGAGGGGACCAGCAAGCATTCAGGAAAGGAAACCCAAAATAGCTAGAAATAATTAATAACCATAGTGAGAACAACTCTATCCAGCAAAACACTTTTTTCTTTTTTTTAGTTTCTAAATGTTGAGATTAAATATTTCTGCTTTTCCATGAAAAACTTCCCAATCCTGTTGAGTATCTACTTATTCTTCTTCCCCCAAAGTTTACTGACAAGTAGCAAGTAATATTTTTCCAAAAGCTAGAATCAAAAGGAGCATTTATAAATCCCTTTCTTCCCAGTAGTCACAAGAACAGCAGCAGCAACAGTCATCCAACACCAAGCTGAAAGCTGAGAGTGTCAGTGAAACAAGCAGTGACCAATGGCACCAACAGAAAAGGACAGGATGAAGTGACTATGACAGAAAAAGCCACATCTTGCATGACAGTAGAGACAAGCAATGACCCAACTCTCCCAAATGTTGAAGAAGTCTGTGAACATGCTCAGTTAAACACGGCTGGCCACCCTCACAGCAGTCTCAAGTATGACAGCTTACCAGAGAGCAGGGCTACTGTTTAAAACAAGTTATCATAAATGCCATCGTTCAAAGCACAGGAAGTTCCTAAACAATAGTAAAGTTGATTTTTTTCTTTGCTTTTAAGATAGAACTTAGAACAGAACTTCACTAGCCTACATGGCTTAGCCTGTGTTAACCACGAGGGGTTACTCAGTGAAGCTGCAGGAGGGTTTAGGACAGGGAGCACAGAGATCCTGAGCACACACTGTGCAGAGGTTCTCGGACTGAGAACTGCAGAGCTGGAGCTCACAAGCTGTTTAACAGAGCAGGAATTGTTACTTGCTACCAAACTACACAAACCCAGTCTCGGATATTATTCAGTAGACACTTGAAGGAGCAGGATCAGCCATAGAGTTAGCAGTGTTCTGTCATACACATGCTGGAGAACAGGCTCTTGGGTGCACACACAGCAAAACAGCTGCTCTCTAAAAAATCCTGATCTTGTTTAAGAATGTCTTGCTGGGTTATGGAACAGACCAAATCCAGGGATTCCTGCAAGCATTAGTTTTTCTACAGCTAGTTGGGACAAACTAGACGTCAAGTGGCTTGCTGAGGGGAAGAGAGGGAAAAGGCAATGGCAAGGTCACCTTGGTTTGGCTGTTGTTACCTGTCTTCAAGTAAACGTGGCCCAAGGGATGACTCCATGAAGATGGAATCTTCTAGAGAGCTGACGGCGTGCACCTGCTGCAGTACACGGCTCTGCTGGTCTGCCAACAGCACGGCCCCCAGCTCAGCCAGGCAGGCTCTTAACCTTGGCACACACATGCACAGGGCACTTCACTGCAGGGCTCAGCAACAGCAACTCTCTCAAATATGCTCACACCACAAAGCCCAGAGAATGTAGGAGTTTCAGCCATCTAGCCCCTGATTCTTGTGCAGTTGTTAAAAACTTAGTGCTTGGGGGAAGGACAGAAACAAATGGAGTTTGTACTTTCGATGAGCTAAGTAGAACAGATGATTTCCCATAGCTAAATGCCATTGCTTAAGGACAAAGAAAACTGCTCAAGAAACTGAATCTCTCTCCCCACTCCATCTCCACAGCCTCAGCTTTCTGGTGTCCACTGCAACATTCCAGCACCACATGCAGGAGCACCTGTGCTAAATACACTGCAATGACTCCAAAACATCAGCCCGAAATCTGACAAGATCCCATTACTGGGATAAAATACTGTACATATATTTTATCACTATTGTGGTGGTCTGAGTTTCTTCTTTAGAAAAGGCTGTAAAATCCTTGTTTTCAGATCTGTAAATTATAAGGCCTTATCTGTGTATGTAAAATAAATCACTTGTATGTAACATGATTTCAATAATTATGTGACAAGCTGTTGGATGAATATTTGTATAACTAACAAGTCTCCAGTTTAATTTGGTTAATTCAAATGCCCAACTATTTGTATAATTTGAAAAAAACATCCCTTTAAATGTGCAAATCAATGTTTAAATTGCAAATGAATGCTTTTGCATTGCCTCATAAAGCACATGTAGATTTTCTGATTCCTACCTATAATTTGCCTTGTCCTGAATTTCGCTCATGTCCATATGTAATGGTATGCAAGAAACTTGCTGAGCACGCTTCATCCTTCTAAAAGCAATTAATTTATTCTCAGTCATGATAAAACCCTTTTGTAATGTCTAAAGGGAAAGTAAATTGGCTTTGATCCCTTTCCGAAGCCTAACAGTAAGAGACTCTTTCATTTCAATAAGGAACTAAATGGAGACAGGGACTTGTCTTACAGCCTCAAGGAAATCCACTGCCTTCAGGAAGAAATGACTGGGGACCTCTGACTGTGTCAGCCCACAAATTCAAAGTTCCAAACTGCTTACTGAAATCCAGAACACTATGGATGTCTAACTGCCTTACAGCTTTGAAAAAAGTCCAGTTTTTCTTCTTTCGATGTTCCTTATGCTGTCATAAAATCCATTGTTACAACTTCAATGCCTAATATTGTTTAGCTGCCATTAAAGGAACAAAACAAATCTGAGATTAAAAAAAGGATCAATATTTGCTTCCAGCACATGAAGGTGGTTACAGTGCAGAAAAACTTTTTCCAATACATACTGAAAAGTTCTGTCTCTTCAAAAAATAATGTTCAAACTTTATTTCAGTCTAGCTGTGGTTATGAAGTTATTTTTCACCAGTGGCAGAAGTTGTTACTGCCTTGTTAGTAAGAGGGTAACCCTGAACTAGAAAAATTATTGTCTCTAAGGGTAAAACATATATAAATGTGCACTTACAGACATACACAGTAGTAGTCAGGACTCCATAAGTGAAGCTGTATTTAAAACTATTCCTTATTAGTAATAATAATGAGCTTCCCAGAAAGACTGCTATGTGTACTTAATTAAACAGTTAGTTACACAAATATAAGAAAGTCTAAAAAATTTGCCTGTGCCATAAAATTCATATTTGAATGCACATTTTTTTGGAGAAAAAGACATTTTTATTCAACCTACCCTTAACAGTGAGTCAAGTATCTTGTCACTTGTTGAATAAGATCTTTGAAATCTGAACAGTCTTTCTTTCAAGAGACTTTAACAACTTACAATAAGTTTGCCACATGCACTAATTGAGAGGTTAATTAACTGAGCATGGCAGCCATGGGGCCACACAGAAACTGCTGAGTTCGGGGCCAACACTGACACCTTCCTCTGTGTCAGCAGCAGAAGAGTCCCAGGTTTGGGAAGATTTCACCTTAACAACAGAAGTACAAAGCCTTTCCTATAGTAACTTCCAAAGCATTTCAGGAGCACAGAGGTGAGGCCAACAGGCTGCTCACACCACAGCTAACAGCCAGTTCATGCAGCAGCAGCAGCTTTGCCAGACAAAGGGTCACAATAAAATATAAGCAACTGCATTCCAAAAGCACCATGTAACATGCACAAGCTGCTGCAGCTTCCCTCCAGGCACAGATCTTCTGAGGATGCAAACCAGCTCCAGCAGTTAGAATGTCCCCCCATGCATTAGTCATCTAAAATAGAAAAAGCTCCAAATGCATCTTATTATCTACAAAGCCTCAAAAAGGATGTAAAATCCAATTCAATAAAATCTTTTTAGAAAGAAATCAGGGGGCACAGCTCTGCAAATTCCTACACAGGCTGGGGCATCACAGTTTGGAGCAGGAGGAAAATAGGTAAGAAAATACTGCTATTCTGTCCTAATTTGGGGGGACCTCAGTGTATGGATCAATTTCTGCTATTAGATTTAATGGCAATATAGCTTTGACAAATAATCTGCATACACTGCACAGTGAGAAATAAACCCTGGGCTGTGTTCTCAGAACTTCCCCATTATTACAGGAAAATGAAACTATTGTCTTAATTTCACAGAAGGAAGGTTTTCATAGAAAGCAAAACCTTACTAATAGTTCCCGAAACAACCAGGTTTTATATGCAAGTAGAATTTCACTTCAATTCCATAAAGTTTCAAAAACTTTAGAAGAAACACATGCTCTGAGAAGTCTCTTCACTGAACAAAGCAACTCTCATGCATTAGGATTATTTTATTTTGAAATGAACTTAGCTGACAGCAAAATGCCACTACTGTGCAAGCAAAAGGCAACATGAATGACTGTAAATCAAGGGAAAAAAAAGCCAAAAATCCAAGCTCATCACTAAAGAAATGGTTAGAATGACAAAACCAAAACCCCTGCTTTTAAAAAGAGGTAAAACAATGTAGTAAGAAGAGATTAAGTGCCAGCCAGACAAAACCAAATGAACACCTAAAGGAAAGAACAAATTAAAAATATAAAAGCACTACAGGATAGAAACAAGTCTCAGACATGCACGTGGAGTGCTTTGGATGCAGTGCCTTCCTCCTCGGGGAACCAAGGCAAGTGATCCTGGGCAGTTCAAACCCACAATCCCAGTCCTGCACAATAAACATCTCCAAGCTGACCTTGCCTTCCTGACAGCCTAAACCCCCTGGGACAGCCCCTGTTTGTCCACAGAGGAGAAACTGAGGGGGGGCATGAACAGGTTTCTCAGATGCACAATGTTCTTGCTTTAATTACCAAGGTGGGAATATTCAAATGTGCTATTGTATTTTGCCTTGGTAACAGTGTTTGAGGATTACTTAGCAACAAACACAGGAAAGGGGCCAGTGTGAAAAAAAAACAGTTTACCTGAGAAGCTTCCACTGCCTAAAGCCTCAGAATAGGAAGGGACCAGGAGAATAAAGTATTCTCGAGGAACATTGTTCCCTCATCAGTTATCTAACTTTGGCCCAACTCTCTGACCTAATGTAAGCACTTATGAAGGCAAAATAAGAAAAGTTACAGAAACTAACTACATCAGGAAGTCCTTCTTGACCCAAATGCTTTCTCTAATCACATCATGAGATTAAAAACCTACCATTTTTAAACAAGAAATCCATCTCTACCCTCTTCAGTCTACAACTGGGAGCCAATTCCTCTTGTTTACAGGGATCTCAGCTCTCCTATAAATGCAGTTATTCAGCAGTTCCTGTGCTGAATGGTGAATACCTTGCAGCAAAGTGTTTGGTAAGAACTGGGGAGATGAAGTGAGTGTGCTGGAAACCTGCAACAACTGAATTCAGGGACTGAATGGCTGGAGACAAAGGGGCTCCAGCAAATAATTCTTCTTTCTGTAGAGAAGTACCTGTGAGGAATTCTCTTTACCTTGAATTACAGACTAAAATTTTTAGGCAGTAGTAGAGTCCTATGTTTATTCCACACTCCCTAGTGATAAGGTGTGGAATGGCACCCCAAATCTTCTCATTGCAAGGTTTCAGTACCTTGAGTCCCTGATAGTATTTCAGAAGAATGAAGTTTAATGTCTAAAGCAGGACTCCAAAACCCCACAAGCCACACCAGCCAATGGAGCAACCCATAGCCATTGCAAACAATGGAGATGTGCTACAGAGGTGATTTCAGCCTCAGCAATGAAGAGCTGGCATTTCCTAGTAGTGACTGCCCAGTGAGGTTTTAGAGTGACAATATGCCAGGAGATTGCTGTTCCAAGGGATTTCTGCCTGCAGGATGACTGCTGGGGAAGAGATGCAGCATCAACAACCTCACTCATTCAGTCTTCTCCTAAGCTAGAAAGTTTTTCACCCTTCTTTGAATTCTCCCTCTGTGGTTAACACTTCTGTCTTGGATTAAAGTGGTGTTTCACAACCATGCTTAATCCTGTAGGTGGGTGTATCAGCAGGGCCTCCTACGTGTGTGGAACTTGCATTTAAAGGAGACAGACACTCTCATTGGAGCAGCTACATCTGAAACCATAAAAAGTAGTAACACACATGGACCAGCAGCATGTCAGGATATTCTAACCATGGCCTTCAATCTAAGCCTCCAAGAAGGCCATGAATGACGGAACCACTTCACTGCAACAATTGTCGGGTTTGAACTCCCATTTGCTGGGGTGTGATGGCAAGTGCTGAGGTGTTAGTAAATCATGTGTCAAAAGCTCCTGCAGTACACACAGGACAAGCTACAGCACTGTTTTCAATGATGAAAACCAGTTATCTCTTTACCAATTGTTTTTCCAAAGTGTCTGGAAATGCAAATGTTTAAGCATTTATCACTTCTTACATGTTGCATTCCATTCAGAGAGGGATGCTAAAAGATCTGGATTAATTTTTTTTAAACACAAAATACTCACTCTTTGTGTAAACCAAGCATAACACACACACACACACACACACAGAAATTCTATGAATTCCCAAATACCAAACTAGCAATTCTAACCATGTAGTAAGTTACACAACGCTGCTGTAAGTCAGGCTGTGCCTTTCTGCAAGTCTCTGTGTCATTGGTATCTAAAAGGCACTACCTCTAATCAATACTAAACAAACCTGTAATGTCTCAAGTGAGACACATTACACAGATTTGTAGACACTACTTAATGTCCATTAGCAGCTCCCTAAAGACACAGTTCTAATTCCTCCACAGTATTTTTGCAATCACTAAGAACTTGAGTCAATTACCAAATGGGCAATGTTTAAAAAAAGAAATCACTGGACTAAGCTAAAAGTACCTTCAAGTTAAACAAAGTTTGACAATTCTATGACCATTATTAAAGTACCTGCCTAGGTGGTGGATATGGAGTGAAAACCCTGCAGTATACAAGGTTCCCAACTGCTTTTTTAAAAAAAAAAAAACAAAACCAAAAAACCCTTTATTCTTAAAAAGCACACCTGGTACCTAGTAAATAAAGTTAAGGACCTGTTAAGAACTGCAGTGAAGAGTTTGTTCTTTACAGATTGCAGCAAGTCTGAGTTGAGGAAGTTCTGACAGATGCAAAATGTACACCTGTTGCAGGCGCACATACAGCGTAACCGGGCATGGCTGCGGAGACACACAGAAGGACAGCAGTTGAAATCTTGCTCATCAAATCACTGCACATTAGGGCTGTGCCACAACCAAGAGAGTCAGGAATAAAAGGGACATTGGAATGAGGAAGGAGAGGAGGAAAATAAAATGCACCAAGGGAAGAAAGGGTCCAACTACAGCTGTGCAGAGCTCAGGGTTAGAGGCCGCACGCCTTGGAGGGTTTGGCAGCCCCAGCGTGCACAGATCTCAGTGGCAAAGCACAAGGTGACAATGTTTGCTCAATTGGGACCAGTTTGGAAGGAAAGCACTCAAGGGCTCCTGAGTATGTCTGCACAGCAATAGGTAACACCCCTTTTTCAAAGGAAAGGAAGCCACATTTTCTACCACTTTGCACACTTTACAAGGTGACAGTTGGCTCTATTTTTCCCACCCTAACAAACACAACATGCTTGGAACCTAAGGGAGAAGCAGGAATATTGATATGACAGACATTTGGTCAGTACTAAACTTTAGTGTTTCCCAGTATTCCAGTGCTATAAAATAAACACAGAAGAACCACCCCCCCCAGACTGAAGCTTTACAGGTCTAGTTCAATAAATTCAGTTTCAAATAATCAAAACCACCATATTATTTTAGGTAAAGGTGACATTAATTCTATTTAATTTAAAGCAAATGTCAGCTGTCATACTAGACTCCATCTGCTGTAATATTTATATAGTTTACCACCATATTAAAAGCTCCACCCACCAAAAAAACAGATGCAAAGTGAGCTTAGCAACAGTGAGACATGAGGAGAATCTGCATTAAAGTATCTTGTTTCTGAAGTCCAAAGGTGTTTATACAGAAATTCTATTAAAAATATAATATTTATTAGATTAATGAAATGAAGCAAATAGCAATAAACACCCTGACAATAAAAAGACTTCAAGCAGGGCATTGGTGGAACTGTTGTGCACTAAGGTGTTGTTACTTGTAATCAACTGCCAAGTTGATCTATGAGCAAGGATTACAGTACAACTCATCCATGGATATCTCAAAAACACCAAGATATGAAACTATACTGAGCTTTGCATGCACAGTAAGGACCAAAGGGAACTCTACATATCCACTGGAAGTTGCCACACGAGCTGGATGAACTAGTGTTTTCCCTAAAAAACACCTTGGCAACAATATTTGAGAGCAATTTGTGTGTTGGATACGAGCCAGCTTTCTCAGTTTGAGGCAATCTGAAGATTCTGCTCAAGTCACTCTGCTGCTAAAGCTGGGTGAGGCGGTTCCCTGCTGTGGCTCACGATGACATGCAGTGGTTGTGAGCGTGAGCATGCACAGGACAGTAGCACAGCTCGGGTACTTACGGATACATTGCCATCGTCGTCAGCTTCACAAAGATATCCTTGCTCGGCACATCAGCAGTGTTACACGTAAAGGCTTGAGGTGGAGGCATTTTGTGTTTTTTGCAGAATTCAGAAGGAGAAATACTATAGTCCTGTCTAACTTCATGCAAGTCGGACTTGGCAGCTACCACTAAACATGGTATTCTGCTGTCCATGAAGTGCTGCTGCAAATGCAAAGAGAAAGCAGTGACAGACATGGTGTATGACACATTCAGCCTGGACCAGGCTGTGTTGCACTGCTGGCAGCAGCATTAAGATATATTCATGGCACTGAAGTCAGGCATTTCTAGAAGCACAATAGTTTACAAAAACAAGTAGATTTAGCTTTGTATGAATAACTGAACTGCACCATTAATGCACCAACCAGCACTCACAACGAAAATGTCCTTTGAGCACTAGAACCAGTGTACAGGACCAGTAATTGACACTGAATACCTAGTCAGTGAGAAGATACAGAAAGGTAAAGGCTTGTATGTATAAACTCTACAAACCTTAAAAATCCTGGCACAGTACTCAAAGGATTTGGGGTTACTGACATCATACACCAGGCAGACAGCGTCGCATATGGTCTCAGCATCAGTTAAAAAGTCTGCGTCACTGACATCGTGTAGCTGGAAAAAAAAGGTAGTTTGGAGAGGGAGAAAACCTTGTCATTGGGCAGTTAAAGGAATTCTTTCATTTTTGTTCTCTCATAATTTTCATGGCTCATTTTTATGTATCCTTAGAACTAATGGGCTGACAATAGGAAGAGCTAATGCAAAATAATAGAACAAGCTTGAAAGAACTTATTTCTGCCACTGGATATTAACATTAGCCATCCTAATCACACTGTGTGACAGATTCTTCTTTCCTGAAGAAGCAGGCTGATTTCTGATCATTTATCACACGTTGTAATTTGAAGCCCTGCAGCACAAATGGACCAGGTTCTGTACAAGTGAGGTCAAGGCTTCAAAAATAACAGGCCCTGAACAGGTTTAGTTAAAGTATCAGCAACATAAAACACCCAGAAGTTACTTGAGCCAGAAAAGAAGGGGAAATCCTCATTCATGAAGAAGAGACAATTGAAACTGGTCTATTTGCAGAAAACTGACTGATCCACTGAATTTTAATATTAACCAGAACCAGACAACCTTACCAGCAAGTATTTTTCCTGTCCATATACATAGACTGTGTTAATGGCATAGTAAGATTTGTGTTCTGCACGGATTTGCCTCTGTCTCTGAAAAAGCAGAATTCCATGTTAGACCACGGCATCTTTTCCTTTTAAGTTAGATTTGAACAGCTGTTTTACTGCATTTATTAATGAATGAAAATTCCAGTATCTTTGGTTTATTTTGCATAGCTATAACTTGGTGTACAAGTCATTATTGGGTGAAACAGACTCTGCCAAAAAAGAACAAAACCAAAAAAACCCAAACAACTGCCTCCCTACTAATTCTGTGTTCCCTCAAAGAGCTCTCCAAACTCAGTAATAACCAATGCAGCTTTATGATCAATCACTTTTGCTGAAGAGTCTTAACTCCAGAGTATATACAGGTGAATATAGGCAATATAAGGTTTCTTACCATTAGATTCCTTCCCAGAAGAGCCTGGAGAACTCCACTCTTCCCACAGCCCTTCATTCCAACAACATTGCATCGGAAGACGTTCCGCTGAGTCTGTTTTTTCTGCAGGTCTATCTTTTTATCTCTGGTCACTTAGGAAAAAGCACAAAAGTTTTGCACAAGATGTACATGCACATGTATGTATGTGAAAACAGGAAACATTAAAATGCACACAAAGCAATCTCTCGGAAATATCAAATCAAGGGTTTCACTTGAGCAGAAAGCAAAAGAGAATAAGAGAAAACCAAATGGACCATTAAACAGTTTACTCTTTCGTGTATTTATAAATCTAAACGTCCAAGTTGTAACAAATTTTTATTACCTGTAATTGCTGATGCTTGAGATTCTTGTTCTGCAAGTATGGAGTACCCTAAATAACCCAGGTACTCCAGGCAACGCTGCACGTCCAGGTATGTGGTTAGTCTGGCAGGGGGGACAGAAACAGCCTTCAATTGTCAGCACCTGTGGCACCAACTCTACTGAAACAAGACTTTGCTCCTGTCTCCAGACTGACATGGTAAAACACTCCTGGTTCTGTGCAGAACTCAAGGTCAATGGAGACAACTTTACCAGTCTTAAACACGACAAGGACAGATTTGGCTGAGGCCTATCAATGTACACGGTATTTTTTCCCCTTCCCAAATAATGTTTTCTTAATTTTTCATATTTGGAAAAAAACCCTTGTTACTGAACAGCATTATTCCAAGGAGTAAACAACAGAAATAACATTTCAACAAGTGTCAGGGAGATTTCCACATTTTGAAGAGACACTTCTTCATTGTTAACACAATAGTAGCCAAATTCTGAACAGGCTCTAAGAATTGTCTGAAGAACAGGCCACAAAAACTTGACTGCTTGGGTCAATTTTCAACTATTAAACTTTCACTCTTTCTACTAATTTTTAAGAGGAATCTACAAACAAAAAAAAATAATATCTTAAGTTCTCAGCTACAGAATGTCCCATGTCACACTCACGTCCACTGAGAGAGAAACCCTTGGTATGTGATCCATCCCCTTTCATTTGTACAAACTGTGTTGTTCACATCAGGTCCCCATGGCATGTAAGGGAAGACTTTGAACAAATCTTTCAGCTCATCGGGAGACAAAGCACAATCTCTGTCCTGAAACAAACATAATTCACTTAATTCATGTCTATTCTAAACGGGTATTTTCTTGGCATACACTTGCAAAAGTCAAGAAACTGAGCTGCTTTCTTGTTTTTAAATAAAACTATCAGCCAGTTAAAAACACTTTGGTAGCACAACTGTAACTGCCAACTGACACTCCCTGTAGACAAATATAAGCAGAGGTTGGTTCAGCAGAGCTCAACCTAAAGCCAGTTCCTGGATAAAATGACATCATGACAAAACCACATTTTTGATAGCAAAACTGCTGGCAAACTAAAGCTCTTAAGCATAATGGCACACACAGACACTCAAATGAAAAGCTTACCAAATCATGTTTATCAAAAATACTTTGAAGAAACAAGTATGCATGATGATTTAGTTCTGTTGTGCAGTCTGGGGGAATTTTTAGGCTGTTATTGAAAACAAAAACAAACACAAGAAGTGTTAATTGTGTTTATGAAGTATAGAACTATTAAAACTCAAAATTCATACTTTTTGAATTATAACATTTGGTACCTGACCTTTACATTTAACTTTAATGATTAGTCTTGAAAGAGATCAAAGCACATACTTCTTATTAGGAGCTCTAAAATGATGAGTTTATATTACATGATAGATAGCTACATAGTAATCATATTTTTGCTTGTTTGTGGTATTTTGGGTTTTGTTGTTTTTTTTTTAACAGAAAATTATGCAGTTACATTTCTGAACAGAAGCCACAGAACTGGTCAGTGTCAACTTCTTCATTTGGGGATTTTCAAAGGATCTCCAGTGCTGCGACAACACTGACAAGTTGGAATTTGTTGCCACATAAAATAAGCAACTGCTGAGATTTATGTTCCAGTTTTGCATTAAGAGTCTCTTCTGCCACCTTTCTTACAAAGAGACAGAGAGCAGCACATGAGGTGGCACAGGAGACAGAAGCTCTTCCTCTGTAATGTTCAGTCACATGGAGAGTGTGGCTGGTGGGTCATAAAGTAAGGGAGATACTCAACATAACCATGTGTTAAATAAACACTCTACAACAACACTCTCCTCCTGCCAAGGCAGGAGCAGCAGAGATTAAATGCAGGGAGGTTAAAGAGAGCTGAAATAAGAGATACCTACGGAGGAAACAAGTATTCTGGGGTCAGCTCTAAGTCATCGTCATATCCAAAGCGCCGCAGAACCGTCCAAGTGGTTTCGTGCCTCCCTCGCTGGATGAACAGTGTGTGTAGGAAAAGGAAGCCTGCAAACCAAATGGTGAGATCTTAAGGCCCTGAAGTGCTTTACAAGTATCTTTAACAGAAACAGTATTAGACTTGAAAACAAAAAAAGCTTGAAATGCACATTGAGATTTTAAACCTCCTGGGTAACATCAGTGTTATCTACACAAACTGAGGGTTCAGAAATTGGGGTTTTTGTACAAGTGTTCTCCAAAGAACTGTTCTCTTAAAACAACCCACTTGGATTTCTATTGTTGTTGTTTGGTTTTTTCAGTACCAGCATCTAAAGAACACTGAGATTTCACTGTTTAGGAAGCTCAGCCCCTGCAGTCTGAAAGAGTCCAGACAGAGATCATGTTCCAAAAGACCAGCTTTTTAATGTAAGAATGATTATCAGCATATGAAGACACATCTTTTAAGAGTTAATTAAGACTTACCTTTTAATGTCAATCCATTATCTGCAACTCCATCACTTAGGTTTTTCCTGACTACATTCTTTACATCTTCCAAAGCCTGAGGTGCCAGTGGTGTATTAAAACAAATTCTCTAAGAAAAAAACAAAAAGAGCACGTTAGAACCACTGGCTACTGAGCTGCCCAAACAGTATGTCCTGTCTGAAACACAGCCTTAAGCTTTTGATAAGCCAGTTAAGGACAATCCCATTTCTTAGTGGAAATAAATGTGTGCAAATAGTATTTATTTTGAAATACAAGCATTGGGGCTTGTACCTTGAATAATTTATTTTGCTCTTGAATGAAAACTTGAACAATGGTTAGAAATAAAAATAATACCATTTCTGTTTTTCCAAATCCATCCTTCTATGCTGCACTTGAGGCTTAATATTTAGGCCTGATTCTTTTACAGTTTACCTTCCTGCTATTTCTGCAAACACAATCACTTGCTTTTCTGCAATTATGTAGTTCAGCTATGAAGTGTGGTGAAAAAATACACAAAAGAGGTACCTGAAAGAAGTTGAGCTCTGCATCATTGAGAGTGCCATCATTATCCTGGTCAGAAATTCTAAAAATGCGAGTGAGGGCTTTAATACAGGCAGGTTTCATCTAAGGAATAAAAGAAAGTTCAGTATCTTTCTAGGCTTGAATATAAAAAGGTTACACTGAATGACACCAGGCAGCTCAATCACATGAAAACACACACTAGTCTTCATTTACAGTTTTGGAATGGGGACATCCATACACATGTTCACAAAAATAAAAAGCAAGAGGAAATAAAAACCTGACCTAGCAAATTTACATCCATAAATTTAAAGCAATTACTCCACATTAAATGTCTTTTTATTCAATTATTAGAAGAATCTCAGGCTCTTCAAGAAATGAAGGTGGCACCAGTTATTTATTTAAAAAAAAATAACTCCCAGTTCTCTACATTCAGTCTTATTGCTATGGAAAGCTTCAAAAAACAACTAAATGAATTTTTTGGTGGGAAATAAAAAAGGCCTTGAAATGTCAGTGCTGTGCAATACTAAGTAGGTCTAGAACTACAATGAACTCTTTCTAACAAGCAGACTATCTCTATTCACCAGCTCAGCTATGGCTTCAAACATCAAACACTGCAAATTGTCACAGGGCTCATTCATCTACCAGGCAAAGCACTGAGCATAGGGACGGTCTCTAGGACAAAGGAACTGCTGGGATACCTTCCAGGTGAAGGGAAACAGACACTGCCAGTGCTCTCCCCACAACTACTGGCATGATGCACTCTTCTCTTCACAGAGGTCACACAGATTGCACAGAGATTGGGTTGGGGAGACCAAACACATTTCAGCACAATTTTATCACAACATTACTAACTCACAAAGGTGATTCTGATGGAAGAAATCAAAAGAGGGTTATTCTCTGGTTCTCTACTTAACTTGAAGTAGCTTTCCTGCTGCCCAACACAACATGGGGGATACATTAGAGATTCTATTTGTATTTTCCCAGGAAATTGGATTTTCAAAAAAACATACTCCTTCATAACACTCTCAGTTAACCACCTGTGATACTTCAAAACCAGCCACATCACTTGTTTCTCATCCCTTTTACCGAAGTTTCACAAGATTCTCAGAAATTTTTTTTCCCCTTAAGTCAGGCCAAGCCTGGAGTATTTTCCCTGAAATAAATGGAGTTTACTGTGAAATGTATATCTGAAGCAGAACTGAATTGAAGGCATGATTTGGTTCACATTAGAGCTGGCTCAAACCCATCAGCAAAGCTTCTCGTTTTACTCAGCAGTTCACAACAAAAACCTGTCCTCACTGCTTTGAGCCAAGAGGAAAGGCAGGTCAGATTAACACCAAACAATCCCCAGGGTGCTGGGATGTAATGCCTGACATCTGGGGGTGGGGGTGGTGACAGAACACACCAAGAAATGCAAAATCCACTGAAAAGGAAAGAACAGCAAGGTGATTCACTCCCCCCATTATCTGCTCTGAGAATCTGTATAAATACCTCTTTCTCCTCGGGGCAGTAAAGAGGACCTGTCGGATGCAGAACAGCTTTCTGTGCATAATAAAATAACTCAGATATATTCTTCAAGTTTTTGGCTGAACACTGAAAGAGAAATCCTCACACTGATTAGTTAAGTTTCTTGGCTGTTTGTTGATTTCTTCTGAAATTTAAGCATCATTTTTTTTAAAGACTGAGCCCCCTCTTATGGGTACAGGGCTGGTTGGGAAAGGAAATATCCAGCCCCTGTACCTGGCCAGGAATTAATCAATGAGGTTTCACTACAATTTGCTGTCACACTAAGAAGAGAACTCAAAAAGCTGTGTCTGCTTTGGAGAAAAAAAAAGAAAAAGAGAGGCATATCCACACATATTAAATTTTTAACCCTATGCAGACATTTGTTTGGCTTAATATTAATTAAAGGCAGAGATGTGAGGAGGCTCTAAATATTAGAAGAATTTGACAGTAGCATTTGATTACACAATAGTATAATCTTCCCTAAAGGAAAATGACATATAAACTCACTATTATAATTACTTAAATTATATAATCCCTTTTTCTATTATACATGCTTGGCAAGAATGCACTTTTTGTTTCTTGTTCTAGCTTTAGAAAGTCTTGCATACCTCTACACATGTTTCTATCTCTGTATATTGATTCATAATGGGAAGGATAGTTTCCATACTGCTATACTCCACTAGATCAGACTTGTTTCCAACTAATATAAGAGGCAACCTAAAACCAAAAAAAATATTAAGAGCTTTAAAGACAGATGGATAACAAGATCTATCTTCATTTAGCACTCTATGTCCCACCAGAAGCCATATTATTTCCATGATGTAATTAAATACCACTGGAGGCAACAAGCAAAGCTAAATGACCGCAGTTTTAAGGAAGGTGGTTTGATACACACTTCGAATTGTACTTCTGGTTGATACAAAAGGCACCCAGTTAAATACAACAGTAACTAAGCACACTGTTATTGCACAGACACATCAGCAGAAAAACTGTGTAGCCAAAGTTAGTTACACCATAACAAATGTAAACACACCTGGTAAAAGCTGCCCGTGAAATTCACAGTAAGTAACATTGCCGCCACATGTAACAGACCTACATACTTTAAATCTCTTGTTGCTTGGACTTCTTACATAAACTTTAAATTTAGAATTTGATTTTCTTAAACAATTCACATCCCCAACACTGTTCACTGCCACCCCTCGCTGTGCAGCCCAATTCACACTTCTCATCTTTACTTAAGCACCTGCTATCTTTGTCTGTCCTTTCATTGATGAGAGGAATCCAGCGACTTGTTACCTAGAGGGGGATTAAAAACAGACATGAAAACACACATTTGCAAATCTGATGTGACTGAACCGTGCACAAGTTCCACTACAACTGCTACTGCTTCTTTCCCAAGAAGGCACATGTTCACCCACAAAGGGGGAAACAAATTAAAACTGGAGCTGATTAATGAGCAACTTTCTCAGATGAGTGAAATGACTGAAAACCCAGATGTTGAAATGGACTAGGAGCAATAAAACATCTGTACATTCTCTTTATAACCTGATCTCAAACTGCATCTCAGGCATTTTAAATGTCTAATGTAGATTTCAGCTTGACATCAATTAGCAGTGCACAAGTTCCCTCTAAGGCAATAATGGGATGAAATGTGTTACTGTACCTTATCAATAGAATTCTTGTTGTTTACAGCATATACTATACAAATCACATTGGCCTGAAATGAGAAGAAAGGAAAGGCATGGAATTCCACTGCTCAGAGTCTCTGGAGCAACAGACACAATTAAGATCCATACACAACATTAGAGGAAGAACAGTTCCACCATTAGTCAAACACTCTCTCCCTGCCTTCTTTAAGCCATCTGCAGCCTCAACAACAGCTTAAACCAAACAATTGATGTGTTGAGAAGCACCAAAAAGCCTGTCTTGCAGTGTAACATTCCCAGCCTGTGCCTGCAGAGCCCCATGCTACCAGGAAACCTAAACTGAAGCCATAAGCACCAAACTGAAGCCAGGAATGGAACACAACACCACGACAGACTGTGCAGAACATGTGCAAAGGTGCTCAAAAAGAACTGAGAACAGGGAACAGAAGGAAGGATAAAATTACCAAGAATCCTGTGCTATTCATAAATGCAATAGTGCAGCCTGACAGGAAGAAGCAAAATGGATCTTTCCAGGGTAGGATTATTTCTTTACAAAACTGGCCTGTTGATTAGAAGGTATTTAGGTTCTGTCCTTTCACTTGGAAGGACAAAGCTGAAGCTCAGTTCACCAACACAGTGCCAGTACCTATTTTGCTTAACTAGAGGAAGCTTTACTATAGCACAAGGCACAAAACAAAACAAAAAATGGCAAGCAAGAGAGGCTTTTTCCTTCCATTCAAACTGAAGCCCATCTAATGCAGAGAAATTCACAGGAAAGATTTCTCCTAAGCTGTTTTCTAGTCAACATTAAAACACACTTACCTGTGATATTTCATGGTAGAGCTGCTCATCACTCTGCTCTGCTTCTGCATTCAATAGAATAAGTCACTCATTAATACTCTTTTATTAACTCTCATTTTTCCAAACAAAATAATAAAACTTCTGAAACGGAACTGGGCATTTCATAAACTCATAAGGCAGCCTTCTCAAAGCCTTCCTATTTAAAGTTTTTCTTATAAAATACTCTCGTGAGTGCTTCTGCCAAGACAATAATGAAATTGGGCCATTAACTTGCAAGACAAAACCAGTCTGCTGCACACAAGTTTTTTTGTTGCTGTTTGTAGACAGGTTCTCTCTGGAACAGGTCATAGTTTACATCCCTCTGCATTTATCAGCAGCCCCTCCCTTCTATGATGTCACCTTTGACATCAGAATATGGTATATGTCACTTACATTACAGTGGTGATGATTTTGTTAGTGACACCAAGTTTCTGTTAATCTATGAAAAATTTCATCCAATAGAAAGAAAAGCTCACTCCACAGAAATTTAAGGTCAAGCCCAACCAAAAAAAACATGCATTATTTCTTTTTCCAAGTAGGTAAGCATGCCAAGGCCATTTCCTCAGCATGGGGGAGGGAGAAGCCAGGAAGGACTCTGTTAACATGGCCTGACTTCCACTGGAAATGGCAGAAAGGTTGTCCCAGCTGTGCTGCAGCTGCATGGATTTATGATGACATATGAACCTTGCCAGTGAACCCACTGTTTATTCACTAAGGAGGTGTGTCCTCACCTGAATAATCCACTATGTGGGTTGGCACTCGTTCAGGGGTCACATCAGCTGGAATGGTGATTTCTTCAGCTCGCGGGGGGACCTTGGGTTGGAAAGAAACAGCAAGGAAGAGCCTTTAAGGATAATCTAGTTGGGGAAAAAGAGTCATATACTACAATACACCTGCCAATTGGTCAGCTTTAAATAAACCTACTCCCTATTTATTCAAGTACTTTTGTGTTTTGTTTTTTTTAACGTACTAAAAGTCAGCTTACTAAGGAACTTGCAGAATGCTTTGCAAGAAAGCAGTGCTGTTAAGGGATACATACAGTGACTGCTTCTATAAAACTCACATCCACTCCATCCAAAACCTAAACAAACATGACAGACAAAATACAAGTCTCAATTTCTACACAGCCATAACCTGACAGCTTCCTTGCTGCTCACAGTGCTAAACATTAAGCTCAGAAGAGCCTGCAAAGCAAAACAGGATACTAATAAAAAGCATGTTCTGCAAAATGCTGGAAACCAGCTCTGATTGCCATTTTTTCCCAGAGAACACTAATCCATATTCAGGAACAATCAACTTAAACCTAATTTTAATGAAAACCTCCTGCACAGTTATTTATTGCCTTTCACCTGTTGACACTGCACTTTCATGAAAGAAAGGGAAAAAGAAAAGCCAATCACCAGAAGAATGGCTCTTTGTAGAGCTCCAGGCTCTGCTCACATCTTCCTCAAGAATCATTACTGAAAACACCCTGTATACATATAAAATATACTGTATATTGAACAATATTTGCAAGTGCAGTGCCTGTCACACCCCTCACGAGGCTCTGATCTGCATGACTGGCCTGCAGGAATTGTGCACGTCTCTTCCAGCAGTTTTTCTAGGAGGCAGCATTTCTATAAAAGTTATCCTGTAATTTCAGGAAGATTTTGTGTTATATAGAAGTGATGCTTTCTCTCTCCATGTGAACTGAGACAAATATTCCAGGTTATATTGCAGGAAGGAGCTGAGAAGAGAGGACAATAATTCACTAAATACACCAACAAACGACCTGCCAAAGGAATGGGTCCCTGAGCAGTTTAAGAACCTCCTTTATACCTGCAAGGCTGGGAACTAAATTCAATGATGTTAACAAAATCCAGTTCTGTTAACAGTCTAATCCTGACTCCTGCACTGTGGTAACCTACTGATTTGCATTAAACACAGCACAGAGCAGATTCGAAGAGCAGCACATGATGTCTATTTTAAGACCTGTGATCAGAAGAAATAAACATTCATGTTTATATGTAAAAGCTTAACTATTTGCAGCAGCTGCTGTTCTTTTTGTGGTATAAAGAAAACTATGTGCTGCTTTTTTAAAAGAATAATATATAGAATTAGCTTTTTTTGTTTTGGAAGGAAGCTGGAAGAGTTTTTGGCTTTTTTTACTTCAAGAGTCAGTAAAACATTCTTCAAAGGCAGAAGTAAAGGCAATGTCTTGCTAATGTCTAAGGATAAGTTATACAATGGCACTTTTTAATTCCTCATTCTCAATCATTTTGCAATCTACTGGCTCTTTAAACACAACACTCCCCAAAAAATTGAGGGTCTTGCCTCTTTCAGCAGCTTCCCATTTATGGGTCTTTCATGTTGAAATGTGCTGCCAGTTATGACCAGTTTCAACTCTTAAGACACCTAACATTGATTACATACGAAACAATTTAGTTTCATTAACCATGTGAAAAACAAGAAAGGAACTTAAATAAAATTCTTATTTTTCATCTTCTATATTAAAACCTCTTCCTGAAGTCATAATTGCACTTTTAAACTATTTTTTTCTAAGCATTACTTTAAAGCAGAGCCTATTACATTACTCTTTGGAAATATTTGTACAACAGGATAGAAATAAAACTTGGAAAACAAATAAGAATGCTCTACCTCTTCCGGAAATTCTTCACTGACAAGAGACATAATTAGTGATGTCTTCCCCACTCTGGCTGCAAAAGCGTTAAAAAGAGAGATTAGATAATTTGTTTTGTTACACTCAGTAGTTGTATCTCATCTTAAAATGGGAAGATTTTAAGAACATTTTCCAACTGACCACATTAGAAGCTTTTTATCTGTGGGTGACAGCCACGCTGTCAATTCTGTTACTGTAAAACCTTAGGATCCATCTCACACTTCTGCATTTCATCCAGGAGGGAATTGAATCCTGCTCTTACCCAAAAGAATTAGCAGGTTTTAATCTCAACACAGAAGGTGCAACCAAACAAATAATCAAAACAAACTACAAATGCTACAGTGCAACTCCAGACACAGAAACAAAGAAGGTACATAGAAAATAATTTAGAAATCAGCTATTTAGAATTAATTATTCTTGATACGATGATTGTGCTTCAATACTAAACTACCAAGGATGAGAACTGGACAAGAAGACATAGTTGTACAATCAATGGACAAAGTCTCCAACAGCTGGACTGTTTTGGAAGGGCAAGAGCATAATCTCCTTGATACAATGAGCTGTCCCTCCCAAAAAAAGTGAAAAAACCCCAAAACCCCAAACCACCAACCCTTCTAGAGTCACAGGTTTTGTCATCCAAGATGATCACCTCTGCTTCAATACCCAACTCGATTCAATCCAAAAAATTACTTGGTTTACCTGCAAAGTTCACACTTCTGATATCACAGTTGAACTGCTTGGGTTTGAGAAGCTTTAATGTGACCATCTAAAAGGAAGGGTTGGTAACTTTTCTCAGGGTTCCTCTCTCTGTAAAACCCTTCAGCTGTGAATCATCTATTCCTATGGAAGCCATGAAAGACTATTACTGCTTTATTTGGTTTTGAGACATTTCTTAAAAAATAACATGTTCAAATATTATCTGGGATTGGGTACTTCTGACAGCTCTCAATTAAGGAAAAACCTGTTTAATCCTGGCTGTATCAGCATGTGTTACCAACCCAGGCACTGCTCAACATCAGTCTGAGCCTGTTCCTACCAAAACCAACAGAAATGTCACCAAGGCACTGAAAGACAGAAATTATTTGGCTGATATCACTGCATTTACTCTTCTCTGTGTAACTGTATATAATTCTGAATATGAAAGAGATGAAATTGTACAACTGGTTGATTTTGTGCAAGAAGTGGCATTACTGAACTGATGATCTAATCAGAGTCCACTCAACTTATCAAAGGCTATTTTTGGTATAGTAACAAAGGGCCTTCCCACCTCCAGAAATAAAACCTTCTCTTTGTCATGGTAAGTTAAAGAGCAGTTGTTACAAAATCATGAAAAGCAAAGCAAAGTTATTGTGGGGAGGAAGATTTCTGTTTTCCTTAAGGAGAACTGCTGGAAACTTCTGTTCACAGTGGTACTACCTGGGAGCAGCAAGTTGCAGGTTTCCTGCCAGCAGCGTGGTTGTGTTTGCATCCAAGATACTCCTGTGAGCTCAAATCCTAACTTACACTGCCAGGTGTCCTCCTGCATCAACTACATCTTAAAATTCATCCTGACAGAATCAAAAGAGCTCCAAATGCTCTCCTATTTCCATAGGAAAAAAGGTAAGTACTTTCCTGACAGGTAAGTAAAGTTATCAGACAATTAGTGAGAATAGTGACGTGCATTTTGCACCTGATCGAGGCAGTTCTAACTTAAAACAGTGGCCAAACTCACTGGCTTTGTAGATATAGGAACACATTCCATATGACTGAAAACAGATTATGTGCTGCTGGGTAGTAACTGCTCAGTATTTATAAGCTCTCAATACACTTCCTGGTGTCCCAGAGTTTTGTGGAAAACCATAGGTTCAAGTGCAGAGATTTGGTTTATTTAGCTTGAATCTAGGTCAACCCTCCGTGTTTCCCAGTCTGTTTACAGGCTTAGAAATAACAGCCCAAACAGTACCAGCTGACTGGGAGGAAGGAAATGCAGCACCGTGTGATAATTAACTCGGGTTTTTCCTCATATATAAATCTTTTAGATCATGCTGCATAAAATAACACACTGAACGTATTCTGAAAATTACTGGCTATTAAAAAGGGATGTTTGCACCCTGGACACAGGGACTAAAACAACCTCAAACCTAAACTGTAGACCAGAGGGGATGAAACAGGCTGAGCTTTGGAAGGGGCTTACAATAATAGTTCTCCACACATGTCAGATCCTGAACTTGATGGTCTGCTGTTCCCACCTAACAAGTTTTAGATGGTCTGGACTAACGTGTGGTTTCAGACTAACAAATATACAGGAGACACGTACACAAAGCAGAACTGACACTGTAACTGACAAGTTTTACTGATTTGTAAAACAAATTCCTCCCTTCTGTTTGCTACAAGTCCAACGAAAATCCAGTACAAAGATGCTCACAATCTTTGATGTGTGTCATGTACCATACATTGCTATATTTAAATTTATATTTGAAATTCCCATTTGGACACACTTACCAAAACAAAGCACCTGTTACACCTGTGCTGAAACCACTGCCCTGAGCCAGTTCAGCACCCAGGTAAAGGAGGTAAATTAGGCACATATCCTAAAGAGAATTAAACTGTGTATTCAAATGCAGAAACACATTCCTAAACAGAGTCATGCAAAGCTAACCAAGTGCAATCTTAATGAGTGAGCACTTTCTGCACAGTGACAGCTCCCTGAAGATTTCTCCCTGGAGAAGCCACAGAGAATCTTTCCAGGCAGCACAGACAGAGCCAACCTGCACTATGGAACAGCTGCATAAACTATAAATATATATGGGGCATTCGGTCCTCAGGAAAGCTTTGTTAGCAGCACTACATTCTTAGTATAACAAAGCAATTTTACTAATAACACCTGGTAATTACTCTGTATTCTTCCCCCTCGAGGAACTCCAGCTCAGAGCAGAACCTCCTGGCTGCCCAGCAGGGCAGAGCAGCCGTGTCCCTGCGAGCCTCGCCGGCCATTCGGGCACCTCAGTGCGAGCCCAAGGACACGATTTTGGGAGCACAGGAGGGAACCCGGCCCCACAGCACCTCTGGTGTGCACACGAGTGTGTGCTGCTCGTCCAAGGTCACCCAGGGAGGGAATGGCAGGGAAAGGGGTTGGCAGGGAAAGGGGAAAGGCAGGGAATGGGGAAAGGGGATGGCAGCTAATGGGGATGGCAGGGAAAAGGGATGGCAGAGAAAAGGGATGGCAGGGAATGGGGAAAGGCAGGGAAAGGGGATGGGAATGGCAGGGGATGGCAGGGAAAGGGGATGGCAGGGATTATAGATGGCAGGGAAAGGGAATGGGAATGACAGGGAAAGGGGATGTGGGCTCCCTGGGCACAAACCCACAACACCCGGCCTGCAGCCACCGGCTGGAGAACACCAGGCCAAGAGCCCCGAAGGCTGTAAAGAGGGGAAACGCAAGGCTGATTTTCCTAAGGGGGGGGGGAAATAAAGGGGGGAATCAAGGGGGAGCGGAGAAAGAAGGATAAAAAGGGGGAAAAAGGATAAAAAAGTGTGTGTGTGGAGAGAAAAAAAACCGATCCAAAACTTTGAAGAGGCCGAACCGTCGCCAAAGGGCGGCGAGGCCTCTGCTCCCCCGGCGTGTCCCGGCCAGGGATGCCCGAGCAGCGCAGCCCTCAGCGGGGGAGCCCGAGCCGGGGCCGCGACCCCCGGCCCGCAGCGCCCAGCCCCGCCAGCCGCCCCCCGCAGCCTGCCCGCGCACTCACGCTCTCCCACCAGCAGGATCCGCACGTCCTTCTTCATGTCCGCGGTGTGCGCGGTGCCCGCGGGCCGCGCCGGGCCGGGCCGGGCCGCTCCTGGGCCTGCGGCTGCCCCGGCGCCCTCACGGAGCGCCCGCCGCGCCCGCGCTACGGCGGCTCGAGAGGGACCGGCCGCGGCTGCGCGAAGGGACGGGAGGGTGCGGGGATGGCGATGGGGATGGGGCTGGGGATGGGGCTGGGGCTGGTCATCACCAGCAGGGCTGTGCGGGGCCTGGGGATGGGAATAGGGCTGGTCATCACCGGCAGGGTGTGTGGGGATGGGGATGGGGCTGGAGCTGGTCATCACCGGCAGGGCTGTGCGGGGCCTGGGGGCTGGTTATCCCGTTTGGGTACTGGTTATCCCTGGTTTGGGGGCTGGTTGTCCCCGGTTTGGGTGCTGGTTATCCCTGGTTTGGGTACTGGTTATCCCTGATTTGGGGGCTGGTTATCCCCGGTTTGGGTGCTGGTTATCCCGTTTGGGTACTGGTTATCCCTGGTTTGGGGGCTGGTTATCCCCAGTTTGGGTGCTGGTTATCCCGTTTGGGTACTGGTTATCCCTGGTTTGGGGGCTGGTTGTCCCCAGTTTGGGTGCTGGTTAACCCTGGCAAGGTTCTGTGGGCTGTGTGGGTTCTGGGGGCTGGTTTGGGTGCTGGTTGTCCCTGGCAGGGCTCTGTGGGCTCTGGGTGCTGGTTATCCCCAGTTTGGGTGCTGGTTATCCCGTTTGGGTGCTGGTTATCCCCAGCCCAGCTGTGTGGGGTTTGGGTGCTGGTTGTCCTGTTTGGGTACTGGTTATCCCTGGCAGGGCTCTGTGGGCTCTGGGTGCTGGTTCTGCTGCCCAGGCTCGGTGCCCTCAGCGAGATGCAGGTCTCCCGAGCCTGCGAGGGACAGCCCAGCCCATCAGGAATTACAGAATTACAGGATTAATTAGTTAGTGAAGACCTCTGGGATCACTGAGTCCATGGCCCAGCGACACGTCCAGTCTGCCCTTGGACACCTCCAGGGACTGGGACTCCACCACCCACCTGGGCAGCCCCTTGCCATGTCTAATCAGCCTTTCTGTGAAGAAATTCTTCTTAATGTCACACATGGCGCTGCCATCCAAGCTGTGTGTGTTAGGTGTTATTATGTGTGTTGTTACGTGTGTTATCATGTGTGCTGTTGGGATCCAAACACAGCACAACTTGCCCGTGGGAAATCAGAGACACCCAGTGAGCTCACGCTGTCACTGCTGTGTGTTCCAGATGGGCCAAGGAAAGGACACCTCAATCCTAAGAAGGCAGTGGTGTGAGTGACACCAGGAGAGCTCCCCAGCCTTGGAGATGCTGATAGAAACACCCCTGGGATCTTACCAATGTGCATTTTGCCCAGAGTGCTCTCAGGGACAGTACAGAGGAACCCCAAAGATGAACAGCAGTTCTCTCAGTGACTTTAAAAGCCATGGAGCTCTATTCCACTGAATGAGATTGATTCACATTAAACTACTCATTTTGTTCATTCTGGAAAGCTACCGCTCCCCTAAAAAAGGTTTTGCTTCTTAAGAATGCTGTTTTCAGTTTGCCTGCATGAAGCAGGGATCCTCCCAAAAATCCAGCTGTCAGTAGGTTCTCCAGGACCCCACAGAGGCAACTGAGAACCTCTTATTTTGTCCCAGGCTCCCTGGCAAGAAAGGACGGTCCTTTCCATGACACAATCCTGTTTGCTGGCCCTTTAAAAGAGCAATAAAGTGACCACATGATTTATTAGGTGATGTAGACACATCTGAACATCTGCTTCCACAACTCTTCCCATGGTCACACTGATGCCACCACCAGGACTGAAAAAATCCTTTGGCCTGGGAAAGACTAAAATACAGTGTCAGTGAGATGATCTTCTGGGACACCTCCCTGAAGTGTCAGGTCCTCAAACACAAAGCCTATTTCCCATAGTTTAGTACCTACCCTAAAGAGAAAGATTTTGATGCCTGAGATCAGTAACAGTCTTGCCCTCTGAGCAATCCTTACTCAGTCAGATCTTCCCAAAGAAAGCTCACTTGACAGAAAGTAATGGCAGCATCTCTTCTGTAGTTTTTTAGATCAATGTAGGAAATGTGAGGTCCATGAGCAAGGCTTATCCCCAACCTTAGAGCTTCCTTGGTGCATTCCTTCCTACGAATATCCTGAGACTACTTAAAGCTGCTTCAGAAATTCACCTGACTCCCACAGGGGTGGGTCCTGCCTTCAGCAGACGCTGAAACTGCTTTAATGAAGTGTGGCTAGACCAGAGCACAGCATGAAGAGAAGCAGAGCACCCACCAGCCAGTTGCTGATTCCCAGGAAGTCCAGGGTGGATAAGCATTCCTTGGTAAATTCTTCTGCTAAACACTGAAGCTTTTATAGAAATTCTGCAGTCATTGGCAAACCTGTCCCTCTTCTGCACAGGCATTATCTCCTGTTTGGGTGACTTAAAGTTAAGGATCCATTTCTTTCTAGACTGTACAGCCAGAAAGCTGGGTAGAGAGGATGGGAGGTGCTGAGCTCAAAGGTGTGCAGAAGCATTTCTCTGTCAGTGATGGAGTAGAACGACACAGTCTGCTTTTGCAGCTCCAGGAAAACTCCAACCCTCAGAGGTTTATCCTTGTGTAACACTGTTTCTTGATCCTTATGCCATGCTGACAGCTGCTTTTTGGAACCCAGCCATTCCACACACCAGGAATGCTCTGTTCTTCCTAATTTGTCCCTTTTCCCGATCATTTCATGGGCGACTCCAACAGCCCATCCATCGCTGTCCTTGGTAATCACTTCCCAGTAGTGGCAGCCAGTAGAGAAGCTCTGGGAACACATCACTTGGCTGATGCAGAACCTTCTGGGAGATGGTTCATACCAGGTGGGGTGGCTGGAAACCACTACTCTCCTGTTCTGGGCTGTGAGTGCCAAGCGCTCGTGTACTCTTGTGTGGTCAAAAGTCACATCATCTGCCCCTAGAAGGGAGAAAGGAAAACATTCTCACCTGCAGGCAACAAGAACAGGCCACATCGTGTTCATCCCTGCTCCAGAACAGAATCAAATCCCAATGATCACACAACAAATGGGAAAGTTCAGTCCTGAGATCAGCAAGAATCCTCAGCCAAACTGTATCCTGGGCACCCAGACATTTAACAGGCACAGCTGCCTAAATATCCACAACACACTCATGCACTCCAGTGGGAATGAAGGTACCTTGCACCCTTCAGGATGGATCCTCTTCCTAACCACAATCTTTCAAAAAAAATTTACTTTCTTGTCAGTAATAAATGGGATACTCACCTTAGTAAAACTTACAGTCATCTGTTCACTGGGACACATTCTCGCATATTTGATCAGCAAAAACACTTGTTTTCTGTTTTAATTTACAGCTGTAGTACTGTGTGTTAACTGTAAAAATATTTCTGTCAAAATGGTGCAGAATTCACATCAAAACTGGAGTCACTGCAGCTTCACAGTGAAGACCAGTGAGGTGCAGTAACTGCCTGTACACCACTGCAGAGCCTGCAGCCTGCAGCAGCCACTACCCAGCTCACACACCTTCATCAAACAGGGTTCTTATCTCGTTTTTATCTTGCATGTGCAGCCAGGTACAGTATTGCATTGTGTTTGCATGGCAACTGCATTGTGTTTCTGTGCCTCAGGTAAACAGCCAGGCCTGCTGCTCATGTCTCCAAGGGCAGTTTTCTTCAGCAAACCCACAGTCTCACAGCCACCTGAATGTTCTTGGTAAGAGTCCTGCTGGCTCAGATACTTACACTGAGAAAACTGGCTTGGGGTCCCTGGTTCTGGAATTTCAGCTGCAGGCTCTGGAGATGCTGAACAGACGCTTGTCTCCTGATAGGACTCTGGAGGTTGCACTAAATTAAAAAAAATAAATAAAAAAATGAAGTGTTAAGGCATTTCTTCAAAATGTAAATAGGAAGTATTTATGATTCTAAAGGAAAATACTCCTTAAATAAACACAGCTACTGGTTAAAAGTACAAACAAAGAACTCCTTTTTTAGATTGTATAAATTATCAAAGGATGAGTGGGCCAAGAGTTTTACCCAAAATTAAGAAAGCACTGCATGCTGCTGCCCTAAGTGTGGTCAGAATGGAGCAGTCAGAGAAGTGAGATGGGTAAAGCAGCTGGATCTTTCTGTGCAGATACACCATTTTCTGTCATAAAAGTCTATGGTGTTCTTAATATTTTTTCTGAGTATCACATGTTTATTGTGTTACTTGCACGTGCATTTCATAAGCACAAAGTAATTTTTTACTCTATTTGCTACATCCACTCCCTCTAAGAAAGACATTTCAAAATGAGGGAAACTCACCTGGTGGGAATTGCTGAGGGTATTTCTCCAAAAGTAACATTTCCAACTTTCTCTTGAGATCTTCTACAGCACTTTTGACAACACTAAGCTTCTCATCAAGTGTAATTTTATTCATTATTGAAACTGAGCCTTTGCAAGATAAGTTACTCTAATAATAATAAAAGGATCAAAAGAAAGATATAAGCAACAGGAGTTATTTCATGCAGCAGATCAGATTATATTATAAAGCCTGAGTGGAAAAACAGCAGTGATCTATCTTTCCAAAAATCTTCTTTGTATCAAGAGTTTTCTTTGCACGATAGTTACATGAGAGAACCAATCTGAAATCTTACAGAAAACAGGGAGGGATGGTTTATTCCTGTTCAAAAATAAAAAGACTTTGTTTTCTCTAAGAAAACCGAGAACGGGAATAATTTTTTCTTATATATATATATATATATATATGCTATCAGACACAAATACTCAGTTGCTCCAGGTGAATTCCAAGGTGGGCACCTGTGGCTGGGTCCTGAAAGTCCAGCTGTGGCACCACCACACCCAGTGAGCCCCACTCCAAATTCCTGCTCGTTGGCTTGCATCACTGGCACTGTTGTTTCAGCATCAAAGAGGGCTCTGCAGAACCTGAAGTGCTTTAACTGCCTCTTCTGAGGGTCCTTGATTTGTTTTCCCCAAGAAAGTTGTTACAAAACACTGAACAACTGTGAGTTCTTTAACTTGCACACTTAGGTGTATATATGAATTCTGGAAAATAGAAAGGTCATGGAGAATCTTAACTTTAGATGTGACTGAGGACTGGATTTAAGCAATGTAGTCCCCACTTCACTCCAGCTCCCTGATGTCCTTGGAACAAACCCAGTTCAGAACTGCATCCCCAGCCTGTGCCTGTTTTAGTACTTATTTTTTCCTGTGAACTTCTCATTCCAAACTCCCCCTGTAACAGGAATATCCATGGACTGGCATCATTGTCTCTAGTGAGAGTAGTGCAATGGGGATGTCAAAGTGCTCTGTACATACTCAGCTATCCAAGACATTGAGCTTGAGAGTTTCTATTCATATTCTGCCACTTCATTTCATCACTTACAGTTTGGGCTTTGATGTCTGTGAGCTGATGAATAGCCTCTTCAATCTTCTGTTGAGCAGCCTTTTGCTCTTGTTCAATGAACATCAGTGTGTTTCTCTCCTGCCTTTCAACATACTCCTTCATGCAACAGAAATTGTGAGTAATCTGGCTTTTGATCTGAGATGTATATTCCTGAAAGGCAGAAAACATGGAGTTCATTGTGTAGTTAGGAAAGATGTGTGGAATATGAGAATCTACTGTCCCATTTAATGTGCTCTTTGACTGGCTCCTGCAGACCAGAAAACTTTATTTAAAGGAGTAAAATATCTTTGATGCTATTCCTGCATTACCTGCAAAGAGATTTTGGGCATGTTGAGGATCTTGACTACTTTACGGCCAGCAGACTTTCCTTGACAACTCAGAAAGATCAATATTCCCTCTTTATGACTTGTAATTTGCATCTAAGACTACCAGAAACATTCAGGCTACTCCTGGGATAAGCAGAAAAAGGCAACAATGCACAGCTCCAGAGGCTTGTGTGTCAGCCAAGACAGGAGTGCAGCTGATGGCACACTTAATTCTCATCAATAAAACCAGAATTGTGACAGAAAAGAGGGAAACAAACAGGCAGATTCCTGCTCTAGGCTGGAAGGCTGCCCTGGAGTCAGTCCCATCTCCAGCCCAGAGCAGTGGAAACAGAAGGTAACTGCAGGTGGTGGATGCACAACGTGTACCTTGGTTTTGTTGAGGTCCTTCCTCAACAGGTGGATGGTCTCTGCAGTTATTTCTTGCTGCTTGGAGCTTTCCCATATCTCTTCCTCCTTTAAAGTGACACATTGGACCATTTATCTACATGACCCTCAAAGAAAGCACCACTAGGTTAAGCAGCAGGATAATAAACATCCCTACATCACTGACATTAGTGAAGCAGTGGACTGGTTGAGGAGGGGCTGAAGGCCCAACTCTGAGCAGGAATGCTCACAATGAAGTCACCCTGCAACACTTACCAATTGCATGTTCCAATACAATTGTGAGCTTCAGCTCTCTGCTTGACTGAAGATGACTTTTTTTAGATACATATGTGCTAAAAGACTCATCCTCACCGCCTCCAGGTTTGGGAGTTCCTTTAAGCAGAGATCCAATGAGGAACCAGGCCCATTCCGTGCCCTGAAGCCGGGTGGAGCTGCAGCACCGTGTAACAGTGCTGTGTCCTTTCAGGAGTCCCCAGTGCAATGCTGATGCAACAACTAACACCCAGCACAGGCACCTTCCTGCTGTGCAGCAGCCGAATACGTACAGCTGTGAGCCGTTCTAACTCAGCAGCGCAGCCCTCGGTGTGCCAGACACACCAGTAAACCCCAAACGCTGCTCTAGCTGACCCCATCTGCTCAACATGCGGCATCGCTGTGCTGCTGTGCTGCGGGATGGGGTGGCATGGAGTGGGATGGAGCCCCGGGCTGTCCCGGGATGGAGCCCCGGGCTATACTGGGGGTGCCGTGGGATGGAGCCCCGGGCTGTCCCGGCATGGAGCCCCGGGCTATACTGGGGGTGCCGTGCGATGGAGCCCCGGACTACTCCGGGATGGAGCCCCAGGCTATTCCGGGATGGAAGTCAGGGCTATACTGGGGTGCCGTGGGATGGGGCCTCGGGCTATACTGGAGGTGCCCTGGGATGGAGCCTCGGGATGTCCCAGGTTTTTGCGGGATGGAACCTCGGCTGTACGGGGGATGTAGGGGGTGCAGCCCCGCGCTGTATGGGGGTAGCGTGGGATGCAGCCCCGGGCTGTACGGGGGATGTAGGGGATGCAGCCCCGGGCTGTACGGGGGATGTAGGGGATGCAGCCCCGGGCTGTACGGGGGATGTACGGCACGCAGCCCAGCGCTACCCCCGGCCATACCTTGTCCCGCGGTGGCGGCCCCGCCGAGGTGCGGTCGCTGCAGGCAGCGTGCCCACGGGGCTGTGCTCCGGGCAGCAGGTCCAGCAGGGGCTCGGGCAGCGCGGGCAGCAGGCTGAGCAGCGCCGACAGCTCGCGGTTGGGCCGCAGGTCGCGCAGCCCGAAGGGCGCCCTGCAGAAGGGGCAGGCGGCGCCGGGCCGGGCCGAGCCGTGCCGGGTGATGCAGCCCCGGCAGAAGCTGTGGCTGCAGTCCCGCAGCCGCACCGGCTCCGACAGCAGCTGCAGGCACAGGGAGCACTGCAGCTCCACCGCGGCCAGCAGCTGCTGCACATCGATGGTCGCGGCCATGGATGGGCACAGTTTCGCTTTCCCCGGTGCCTCCTCCGAGGGCTGCGCCCTCCTCCCTCTCCCTCTCCTCCCTCTCCTTCTACTCTCCCTCCTCTCCTCTCCTTCTCCCTCTCTCGCTCCCCGCTCTCCTCCTTCCCTCTCCTCTCCTCTCTCCCCCTGTCCCCTCCCCTCCCTTCTCCCTGTTTTCCTCCCTCTCCCTCCTCTCCTTCTCCCCTCCTCCTTCTCCTCTCCTCCCCCTCTCCTGTCCTGCCACTTGTTCCCGGGATTTGGCTCACTGTGGAAATGGACTGTGAGGCAGAGCTCTCCTGAGCCTGGCCTTGACTTTTTTTTTTTTTTTCTTTCAGAGAGTCAGTAAAAGTCCCTGTTATCTGCACGGTTTCGATTTCACCGTGAATTTCCTGATGTTGTAACAGTGAGAGTTGCTGACACGGGCAGTCTGCTGACCCAGATGGGACAGCAAGTGGCACAGCACAGCCTGGCACAGCACAGCGCAGCTGTCCGTGGGAAGTCAGGGCAGCATGGCAGCAGGCAAAGCTGCTGCAGATTGCTCAGAGCTGGCTGACAGCTGGCTGAGATGGGCAGAATGATGATCCAACTCAATTCTCTTGCACTATTGTGGGGTGGGAAAAAGAGAATTAATCTAATTCCCGCAAGTATTGGCACTTCCTCGTTTCTGCAGAAGAGAACTATTCTGAGTGTCTCACACTGGCTGGCAATAGTCAGCAAAAGGTGGAAGCTTCACCAGAAACTTGGTCTGGAAGACTTCCTCTTGATTTGCAAACTAAGGCTGTCTGGAAAGAATTAATATCTGAATGACTTGCTGCTTGGCAGACCCTGATCTCAGACTTGGTCTTGAGGCATGGAAATACTCAGAGCACTGCACCTGCCAGTCCATCAGCTGCTGCACAGTGGGCACACGTGGCACCTGATGTGGAGGCACTCGCCCTCCACACTGAGCAAAGCTCCTCATTCAGTGAGTGTATTCAAGCAAATCATCGAAGACAACACTTTCAAAACTAATTTCTGCTTTTCAATGCTCAGACTAATCGAGCTCATTACGCTTCATCTGCTTTTAGGTGAGACAGATCAGCACATGTTCATCCTGTACCATGATGTGCTTGCTGGGGCACTGTGTGGGATTGTGCTTTGGGAAAATTCCATCTTCAGGGGTTGGATTTACCACTCATAAATAAGGCCAAGCAGTAGAAAATGCTGAAAGCAGGGAGCTGGGAGTATCTGTGTGATTCCATTACAGTGGTTCCATTGCAGTATCCTCCACAACTCCAACTTGACTTGTATTTTATTGTGCCAGGAATGTAGCACTGTAAGAGACATTCAACCCACTGTGTTGAAAACAACCCTGTCCCTGTGTGGACAGGAGCTGCAGCCAGGTGGGATGGAGCTGCCTGACTCTGCTCCTCCCTGTGGACATCAGCACTGGGAGATGACTGCGTCCAAGGCATCAATCCACTCCTTCTGTGTCCTGTCATTATCACATAAAAACACAAACTCTCTCCCTGGTGTGACCAGAGTGATCACTGGTTTCCTCTTCTTCACATGGACTCCCATGGGCAAGCGAGGTCGTACTTCATACCCCTCATCCCTCCTTCCAATAAAAATCTGGCCCTGTGCAAATTCATCCTGGGAAGAAGGAAGCAGAAGACAGCCATTAACCAGTGGACAGCAGACACTGCTCTGTCCTTTGACATGGAGCAGGATCTGGGTATGCATGGAGGGGACACTGATTGGGTGCTACCAGCAGGAAACACAACATGTTGTTGTTTTGAAGTCATGGGGACTCTCAAAAGGAGGCAGGGACCCACCCTTTTACAGAGCTGGTTGGTGGGCATTCAGAAAGAGCAAGGAAGGATATTCCCATGGCCAGAGCAGTGCTAGAAAGCAGGATATTGAGGCTGGAATATTGCTCATCTTGCCCAAAGTCACAGGTACAGTGGCACTAGGGCTGGGAGAGAGTGGGCATCAATGCTAAAGGCAGTAGCAGCTTTTTTTAAAACACTCCTATCTTCCTCACAGCCACTGTACAGGCCAGAGCTCCCAGCCAGCTCAGGGGCATCCTCTGACAAGGGAGATGGGCTCTTGAGGCCGAGCCTGCTCCAGTCTTGCACAGCCACTGCAAGAGCTGGATGGGAACAGACCCCTCCTGCCCACCCCCTTCACAAAGGGGCTGCACAACAGCAAAGAACACCCCCCTTACCAGTCGGTTTTTAAAGTACATCAGGTTCCTCTCTTGAGAATCCAGGCTGAACCAGCGTTCCCTAAAGGCCTCCTTGTGCTGCAAGGAGATGGTACAAGCTCTTTGAAGAACTGGGCCAGACCCCAGCACATTCAGTCTCAGCATTGCACCACTGAACTTTACCAAGG
Organism: Xenops minutus; assembly: GCA_035221455.1. NCBI lineage: Eukaryota > Metazoa > Chordata > Aves > Passeriformes > Furnariidae > Xenops > Xenops minutus. The sequence goes on from JAWWEE010000041.1 coordinate 3,839,782, forward strand.
GACTTTGGCTCACGGTTCACTCAGAGGAGAGCAAGGCAAGAAGTGGCCATGCTCAAACAAGATATCAGACCTTAATCTCCTCCTTCAGCAGTGCCCAAAGCTTCTCTCTCCTGTTCCAAGGAGTACTGGCCCAAATACTTTCCCACAACAAACCAAACCATTGGCTTCAGAGTGGAGAAATTTTCCCAATGCCACTTTCCTGCTCTAAGCAGATGTGACTTACGTGCTGCTAACTGTAAATGAAACAGAGAAGTAGAGGGGTCAGCATGTGATGTTCTGCTCTAGCAGTAGCTGCACTTGGCAGATACAGCAATCCAGGCAGTGTTGTGTAATAGCCCTTTGCACCCTAATCCATCTTGTTTACTCTTCAAGGATTCTTCTTCCCCATCTTACTTTCCACACAAAACAAAACGTGATCCCAAAGAACACGACAGGCTTGAATAAATGTCTTTTATGGACCAAAGAAGCAGTCACTGAGCAAGCCCTTTACTAATCAACATCACAGAATTACCAAATACCCTCCTGTGTGTGTACTGCCAAGTATGCACTTACTTTTGGTCCTGTTTTCTCCATATATCCTTCTTTGACAAAATTTCTTGTGATCCTGGGTATGAGCTAGGAGAACACAAACATAATAAGAACTGTGTCTGTCCCAGCCAAAACCAGGACAGCATGTCACATTCTAGACTGCTTTTCTGCTGTTTCTCTCAAAGTTAATCACCATCAATTGTGGCTTTTGGGGTCTGGGCTTTTTTTGGCTGCTCAATAAAGGGAAGTCTGAAGTAAGAAGGAACACAACATTTTTGAAAGGTTGCACTTTGTAAGGATCTCATAGAGACACTTAAGATTTAAATGTTAACTTAGTTTTTGCATGTTATCCACTGTGGCCTTTCCTTCTACCTCTTCTGTCCATTCCCAAGACCCAAGTGCTGCTCTTTGAGAACCTGACTCTGGCAGAAGAAGTGAGAAAATGTTTTCTCATCCTGTGTTTGCCCAGACTGCTTTAAGCCCTGCTTAGTTCTCACCTCATGCTCAGGGACATCTGGGAAGGCTGTTCTGAGGTAATGGTAACGTGCTGCCCGAATGGCATTGAACCAGTCAACAATCTCCTGGGGAAAACAGCAAAACCAAATATAGAGACAAGAATAACAAGCAGAGTAAGAGCACTGCCTCTCCAAACTGCCTTTCTCCTTCCTTGTGACCTCTTTGCAAAGATGTACTTTCTCCCCAGAGGGCAGAGAGAGTCAGTGACTTGACCCAGACACCTGAAAAACACTGACCCTTCAAAATAATTTAAAAATGCCCTCCCTGGAAGAGCCTAGACTTTCTCAGCATGGATAGTCACCCAAGTCTGTGCACACAGGCTTTTTCAGTTGACTCAGTTAGGGGTTGTTTAAAAACCTTTGTACCTGGAAAGAGACAAGAGCTCTGTCCAGGGAAGAAACAGAAATCTAACAAAACCTGTAGACATGCTTCTTAAAATTCTCATTACTAGCTTGGTAATAATACAGAACAATATTTTCTATGAGTGTCAAGAAGGCTTCCAAGAATATAACAACTGAATTGTACAAAACCAGGAGGCAGTTACCTTACAGAGATTTATATCTGTGTACCACTGAAGCCTTAAGTCTTTCCAGGGTGTGAAGTTGAATATATGCCCCAAGAGAAGAGGAGCAAAATACTACAGTTATTATTGTCAAACTCTACCATTTTCTGGCTTCTACGAGTCTTAGTGACTTCAAATAAAACCTGATCCTGCAGAAACAGGGTCTCTCTTCCAAAACACAGATTCAATATCTAAGCATCTTGCTTATTCCAAAATCCCCGTGATATTCACCTTTCCACTTTCGTGATAGACAAAAAGGTTCCTCGTTTGCCCATCTGTGTTGTATGTGATCTGCAGCCCATGTGCATGTCCTATTTTCAAGTCCTGGAACATTGCATTCAGGCTCTCCATGCTGATCACGGCTTTGGGACCTCTGGACTGTGGAATGAAAAGTGTCACTGTATTAAAATGCTCACAGGGAAGGCAGTGCAGGACAGAGCAGCTGTATGAGAACCAGATCCCTACTGAAGAGAAAGCAGACGTCCTAAAATACCTGAATATTGGATACACCTGAAACATAAAGCCTTAATTACACACAACATAAAATTGCTTACAGAGAGTGATTCCCTTTCCTTGACAAATGCTGGGTCACTATTTGAGGGATGTGTCTGCATTGCAAGGGATGGGTCTGTCTCCAGCCTTGTAGTTGGAGAATAATTTGCTCCAGTCTCCTGCAGAAGGGAGACATGTTGAGGATGATGCTGCAGGAGTTGGTGAGAGAATATTTTGGTATTATGAGAGCTTCTAAGAGATCTCATTTTTGCCTTGCTGTTCAACTGCCAGTATCCATTTCCTTTATTCACTAAGCCAGAGGAAGCTGCAGGGTTGAGATAAGGGATGAGGAAAGGGCTCAGTCCAAAAGATATGTTAATGGGGAAATATTTGGACTCCTACAAGCACAGGCTGTCCTGGCTGCAAAACTGGAGATAACGTTATTTATGCTAGTTTTTGCCTGCAAAGAGCAGGGTCTGAGGGTGGATGTTGACCTGCTGCCCGTGGCCAGCTCTGGCTGAGGAACTCACATCTTTGCCATAGTACTTCATGACCCCTTCCCTTGCTGACAGGAGGAACTGCCTCTTGTGGAACTGTCTGCGTCCCGGCCCAAGCTTCCAGAGCAATCCTTCACGGCTGCCTGCAGGGCACACCAAGAGCAGTGTCAGAGAAGGGGGGCAACAAGAGCAGAACTGTTTAGCTAAAGGTGACGTGGCACAGTTTCAAGTCTCTTCTCCATCTGGGAGTTTTCACCTCATATGAAAAAGTCAGTGGAGAACTTGAGAACTCTGAGATCTGACTATACCTTGCACTTGTCTAAGTGCCTCTTCTTAGGAGCCTCTTCTCTAAGTCAGGCTTAAAGCAGTGACTGCACATCCAGCAGTTCAAATGTGACAAGCCAACCTTAAAGATGTTCCAAGTTGTGACCAGAACACTGTGCTGCTGGCCTTAAGGCTGACACCTTCTCCCTGCCAATCCTTTTACCTGCAGTACAAGGATCTTGGCAGACTCGGGTGGCAACAAATTCCTCACGCTCATATTTAGCTCTAATCCATTGCTCTCTTAAAACCCTGAAAGAGGAAAATATGGATAAAGCTGATCTGCCTCTACTTTCACCAGCCAGCCAGAGAGACCTGCAGAGGGAAGCAGCAGTTAAGAGCTGTGAAGGTCTGCAGTAGTGAATACACCACCAACTTACAAGGAGTCACTGGAGTGGGGGATGTAATAGTAGGGAGGGACTTTGGCCTCATATTTAGCTTTGGCACAGAGGTTCCCGTGACTCTTCATAAACTGAAACACAAAAGAAGTTACAGTTAGGTGTGCAACAACAAATCAATACCATGTGAGGAACTTGTATCAAAGAGAACACTGTGCTTTCTGCTGAGTAACTCAGAGTGTTTCTAGATGCATTGACAAAATCCCCTTTAGCACTAGATTTTCCAAATTTTAGGTAGCTGAGCCTTTTTCAGCATTTACAGTTCTGAACAAAATGGGAAGGAATACAATACTGTGGTTGTTGACTAAAAGAACAGAAGAAAATTAGGAGAAAATTTACTTCTGATCTCCCTATTCCTTCATCTCCTCCCAGAAATTAACTGTGATTATCATATCAACACAATGCAACTGAACTATGAGAGGCTGAACCAATATTTAAGATGGATATGTTGCTTTCTAAATAGAACACACTACTTGGAAATATCTGTGGGTTTCTCAAACACAGTGAGAAGTTACTGTGTGTATAAAAATATACACCATGGACAGTTAGAAACACCATCACTTGTCAGTGCAATTTGATTGAGCAGGTCATAAAAATCCCCTAAAGTTATCCATGGAGTTAACCTGGCTCTGTGTGGTTTTGTTCCTTTGTCCATGGTGGATGGCATAAGGAATTACGTGGTAAAGGAGGTTATGAAATGTGGAGAAAAGTAAGGGAATGACTGCTTTTTCCTCTGTACCTCTATAAGGTCGTTCTCCCAGAAGTCAAGCCGAAGGGATTTGACTCTGGTGATTCCAGGAAGGTTGCGGTGGATGCCAGAGCAATGCAGACAAATGAATATTCCAAGCTTGTAAGAAGCCCATGCTGGATCTAGATACAAACACAAAGAATGGACTAATACATGGGAAAAGGTACAGCCTCTGACAAAGGTGAAAAAGCACATCTGATGCACAGCCCAGGCTTCACATGTAATAAATACATCAAATCCCACCCCACTGTTTATGGCTGTCACTTCACTGTGTTCAGAGGAACAGCACCTGCCTTCCCCAGTGAACTATGCACATTTGCAGGTTCTTTTACTGACTGCTTAAAAACTAATGTGACTGTGCAGGCAGGTGAACGGTGATGGAAAAGCTCAGCTCATTACATGAAATGCTGCTGTTGCTGGAGTAACAATGCAAGGATTTTGTGGGCAGGGAGCAGCACTAAGAGCATAACCCAGTGGAGCCACTTCCAGCGAGGACTTGTGTCCACTGCCCCCGGAGGCTCCTGCTCTTTCTTACCTGCTGCTGCTGCATCCCTTGGAATGGCCCGAGAGGTGCACAGGGTGCTCTGGCAAGCCCCTTGCCCTGGGCTGCACACCCTGCACTCCTCCCCTATCACACTGAGCAGGAGCTCCTTGCCGGCTCCCCCTGACCCACCCCGCGGGTGTCTAATATAGAGATGTCCTAACTCTGTTCCACCATTGGGTTGTGCAACAGGACACTGAGCAGGGACTGGAGAAGGTTGGTTTGCCCCAGGATTAGAAACAGACAGGTAGAAATCCCATTGGAGCTTGTAAATAAAAGTTACTAAAGCTTTTCTTTCTCCCCTTTCCTAGGAAGGAACAAAGGCAAATAAATTTTGAAAACCCATCAAAGGAAGGTGCTGAAGCTGCTGCTTGTGTGGGAAAGTCTGGGATGCCATTGGATCAGCCCTTGCTTCAAATTCACTGGAGTAATACCTGATTAGTGAGACTCTTTTAGCCAACTCATCAATCAAGGTGTCATCAAAATCAGAAGGTGGGCAACACCTGCAGTGGAGTTCATGCACATGCTTTTACAACTCCCCGACAGCAGGCTCTTCTCCCAGGTAACAAGGGGAAATGCTCTCAAGTTGTGCCAAGGTTGGATATGAGAACTTTCTTCACTGAAGGAGTGGTCAAGCACTGAGCAGTCTGCCCAGGGCGGTGCTGGAGTCCCCAGCCCTGGAAGTGCTCAAAAACTGAGCAGATGTGGCCCTTTGTGGGGGTATTTGGGTGAAGGTTGGACTTGATGATCCTGGAGATCTTTTGCAGCCTTAATGACTCTGTGATTCTGTAGCAAATCAGTTATGAGAATATAACAGTCCACATTGTGAGGAGACAATGTCTTTTATTAGAACAATTTATTTATTGATTTATTTATTTATTTTTTAATTAGGATTAGTTTTCCTTACAGAAGAAGCACACAAAGCTGTGAACCTACATGGTTATTTAAATCAGAGCTGGCCTTTTTTGAGTTAAGCTCTAGCTCAGGGTCTGGTGGCTTCTGGAGCGCTCTGCTTGGCATGAAATGGTTAACTTAAACTCCATCAGGTTGGGAAAAAACCCCCAAATACATTGCTTTTGGTTTGCTGTTGTCCTGATGGAAAGCACTGCCCAAAACCCCCATCACCCCAACCATCTGTTCCGCACAACCGCAAACTTACCTCCCGACTCAAATTCTACAATTTCATCCCAATTTATTGCCCAGATATTGCCTTTTCAGTGTTTGACCTCTGAAGCTAGATGTCAAGCACTCAATTATTTTTTCACATCAGAAAGTTCTCCCAAGAACTGATTGAATTCTCGTGGAATGAATTTTTGCTGAGACGCACCAAACTCTCATAAGGCACTGCGGGTTGGACGGCACTAACACCATTACGAGCTCCCCCTCTCAGCAATGCACCTGCTTGGAAAATGGGTTATCCTCCCCAGCTGTGACCTTACAAAGACACAGGCCAGGATTAAAAGTAATCTCAGTATTTTATTTTAATGCTTCCAGGAAGCTTTCAGACTGTTTTAATAAAAATTGTCTAACAATTTAATAGAGAACAACTCGGTGAGGGATGTTTCTTTTATGACAGGCTGTGGAAGTACTAAGGGCATGCTTACTAGCTCTAGTAAGAACTTGTGATTCCCTATAAAACGTTATAGCTTTTGCAGTAATTTCTGCAAAAACCCAGCTGGTACCATCACTGCTGTATCATATCAGAGGCTGCAAAGGGTAACTAAAACATCAGGAAACAGAGATGCAGATCCAAACCCCCTGAAACTCATTTGCTGTCACAATCCATCCCACTTCTCCAACTGGACACACGTCCCAGCTAAGGAGCAAGGAGGAAGTTTACAGGTGCCACTCATTAAAAAGCAGAGCCCAACTCTCGTTTGCACCAAGCCCAAGGAATGTTTTTGCCCTTAACAGTCCTTAAGGCTCTTTCTCAGATGATCACGTAAAACATAAACGAGAGAAAAGAACGAGAGAGAAGGGAAAATGCACCTTCAAGCCATTTAAGAGAGGCATGAGTTTCAAACTGGGGAAGGAAGCAATGCACTCCATTCCCAGGGGCATCTGCCTGCATGAAGGCAGCTCCTTTGGGGCGCTGCCTTCTCTCTGCTCCCCTCTGCTCTGCCTTTTCCCACCTCCCAAAGGAACATTTATAATATCTCCAAATTATAACTCTCTACCTTGTGGCACTTTCAGCCAGCCTGTAAAAAGCAATTAAAGTAGGCTGTACAGAAGGAATATAAACCCTTCTGATTCAGATCTTAACTAAATCTCCAATTAGAAGTTACAGAAACACTTTCCCTGAAGGTAAGTTATCCTGTAATTGCCTTATTGTGGTTGGCAGTGACTTCTCCCCCTTCTATCAAAAGTCTTAGCAGGGTGGGGTGTTTCAGTTTTCAAAACCTAATACAGATCAGGCAAACTCAGTAGTGCCATTGTCACTTTGCCACCAGGTTTCTTTAGTCTTTCCCCTGAGCCTGAGCTAAGGGCAGCTGAATGCTGAGGGTGGAGATGAAGCACTTCATTGGCCATGTTTTTTCACATAACATGAAAAATTCATCAGGCACAGCATTCCTTGTACCATAAATGTCATTTTTTGTGAGCCAAATTCCTCACATCTGGGGTTGAAGACTCATGGGGAGCTTCCCTGCTGGTTCCTGATGTAATCCAGCAACAATATTCTTTGTCTAGGAGTTGGTGCAACTTGTCCTCAAGTTTTCTTTCCCTTCTCATGATCTTTCTTCAAGACAAAACCTTTCCTTAATAATTACTTCTAATGTAGGTTTCCTTTCTCTTTGTTCTAAGCCAACTATACACTGTTCAGATGAATTTTTAAAAGAAAAATTCTGAACTCTTATTTTGAGTTTGGAACACTTGGTGTCACTCCCCCATACAGATTCAGAGTTACATCTCACAGAAAATACTGGGCTGCCATTCCTTTTTGCAAACCCAACAAGGTCCTTCTCAGGTCAGGTGACGTTTTTATGTCTGAGTGTCATCCCCTCTCATCTTCTTGTGTTGGACTTTTAGGTAACTGTTTGGCTTTTTCACTTTTCGGTGAGGTTTTCAGTGATACCATAAACGAGCTTTTGCATTTTTGAAGTCTCATGCAGAAGCAGCACTGGAGACATTTCTGGGGTCCCTTGGTCACCTAACCTTAGCCTTGTGGCCCACACCACACAACAGCCACTAAATTTGGACACTCATGGGCCTTATGAAGATCTTGGTTATTCTATTTCTTGGTCATTCTGCAGCAGCACTCACAGAACCTGCTCGTGCTGGAAAACCTTCCCTCCAAAACTCTGACTGTTCCACCTGGGATAGGCCTGGATGGGATTTGATTCTTGATTGAGTACTTTGGTTTCCAACACACAGTGAACATCTGTGTCTGGTCACTGGTGCCAGAAGATGATGAGTTTCTAATTAATATTTTTGACTATAGTCTGTCATTTATTAGAGGTCAGGGGGCTGTTTGCACTTGTCCCAACATCCAGGTGGTTGTAAGGAGCCCCCTGCATCCCCCTCATCTCCTCAACTCCTGTGCCACTGTGCATTAGATGGTGAACATTTTGAAGAAGAATATTCTGTGCAGAGGAAAATCATGGAATCCCAGGATGGTTTGGGTGGGAAGGGACATCAAAGCCCACCCAGTGCCACCCCCTGCCATGGGCAGGGACACCTTCCACCAGCCCAGGCTGCTCCAAGCCCCGTCCAACCTGGCCTTGGACATTTCCAGGGATCCAGGGGCAGCCACAGCTTCTCTGGGCAACCTGTGCCAAGGCCAACAAACTTTGCATTTGTTTCCAAGGTTGATTCCTAAATAAGTATCAGAGTTAAACTCACTATTTTCACGCTGAGTTGTCATTAAAAAGAAGCCTTAGCTTAGCATCTTGATCATGGTTGGGATGGTCATGTAAAAGGCATTTGCTCACTCAACAGAGTGTCTCAAACTCTGGAATTTGGGGATAATTGTGAAACAGTGGCACTCACCAGGAAGGTTTTCCCATTCATTCTGAAATTTTTCTTTTTTTTTTTTTTCTTTTTCAATAAAAAATGTCCACCTATTGCCCTCATTCTAGGGTTTAAACAGGAGTGCAGTCATATGTGACACTGTGGGAACTGTAAGAGTGTCCAAACAGCACAGGGGTGCCTGCACAAGTGAGAGGGGAGGTGGAGGGTTGTGCAGCTTCTCTGTGCAGTGGAGAGTCCGACTACGTGGAGTTTGTGTTGTTGGTTTGTTTTAGGTCTAGGCCATGCGAGAGCTGAGCTGGGATGGAGCAGGACTCACATGCCACGTGGGAGTTCAATAGCTCCTTCCATCAGCCTTCAGCTTTCCTCATGCTGGGCATCCCGGGCCTGGAAGCCCTTCACCCCTGGATCTCCATCCCTTTCTGTGCTCTCTACCTCACTGCTCTCTTGGGGAACTGCATGATCCTGTTCATCATCAAGAAGACCCAAAGTCTTCACGAGCCAATGTATTACTTCCTGTCCATGCTGGCGGTCACCGACCTGGGCTTGGTTCTCTGCACCCTGCCCACCACCCTGGGGCTGTTCTGGTTCAACCTGCGCAGGATTGGCTTCGATGCTTGCCTCACTCAGATGTATTTCATCCACATCCTGTCCTTCATTGAGTCTTCTGTGCTCCTGGCCATGGCCTTTGACCGCTTCATTGCCATCTCCCGTCCCCTGAGACACCCCTCCATCCTGACCAAGGCGACTGTCACAAAGATAGGCCTGGCCATCGTGCTGAGAGGGATGGTCTCCCTCCTTCCCATTCCCTTCCTGCTCAAGAGACTGACCTACTGTGGGAAGACAGAGCTTTCCCACTCTTTCTGCTTCCACCCTGACATCATGAACCTGGCATGTGCAGATATAAAGGTCAATGTATTCTATGGCATGATCATTCTCTTGTCCACGGTGGGAATGGACTTCATCTTCATCGTGCTGTCCTACATCCTCATCATCAAAACTGTCATCAGCCTCGCAACCAAGGAGGAGTGTCTCAAGGCTCTGAACACGTGTGTGTCCCACATCTGTGCTGTCCTGGTCTTCTTCATCCCAATGATCGGACTGTCCATGATGCATCGCTTTGGGAAGAATGTTCCTCCTCTCGTTAACACCTTGGTGGCCTACACGTACCTCATCATCCCCCCTGCCCTGAACCCCGTTATCTACAGCATCAAATCCAGCCACATCCGGGAGGCTTTGCTTAGAGCCCTGCGGAGGGACAGTGGCTCTCACTGGTAGCTTCCCACACCAGCTCTGCCAGAAAGGGCTGGTGGGCTGGTTTCTTGGCCAGAGATAGCAGACTGGTTTCTTGGCCAGAGATAGCAGACTGGTTTCTTGGCCAGAGATAGCAGACTGGTTTCTTGGTCAGAGCTCTTGGGCTGCTTTCTTGGTGCTCCCTCCACACAGCAGGTCACTGCCAGGGGAAAGCACTGCAGCTCCACTTGGATGCTGTCCCTCAACCCAGAGCTGTGAACTTCCCTGTTGGGTTCCAGCACGGTGTTTTCATCCCTTCCAACAGACTGCGAACAGCCCAAGTATTAATGACACATCCAGTGTAACCCCAGTGAGAGAGAAACAATTGAAGAAAAATGGGCTGCATGCCTTTCTCTTTTCAAGTCACGTGATGGGGGGACCAAAGAACCTCTATGGCATGTGAGACAAACTCGTAGCAGGTAACAGGGTGTCACCTTCACTGAGAGACCCTCGCTTGGGGTCATTGTCCCCTTCCCATATGCCACAGAATGGCCAACCCAGCAGCAAACTCCACAGGACAGGGTTTGGGCCAAGAGTTCGAGGCCACCCTGGCTATCCCAGTCCTTAGACGTTCAGCTGGAAACATCCTATAAGATGCAGCTCGATCCAGAGGCTGGAGCATTTCTCATCAAGTCCTGTTAAGGGGGCCTGGACACTCTCACCCTTCCAAAGCAAATGCTCAGCCTTCATCCGTGTCTCTGAAGGTCCCTGTGGTGTTGGTTTGGACTGGGGTGGAGTTAATTTAGTCACAGGGGCTGGTGTGGAGCTGTGTGTGGGTTTGTGCTGAACACAGGGTTGATAACACAGAAAACATTTGGTTATGGCTGAGCTTATCCTGAGCCAAAGCCTTTCCTGCCTCTCCTATGGTCACACTGGGGAGAGACTGGGGGGGTGTGGGGAGTTTGGAGGAGACACAGCTGGGAGAGGTGACCCCAGCTGCCCAAAGAACAACATGCTCAGTATATGAAGAGGGGGGGACAGGGAGGAAGGGGGGTGCATTTGGGGTGATGGTGTTTGTCTTCCCAAGTCACTGTTAGGTGGGAGGGGGCCCTGCTCTCCTGGAGGTGCTGAAAACCTGCTGCCCATGGGAAGTGGGAATGAGCTCCTTGTTTTGCTTTGTGCGTGTGTGTGGCTTTTGCTTTCCCTATTAAACTCTCTTTATGTCAACCCACAAGTTTTCCAGCTTTCCCAGCTCTGATTCTCTCCCTAATCACACTGGTGGGACAGTAAGCAAGTGGTGGCTGGGGCTTGGTTGTTGCCTGGGGTTAAACCACAACACACGTCCATCCACAGTGATGGAAACAGCTGCTTTTCCATCACTTTTGGATGTCTTTGAGTCCCTCCATCTTGCCAAGTCTAATTAATATGCCAGTCACTGTTTTGCATTAAATGTCATGTGTGTGAGCAGCATCCTCAATAAAATGCATCAATTCATTGTGAAAGGTCACAAGACTTGATGAAGTCTGTTTTGTCCAAGATATTAGGTTGGAGTTGCTTCAAATCTTCAGGATATGCTGTAGATGAACAGGACTCTATGAGTTAGGTGTGATTTGGGATGGGCTTGAGGGTCTGGTGGGTCTGGAAGTTCTTGCTGATATAGAGGGGGCTTTTAAAGATATCACAGGAATGGTTAAAATTCCTGACAGTAAGGACTACATGCTACAACCTCCCAGCTGAGGGGTGCTGTGCTGACTGTGCCCCTCAGAAGGATGGGAGGAGGAAATGTCTGGGGGCATCCACAGGTGGGAGGTGACAGCTTGTCCCAGCAGCTGCTCTGCTCTAGGCTGGGTCTCAGCCAGGCATGCAGAGAGGGTTCATGGTCCTCCTGGCTCGTGTCCTCCCACAGGCAGAATAAAATGCCCCCCAAATCATGGAGCAGAATCACAAAATCACTGAGGTTGAAAAAGACCTCCAAGACCATCAAGTCCAGCCTGTGACCAATTCCCACCTTGCCACCCAGAGCAGAGCACTGAGTCCAGGTCCAGTTGTAAATGTTTCATTCCTCGAAATTATGGAGCTGTATATTTGTTGATCTTAAGCCATGTTTTGGCTAGCCTTGACCACGGTGGAGAATAGGAAGCAAAGGTCAGTGTTCACCTTGGAAGCAGCAGAAGGTGTTGGGACAGGACCCCACACCCAAACTGGCTTGTTTCTGCCTGACACTGGGCACTTCACCCTCAGACCAGCCCAGATAAGTCTCTTTCTTTTGTACTCCACTCAAACAGCAGCTGGAATAGAGAGAAAAATTAATGCAGAAACATTTCCATAAAAAAAACGAACAGAAGGAGGGCAGGGAAGATCCCTGAGGGGACGATTCCCAGGCCACTGTTTGCTCTGTGTTGTGCTCATTATCTCACTGAGTGTGCCGGGGTGCTCAGAAACAGCCCCCAGAGCTCTGCCTGGCACAGCAGGTCCTGGGGTGCAGGTCCTGCGGGCACTGGGACAGCACCCAAGGGGACAACTCTGTTCCAACATCTGCCGTGTAACCTGGGGCTGACAGGACTCACATAAGGGAAACTCCTCAGCAGGAAAGAGCTTTGCTGAAGGCATGCCTGGATTGGAGCACAGGATTCTGCAAATGATGATTCAGAATTAGGAGAAGATTCTGAGACTGCTCCCAGTCGGAAAACTTCCAGAGTTCCTCCCTGGATGTCTGTGCTTCCTCACTGCAGCAGTTCTCCAAAACAGCCTGAGGAGCCTCTGCCACAGTAGGAAAGCTTTTGTGGGGGACAGGGGGGGAATTTGGG